>CP092873.1:35592918-35626154 GCA_030710605.1 Cordylochernes scorpioides | reverse complement strand
ACTCGTATCTCGAATTTCACTCGTAACTAAAAGCAAAAAATCACTTGCTCGTCGGCTCGTATCGCGAAAAACTCGTATGTTGGGGCGCTCGTATGTCGAGGTGCCACTGTATATCATTTATCCGCAATTATTACCACGTATTTCTGTTCGAACACAAGTATTTCGTATAACATTGCAACCCTTTCAAAATTTGAGTGGCTTCTACCTATTTCATATTTAATTTCGTAAATCCTCAGAGATCATAGCTGTACCAGGTTAATGGCCAAATCACTACATCCTGATGAACCTCTTGCAATAATTTTCTTAAAGCTTGTGATCATAGCAATTTTTACAAATCAAAATGAGCTGGAAAAACGCAGAAACCAGAAATGCATTTTAGAGAGGTTTTAAGATTGAGAAAGATTTTTTTAAATCAAATATCGATGTTATGGAAACAGGTTTTGATGGAATATTTTCCTTGTTTTCCTTTTATGATCCCATCAAACTAACCTTTGGGAGTCGTCAAAACTTCGAAATGAAAAATGTTTTTACATTTTTTAGAGAAATGAAGGGCAAACAAAAAAGCACAATAATGCATATCAATAACGCCACACAACAACTCTATGTTTCTAGAAATATGATAAAGTTATCAATAGAATAAATGTGATTTACGAGCGAAATATTTCTGTACGCATTACAAAAAAATAATAAATAAATTCGGAGAATGTTGAACAATGCTGTGTTTACCTAAATACACAAACATTAAAAGTAAATTAGATTACATAAACCCCTTATCAAATAAAAGTGAAACGTTTCTGCATTCTAATAATAAATAAAGTACGAGAAGAAAAATTTCTCTATTTGTGAAAATATGCAAAAACGTTTTTCTTGTTTTCTCTTAGAAATAAATATGCCACAATACCTCAACTTTAGAAATTTTGAAAATGCCTCTCTACATATCTCATGGTACCAGGGCAACTGGTGGATGAAGGAGTTGTGGAAGATACAAAGCAAATATATTATAGCAACTCAGGAAAAGAAAGAAATTAAAGAACCAAACAGGAAACAGAGAAATCGGGAAAATACACCCAAGACAAAGAGACCATTTAGAAACAGACAACCAGCTGAGTACTTAAAAGTCTAGGCCACAGATTGGGGTGTGTGAGAGAAGATTATTTGTTTTATTTATGTGTATACTCATTTTACTTATTTGTATACTCTATAAATGGCGAACTGCTACTGTTTGAATAAATAAACACTACCTTCTCACAGAATTACTAGATAATTGAGTACTACAATATTCTCGGTGGAAGCATATGCAAATCGGGAAGAGAATGGATTTCAATGGAATCCCCTGTTTAGAGGTCGGTCCATTGACGGCGCACAGCTGACTTCCTGGAGAGGTACAATTGTGGATGATGTCACGGGGCTGTCTGAGAGACTCTATTTGACTTGATCAACACATTTCTGGAGTTTTTATTTAAGCCATCACGATAATAATTAACACATATCGGGAAAAAACACTGAATATTTATTTTTTAAAGTTCTAAAACGATTTTAAAAATACTATTTTAAAGGGTTTAACTCAATTATAATACTTTTGCTAGGATTTAGTAGTGAAATATTGTCATAAAAAAATTTTTAATTCGCATGTCCTTACCGGATATTCAAAATACCTTTTTAAACAAAGGGGGTTAACTCGAATATAATACTTTTGTTAAGATATAGTATGAAAATATTTGTCATAGAGAAATTGAAAATTGTATATATTTTCCAGATAGTTAAAAATGTTTCGCAGCCTTTATTTTTAAAGACCTTTTTTTGAATTGTATTTCGCTTTATTAAAAAGACTATGAGACAAATTAGTTCAAACCTTTTTGGAAGTAGTTTGTAGACTGGATGACCTTTCCTTTCTTTGATCCTCATAACATTGTAGATACCGTTATTATGGATTATCCTTGAATATGTATTATATTATTTATAAAAATGAAGGTCTCCTCTTCTTTCAAAATAGACTATAATACTGAGTGTCATCTGTTGATTGTCTCCACAATTTAGCGCACTTCATTCGGTGACAAAGCTACGATACCAGCTTTGGGAAGCTGAGAAGCTGTCATCTGGAGCCTGTCCTAGACTGACGAGGGTCATTCGCCCGAAAGCATGTCCCTAGGTGGAAACTACTCAGTTTACCAAAGCTGTGGTTGTGGTTTTGTCAACGACCGAAGTCCGCTAGTTTGTAGAGATGGTCAATAGACGGCGTTCAGTTCTAGCCTCTATATCGACGGAAGAGATGACCATCTATTATTATAGATCAATCTCTTCCCGGCAAAATTTCCATCTATGTTCTATTCTTTTTCGTGCAATAGTCCAACCCCACCAGCGAGTGCAAAATAACAAAACGGGCCTCTAGCACATTTGTAAGTGCAAAGTCAAACTGCTTTTCACATGTGTAGAAATGTGGTGCACTTACAGTAAAATCAGTCGCCTACTTCTACCCACCATGATTAACATGGCCTATACCACGTGTACTAGGGATAAGCAAAAAATATATATTAAAAAACTGTTTCGTCTTTTTTTTGAGCATTTATTATTACATTTATGGAGAAAAGGCATGTTTTTTTCCGTTGATAATCAATTTTCTTTTTGTTCTTTTATATATTACCACGTGGAAAATTAGGGAAGACAAAATTCGGGATGAGACAACAATTTATTTAAGGCAAGAACAAACTATGAATGATGAACAAAAGATAAGCAAAAGTGGGAAGTGTACAGAGTATAACAAAATATAAAAATAAAAATAATACTCTGCTAATAAAATAATATACTCTGTTACAATATGTTTGTTCCATTTTTGTAAAAAGCTTCCCTCTGTTGAAGGCATTTGAAAACCTGCGGCGGCCAATGCGCTGGTCAAAGTTGAATCAACTTGGAAGTTATATACAGTATGTCCTATCACCACTTTGTAAACATGAAGGAGATAAATACAACGACCTTTTACTTTAATGTAGATAAAAAAAACGTAGATTTCTTTCGATTTATTTTTTAGAATTTATCAAAATGTCAATATCTCTTTATCGTTTTATTATGTAAGTTGTGTGCAAGATTTGTAACCAGCAAATGTGAAATATTTCTTGTATCACACATTGCGTTTACATGGTGTCTAATTGGATTAGGATGTATGGTAACACGCTAAAATGATTTCTATAGAGGTTTATTGTTGCAATATAGCAGTAAATGTTCTTTTATTAGATTGTGGTATGTTTTACACGTTACAGTGATATATCTAGAAGTTTATTGTTAAGTCAGGTTTATACTATTCTGATCAAAAAGTTTCGACACTTTGCTCATAAAATCCTGAAAACTCAATATATTTTCTCCCGGTTTGTGGCAAACGCAAGCGTCGCCCTTGGCTTGGAGACCTGCCAATATTCAGAAATCACGCGCCACAACAACGCGAGCAGCGACTGTTCGAAGTGAAGCTATTTTGCCCGTGCTTCGATTTTGTTAGTCACCGAAATGGAGGATCAACGAATTTGCATCAAGTTCTGTGTGAAAAACGGATTCAAGGGTGCCGAAATTTTTTGGATGTTGCAAACAGCCTACGGGGATGCCGTCATGAGCCGAAGACGAGTTTTCGAGTGGTACAAGCGCTTCAAGGAGGGTCGGGAAGAGACCGCCGACAACGAGCGTTCCGGGAGGACCGTCCACATCAACCACGCCTGAAAAAGTGGACAAGGTGTTGGAACTGGTGCGTGAAGACCGACAAATAACTGTCAGGGAGGTCGCCGAAGAAGCAGGGATATCATTCGGGTCGACTCAATCGATAATGAAGGACATTTTGGGAGTGAGAAGACTCAACGCCGTTCTCGTTCCCAAAGATTTGACTTTTGATCAAAAGAACGCCCGGAAAGAAACAGCCAGTCTCAATCTCGAAGCGACAACCGACGACCTCGAATCGCTGAAGAGGGTCATTACTGGAGACGAAACATGGATTTACGGCTTTGATTCGGAAACTACCCAACAGGCATCGGAGTGGCGCTTCAAAAATGAGCCGAGACCAAAGAAAGCGAGGAAGGCTCCCAGCAAAGTCAAGGTCATGTTGACGGTGTTCTTCGACTACCAGGGCATCGTTCATCATGAATTTCAACAACCAGGCTCTACAATAACTGCTGACTCCTACCTGAGAGCTTTGAGGCGATTAAGGTATGCGATCAGGCAGAAACGGCCGGAGCTGTGGAGGAGCAAGTTGTGGATCCTCAACCACGATAACGCGCCGGGGCACACAGCCCTCAAAATCTCGAAGTTCCTGCAGAACCACTCAACCTCTGTGTTCCCTCAACCCCCCTACAGTCCCGATTTGGCCCCCTGCGACTTCTTCCTTTTTGGAAAGCTAAAAAAAAAAGTTAAAGGGTCGGAAATTTCAGAACATAGAAGAGATCATAGTGGAATCGAAAAAGGCCATGAAAGCGATCCCGAAAACAGACTACCAGAGGTGTTTTGCCGACTTGAAAAAAAGGTGGCTGAAGTACATCGCGGCCAACGGGACTATTTTGAAGGGGACAATTTGAATTTGGTAGAATAATAAAGTTTTTTTTACTTATGAGCAAAGTGTCGAAAGCTTTTGATCAGAGTAGTAAATCATAATTTATTGGATTTTGATATGTTTTAACACGATATAATGATACTACTAGATGTTTATTGTTATAAGTCACAGGCATATAAATGATGGTTTATTGGTTTTTGACCTGTTTTAACACATGAGAGTGATGACTCTAGAAGTGTAGTGTAGTAAGACAGAGTTGAAAATTATGATTTATTAGACTGGAATATGTTTTTACAAGTTATAATGAAACCTCTAGATGTTTATTGTCGTAAGACAAGCTTAAAAATAATTATTTATTGGATTGTGATATATGTTTTAAAACGTTAGAGTGATGCCTCTAGATGTTTATTGTTGTAATAAAATCTTATAAATGATGATTTATTGGATTGAGAAATGTTTTAAAACGCTAGAGTGATGCCTCTAAAGGTGAATTATGGTAAGAAAGGGTTGTGAGGTCAACCCCGGCCATCATCTGTAGAGATGTGGTAATTTCTCTCGGCTTAGGTAACCCCGAGGTCAGTCAAGTCTCCTCCACTGCGGTATCTACAAATGTCAGTGTAGATATATTTAGGGCTCAACGTTTCTAATGTAAGATACATTATTCGGACGGGGGAGGGGGGGGGGGGGAAGTCCGACCACACCAGTCCCCCCTGGACCCTTGGAATATTTGACCAAATTCTGGTCCAAGGTTACTAACGTGGCGACGGCACCCATTTTCCAATGAAGAGCATTGACAACAACAACAACATTATTCGGCAGTAGCCTTTTCTTTACAAGTTTAGCGTAATCGCTCAAGGCGATATCCGTATTCTTAGGAATCAGTTTCCTCTTCCACCTTCATCACAGTACAGTCAGAGAGTTAACATTTCCATTGTGAAGTTTTTTTCTCTATATATATGCTAACCATGGAGATTCCATCCGTCCAAAATTGCGCAAACATTGAGTGAGCAAATAGCACAAATTTGCATATATTACATATCGCTGATTCATTTCCACAATTTGACAGGGAATTTACAGTGTGCTGACGGCTTACATCTGAGCTGTGGAAATACCTCTGAAACCATACATATAAATTAAGTAAAATTTATATATTTACACATATTTAAACAATCTTTCGCCTGTGTCCTTCAGCCAATTGTAAACAGAGTAGAAGAGGCTAGACATGTTGTAACGTAGGACATTTGGCATGTTGTGTAGAGAGAGATATGATGATAATCAACCCCTTACACGAAAAACTATTATATATGTATATTTAATTTTGATGAATAATGTGTATGTAATTAAAATCTATGTGCATATTGAACAGAAACTTTCCAAACATTTATTTTGTCTTCAGAAAAAGAAATGCATCTTTTGATATGATTTTTACTACCTAAAAATGTAGTGGAACTACTACATGATTTTCTGATATATTTATTTGGTAAATTTAAAAACAAATTTGCCTTTTTTTCGTATAGAATTATAAAAGATAGGGCCATAGCCCAAAGGGATGTCGTAGGCTTTATCCGAAATATTTTAGAAGCCGGTGTTTTGTGAATATTCCAAAAATTTAATCTGCGCTATTTCAGAGATAACAAACAATATTTAATGGAAAATATATGCCAATAATTTTTGACATAAATATAGTGAGAAGAAAAATGAATTTAAATTGGCATATATTTGGCATATATAATTGGCATATATTGGCATTCATTTTTCTTCTCACTATATTTATAGCACTATAATTTTTGACATAAATATAGTGAGAAGAAAAATGAATTTAAATTGGCATATATTTGGCATATATAATTGGCATATATTGGCATTCATTTTTCTTCTCACTATATTTATAGCACTATAATTTTTGACATAAATATAGTGAGAAGAAAAATGAATTTAAATTGGCATATATTTGGCATATATAATTGGCATATATTGGCATTCATTTTTCTTCTCACTATATTTATGTCAAAAATTATAGTGCTAAAACAAAACACCATGCGTTGTTGTTTCTTATCCCTTTGTTTAATGATTACACGAATTCCATGAGTTCATGCTCCTCGAGCTGTTTCATGATAAGCAGCGGCCTCTCCCAAAGTTCCTGTTTAGTACATTTAATTCAAGCCAAATTGTGTTCTGGAGCTGCAGATGCCAAGCTACATTTTGGACAAGTGGAATAAATTCTGTTATTATTTTCTATCTTCAAAGGCTTTAGATGGCCTGTTCTAAATCTTATTAGTATTATTTGATGCTGTCTATTTCTAAGGTTCAGATCTCCTGAATTCACTCCACTGTACCAGCTATGTTTAGGTGGGATTTTTCAGTTCTTTTTTTTTTGTTACTATCTTTATTTCCATAAAAGTAAGTTTATTTTTCTGTGGCAAGGGTTCTCTTGTGCCTTTTACGCTGGCGCATCAGCAGCTTCATTGCTTTCAATGCCAACGTCCGTAAAGTACATGAGACTCAACCAAGAATGGCTACTAGATAACCGACCTCTCCGTGGTCTGGTACACCCTCAGCCTCTCCCTCTTTTATCACAAAAAACATATCTCCAACTTATTGTAACTTTACAGTATCATGCATGTTCATGCAGTTTGAAGTCCTGCAATAGAGAGAAAATAGAGGTAACCCGGGCTCCTGGAGCGTAAATCGCCGACTACCCGGGATACCCTGCAATATTTAAGATAACAAGATACTAAATGCGCCTCGGATATGAAAAAGTAATCAGAAAAACATATAGAGATATTGCATTCAATACAGAATCTAATTTTAAAAACAGGAGATTTAAAAATCTCGAAAATTATTTATATATTGGGAGTACAAATAAGTTTTGAGGGATTTGCAAAAGAAGCCACAACAAATATTATATAAATAGCATCGGACCTTGTAAGGTTTCATGTTAAGGCTTCATCATTTCCCCAAAAAAAAATCAGAAGAAGTCTTTTCACCTCAAGTCTAAGGAACTTTTTTTTGGTGCTCTAACCATGTCAACCTTTTGCCAACAAAACACAATTTGCGGGAAGCACTGCTTTTTTGTTTTAATTTGAAGAAAAGTGCAACTGATGGACATCGATTGCTGTGTGAGGCATATGGTAAACATGCTCTATAAATAAAATCATGTGAGTACTGGTTTCGGCGTTTCAAAAGTGGCGATTTTGACACCAGAGACAAAGAACGCGGAGGGAGGCCAATAAAGTTCGAAGACGCTGAGTTGGAGGCTTTATTGGACGAAGATTCAAGCCAAACTCAAGAGGAGCTCGCTGAAACCTTGGGAGTGACTCAACAAGCGATTTCGAACCGTCTCAAGGTCATGGGTATGGTGCAAAAACAAGGCAATTGGGTTCCATATGAACTCAAGCCAGGAAACATCGAGCACCGTATTAGCACGTGCGAACTACTGCTCAAAAGACAAAATCGGAAGGGTTTTTTTGCATCGAATCGAAACGAGGGACGAAAAGTGGATTCACTACGACAACCCAAAGCGCAGAGAATCGTGGGTTAAGCCCGGTCATGCATCAACTTCAACGGCCAAACCGAATTTTCATGGCAAGAAGCTAATGCTGTGCATCTGGTGGGATCAGCTCGGAGTGATATACTATGAGCTACTTCAGCCTAACGAAACCATCACTGGAGAACGTTACCAACAACAATTGATGCGATTAAGCCGAGCTTAAGACATGACAAGGTGATCTATCAACACGACAACGCTCGGCCACATGTTGCAAAAGTTGTCAAGGAGACTTTGGAGGCGCTTCAATAGGATGTCCTACCCCACCCGCTGTATTCACCAGACATTGCTCCTTCAGACTACCACATGTTCCGTTCGATGACACATGGCCTGGCCGAGCAGCACTTCAGTTCTTACGAAGAGGCGAAAAATTGGGTCAATGTTTGGATCGCCTCAAAAGACGAGGAATTTTTTCGACACGGAATCCGTATGCTGCCTGAAAGATGGGAAAAAGTCGTAGCTAAAGATGGACAATACTTTGAATGAAATATATTGTACTGATTTTCTGAATAAAGCTTCGAATTTATAAAAAAAATCCCTCAAAACTTATTTGTACTCCTAATAATTTCATTTGCTCATTTCAATTTCACGATAAGGAGATGTCCCTTCTTTTCATTTATGCACCTTATCCTATTACAATATAACATTTGGGCTATTTTTACATTCATTTAATCGCATTCAAGAGAAAACAAATATTTGTTTCCATATCGATTACATTTTATAAAATTGTAACGTGAGAGATATTACTTTTACTGATTATTTAAATGTTAGTAAGCAATATTTGTACACTAACTATATGTTTTCAATCAAATTTGAAAATATATTTGGTCTTTGGATATAATACTAAAGAAGAAATAGTAGTGGATATGATATTGATATAATAATTATTTAAAAGATGATTTAAATTTTAATTATATTTTGAATGATTTAAGCCAAATCAATATTTAAGTCTGAAAGTTTATTGTTGTCTGGCTAGGTGCTGAATTAAGAATTGACTGTATCAATTTTATTTAACTACATTTATGAAAGGAATTTCAGCCATTGAATAAATAAGCGTTTTTTTTTACAATTTTCTTTATCTAAAGAAATTTCACAGCCTTTTTAGTTAAAAAACTTGAATTTAAAATACATATATTCAAGGTATATTGATTAACTTAAATTATTTTTGGCCTTTTAATTCCATAGGTGTGAATTTATGGAAGGTATTGTCGGCACCTCTTCTGTACAAGAAATGGTCGAATTAGAGAGAGATAGGAATATAAAGAAGTATCAAAACAAGCATAATGTTTTGAATGTTCCTTGGCACGAGAACCAAAACGCGGGGTCAATAAAAACCTTGTTTCCGTCCACGGGCGGTAAAAAACACAAAATCGAAATAGAATTTTAATTCTAAACAGCCGATTGCGTGATCGCAGTTAGAAGGTCACGGCAACACTACCTAGTTTCACCACAGATTAATTTCTCTATGATTATTTTATTGGGTTAATTCTCGTTACACTTCTTGCTTTGAGCTTTAGAAAATTTCTTTTGGTTATATATTTTAGCTTAGAATATTCCACAGTTACCATTGGCTATTAGAGAATATTGAACTCAATGGATACTTTTTGGCATATACTTTAATGTGTTGAAAACATTCGAATTATGTTTATTTTGTTAAAATTTGCTAGGGGAGCAAAAAGATACTAACCGTTTTTTTTTATATTAAAATAATTTAGTTCCCCCCCCCCCCCCCCCCCCCCACCCTCAGCAATAAAAGATTGAACTTATACACGAAAATAGAGAGAAAAGATTAAACACCTACATTTGGGATGAGAAGTGAATACGAATCATGGATTTACAAGCACAACAATGACGGAAAGGTGCTACTACATAGAGAGTAGTGAGAAATACAATAGCATATACACAATAAAGATAGAAATTGGATATAAACAGCAGAATTTTGATAATATTCTAGAATTGTTCACTCTTTCGATAGTTTTTAAATTGAATTCAGCAAATTACATCTACCATCTACTTTATAAATAACAAATGAGAACATCAGATGTTTCTTTTTACAAATAAATTAAAATACTGTCCTTACTGCGATGAAAAAATATATTGGAAGGGCTTGGCTCATCAGTGGTAAAAGCTTATGTCCATAGTTTGCTTAAACACCATTTCTAAGATTCAACCCCTCAGTGTAGCATATAAAAGCAGAATAATTCAATACAGTATTAGTGCTCTGAAGAAGCGGTCTGGTGGATTAAATTGGGGAAATCGCTGGGAGGGTTCACTACTGATGAGCTAAGCCCTCCCAATATATTTTTCATCATAGTAAGGACAGTAGAAGTTTGATTTATTTGTGAAAAGAAATATTTGCGTCTTGATGTTTTCATGTGTTGTGTATAGATGGTGCGTTATTGCATTGTATTAATTCTACTTTATCCTGACCTTTTAGTGACTCCTTTTCCAAGATAAATATAGAGAGTATACATAAGATAGATATAGGGAGTGGGTAGCACTATATTTAATGGAAGATAGCGACAATAAGTGGCTGTAACGTAGAAATAATGGAAGCAATGTTAAGATTATATTGTGAGACTGTGCTGAGAGTTCTCTATTGATTAGCCAGACTGTTTCAAACTTTCCTTCCGATATTGGAGTCGGCATATATAGTGGAAGTTACAAGGGATGTTTTGAAGTACGAAGAATAATCAGCTGGTATTTCTTTAAAACAAAGACAATAGGTTGTTAGACGTCTATCTTTTTATTGGTGGAAAAAAAAGCAAGCCTTGAAGCGCGACGCTTTCCAACCAGCTATAGTGATATAACGCTCTATTTACAGTTGATTTCTCCATCTTTTTAGCGCTATACCACTCTAGCCAATAGACGAGTCTCATGCTTGAATAGCCTGCATAATTTCCACCAGTAAAAAAGATAGACATCCATCAGCCTGCTGTCTTTATTGGCAGAAATAATACTCGGAAACCTAATTTGGTATGTTTCTAGATTGACGAGGGTTATTATATATACTGGGGGGTCGGTGGAAGGATGGTCTAAACCGTTGGTTTTCTACCGCTACGACCCGGGATCGAATCCGGCATTGGACACTTTTCTGATTAAATAAGTGCTCTAATGGCTTCCCGAATCTTGCAAAAGTCCAACCCTACCAGCTATTTAAAGTAACCAAACGGAGCTATGGCACATTTATAAGTGCAAAATTCGAACTGCTTCTCACATGTGTAGACATGTGGTTCATTTACAGTAAAAACAGTCGCCAACTTCTACTCACCATGATCATCATGGTCTGTACTAGGGATAAAATTATATCTACTACTATGTCAACTTACAGACATACAACTTTTATTATTGTTTTTATTTTAATATATTGAAGTATAATTTTCTTTTTCATATTTATTTTGCGTATGGTGGTTCAATTCTAGAAGAGAATCTTTCGTTGATCTCCGATTCTGCTCTATCTTCTGCAATTTTAGATCATTTCTTTTTTATGGCATAGCTCTTTTATTTCTTTGTGTTATCCTTTTTTCCTGGAGCCATCCTTACAAACATTTGATATGGGTACATATATATGGTACAGTCTGAAACTTCCGCGCGGTCTTATATGATTAGAGAACAAAAAATTACCGCTTCAAACCTATATTCCGCACTTAATGCCTCAAAGTAACCATTTCGTATGTCAAAGGCAATGGCTTCCATCCAGGATCCCGGTGAATGAAATCATCCCAGCCCGGAGTTCCAAGGTGTGTCAAAGTTCTGGGAAGACGCAATGACTATTCCAGATGACATCAGCTCCGGTAGTTGATTGTCGTCTGCGTTACCAAGGCAACAGTCTGCTGTCACGGAAGTCGTCGAGGCCCTTGACCCTACTGCAGCAATCAATAAACCTTCCCTCAGCCATGCAAATCTGAATCCAGAAATAAACGTAGAATCGCGCGACCTGATTCTGGATTAATTATTCTTTGGCACCGCCCATAGTGTAAGACAGACCTCGTTCGTCTAATTTACATACTTCGATATATATACGAGGATACCATTTCCTGTTCAAGATATGTTTGATTCTCTTTTTTCAAAAATGCAAAAAAAAAATCAAAATATATCATATTTAATTAGGAAAGGTGAATTAAAATTGACGGGATTCCGTGTTTTTTTTTTCAAATGTTATAATACAATTTTCGGAAATACGTAAATGAATTGAAACTGTACTGCTTGTAATGCTTTGATTCCCTCTTATGTAAATATGAATTAGTGTTTTTGTCAATAATCTCAAATGCTAGGTTTCAAGCGCTAGAACATTATTTTATTTATTAATCTCTTATCTTATCAACTTACTTATGATATATATATATCGCGCCTACTTTTTCAATCCCTAATTCTACACCGAGAAGTGAAAATAAAGCTCTAGTCTGAAATAATCCACAAAAACCGTGGTAGATGGTTCCCTTTTATGTAAATCAAATTATGTCAATCTCAAATGCTAGGTTTTACGCTAGAACATCATCCTTTTTTATATTTCTTTAATAAAACCCTTATCGCACCTACACTTTTTCAATCCCTAATTCTACACCGAGAAGTGAAAATAAAGCTCTAGTCTGAAATAATCCACAAAAACCGTGGTAGATGGTTCCCTCTTATGTAAATCAAAACTATGTCAATCTCAAATGCTAGGTTTTACGCTAGAACATCATCCTTTTATATATATCTCTTAATAAAACCCTTATCGCGCCTACACTTTTTTAAATGCCTAATTCTACACCGAGAAGTGAAAATGAAGCTCTAGTCTGAAATAATTCACAAGATGATGAAGGTTCATTATCTTTTCATAGTTTATTCTTTAAAATTTTCAATTATGTAAATTCTTTAATTCTATTATCCTATATTTGCATAGATATATCTATATATATAAATCAATGTCTGTATGTTTGTTTGTATGTCCGGTATACAAATTCGCAGTAGTTCACTAATTCAAACCAAAATTTCCATACATAGGTAAAAAAATACGGGGAAGACGATAGGCTATTTTAAGAAATATATAAATCAATTATTAAAACTATATATTCAAATTATTCTACTTATCTCACGGACAGCGCCCTCTATCAAAGATTCAGATTATATTATGCTGATGCAAACAAATATATAATGCTAATAACAAACAATTATAAAAAAATCTTATCTAAATATATATACTCGGGTAGATATGCACACGGGTCAATCCCGGGGCGAAGCCCGGGTCACCGTCTAGTCTTTAATATGCTATATAATATCTTTCCATTACCTTTTATATGTTTTAGTTTGCTGAGGAAGGCTTGCTCGGAAGTTACTTTATTCAATTAATAAAAAAAGAAGTGAGGCGTCTTGTACCTTTTTGTAATTTGTCGAAATCTGAAAATCTGTGATTATGAAAAACTGTAGTAGTAAATATTGATGGGTCGCTCGAACAAATGGGGAGGGCAATCTTATTTTAGAAAAGAAAGAAGGTGGAGTTATTTATTGTCAGCAATGGGGACAATTTAAGATTTCCTTTGAACTCTTAGTGTAACCAAACATATATAAATATCTTCAATAGGATAGATAGATCATGCTTGATGGATCAATCAGTCCGAATTTAGATCCATATTGCAAAAGTTGGCTCTTTTGTAAACTGACCTATAATTTCTCAAATATTTATTTATAATAATAATATATAAAACCAAAAATTAATTTGAAATCTTATAGAATTGATGAAATACTAAATGTTTTAGCTATATTATAAAGACAATTAAAGAAGACACGAGATTCTTAAGCGCAAATTTAGATTTCAAAAATATCAATAAAGAATATTTGCATATACTATTTTTTTACAGTATTTTATTTTGATAGAACAATGAGATTTTGAAAAAATTTATCTTCTCCCCAGAAAAACGGTGTGACGTACAGATGGTGAACTAATCTGTCACAATGGTGCATCGGAAAGGAAGATCTTCTCATTGCTCTATCAAAATAATGTTTAAAAGAAGTAGCATATGAAGATCTCATATTATTGTTTTTAAATAAGAAAATTAAAAGATCAAAAAATGCAAAATAAACTCTGAGAAAAGAATTACAAAGATTATAACAATTTTGGACAAAAGGACACCTAATTGCAGAGCTAAAGTGTCCTTTAAAGAGAGGTGTCCTCTTACCGGAGAGTTGCTAAATAGTAAAAATGGTAATTTTTCAAATTAAAACTGTCCTTAATAGGGAGGTGTCCTCTAGCGTGAGTGTCCTCTTATGGAAGTTCTACTGTATTCATAGATAACTATCTATATTTATAGTGAGAGTTTTGACTTCTGTCGTTCTATACACCCAGGTTCATTGAAACAGCATCTGGTAAAAATTAACTCCTCGACTTTTGAATTATTTCAACCCAACTATTTACTTGAGATAAATAAACAGAATTCCTTATAAAATGTCTAGGTAGGTTGTTGGGATATCCTGGAAGCCACGACTACCGGCGAGAGTGTTTGGAGTCAATGCGGTAAAACAAAGGAAGACGCGACAATGGATCTCGGCCACTGTGACAGCCATGACATGGTCTGTTGCTCATCTAGAGACGTGTTCCACGGGTCGTCTGGTGCTAGCCTTGCCCATCCACTAGATGCAAATTCTAAAGTCCCTATATATAATGTGGATATAACTGTTCTTCCTATGTTGTTCTCTGAACATCTTTACTTTTCCTCTTTGTGTTTCACAAATAGTATTTTAAATAAATAGTCGAATGACCCGGTTTCGCTCAGGTACTTCCCGAGTGAATTTTTGTCCACAATGAATATTGTTTCAACATAATTTAATTATTAGAATATCAGATTATTAGTATTGATATAGTAGTAAAAATAGGTCTATCACCTAAAATTTCTGGAACGAGGATTTTGTAAAAGCTGAAAACGGAATGGTTAAGAGAAATACCATCACTATTTTATAAAGATATTCTCTTTGGCGACAATTTGATATTTCTAGTGCAGTCGTTGTTTGTTCCAAAGATCTACTTTCTAAGGTAACGAACGGCGAGACCTTCCTTCTGGACCGAGGAGGAAGATAGGTTCGACGACCCTCCCAGCTAATGGAGATCCCAGGTAAAATCCAGAGTTAATGACCTGTTGACAACGGGGAAATTGAATAGCGAGTTTTGTGTTCCTAAATAACAATCTTGTCGTGTTGCTATGGAGACGGTCGTTGTCACTTCCGTCAATAGTTGTCGGCTGAATACCTGTCGATCTGTGACACTGAAGGCAGGTTGGGGCAGAGGGGGGGGGGGGAATGTTTCAGAACTTTTTTTCTCTGGTAGAAAATATATTCACTGAATACAGAGATGTTGAACGCCCTTGCCTTATCAGTGGTCAACGCTTCAGATGGATTGGTATTGAATTGGCGGCTTCGGTCTACACCATAGTACCTTATTGACACCATAGAACTGGAGAAGTGCAGATCCTAGGAAGGTGAAATCCCCATGTGTCGCTTCCATGTGGCGGACGATGCCCTAGATCATCTGGGCCAGGAGATGAAAGAGCAGAAAGCAATCTCAATCCTAACATGGAGAAGGACGTTCACTTGACCTTGAAGTTGGAAACGTCTTCTATATTTAAACACGGATGATACTATTGGACTAAAGGCATATGGATTCATTGTAATCTAAAATTGAGGCATTGCCCCTTTGACGAGAACCAAACACCCCAAAACGCCTATGTCGTAGGCTTTTCTAAATTATTATAAAAATAACATTTTGTCAAATTTTGGGAATAAGATTGTTGCGTACTTCTTTATGTGTTTATTTTGTAATTCGTTTTAAATTCAAAATAAACAAACCTTTACAAATGGATGCATTGATTTATTTTTTCATAACCCTTTTTTGTAGCATAAACAATGTGTAAACAACAAAGATGGCGTGTATTGATGATGATAAAATTAATATTCTATGAAATATAATAAAATATAAAAATATATGAAAATTGAAATTTGAGATTTCAAATATTTACAACATTATATATTTTCCTATCAAAATAGTTCTAAATGACTTGTGATGACTTGTGATGCACTTACAGTAAAAGCAGTCGCTAACTACCCACCATGATTATCATGGTTAGCACCACGCGCGTGTGCTAGGGATAATAATATTAATACTAAAAGGATCCATATTTGAACAATAAAAAGTAATTTTCTAATGAAATTGTAAAATTTATCTTATAGGCCGTCACAATTTATATTTCATCATTTCAATTCACCTAGAAGAATTTTGGACCATTTGTTATTACAAGTATAGCATTTTCTATGGGAATAAATTAGATTGTGATCTCTTTGGTTGGTGAAAGAAATCTACTAGAATTTGGCATTATAATACATTGCAGCCTCTAAAAAGTTTCATCAAAATATTTTGTAGAGTGCCATCTTATACTAAAACACAATTGAAAAGCACTAATTTAAACAATGAAGATTATTTCTGCAGATCATTAGGGTATTTTCAGCTACATTAATACTGTTTATACCTAGAGAGTTTACACTAATGGACAAACTTTAGTAGTGGGAGGTATTTTGATGTCTCTAGTCGTCTGTTTATATTTTCTTAAGGAGACAGAGGAAATTTTGTTCACACTTGGTTATCTCGTGTGTCTTCAATAAAGATCACAACGTATCAAATATCTTTCAGAATTATTGTCTGAATTCCGATATACAGTTAAACCTGTCTATAGTGCCCTCTCTTGGGAATCACCAAAATAGAGTGCTATAGAAAGGGGGTGCTATAGACAGGTCACTGTTAACGTAAAATGTTTACATTTTAATGTTTAAAATCGGGCGCTATAGAGAGAAAGGTGCTATTTAGAGGGGGCGCTATAGACAGGTTTAACTGTACATGCTAAAAGGTATAACTTCCTTAAGTTTTGTCCATTAGTGTAAAGGATCTTAATACTTAAATACTAATTGAATGTCCAACATAGCTTTTTGACTAAAGTTCAATAAGTGATCGCTATCATATAACTTTAAGGTGAAGAGTTCTTTTCAATACAACATATTGGTACAATCTTTCGAACTCTAGCCTTCTTCTACAGGTGCTTTATAGCTAAGCAAAGGATGGCTTATGCAAAACTTATTTGCATACTTGTTTTAAAATTAGCTCTATAAATGTATTGTTATATATGATGAAATTGAAAGTTTTAATTAAGGTATCATAAAATGTTCAAGTATATGCTGACCCGTTCGAAACATTTAAAAAAATATTTACTCAGTTTCTAAACTGTTTTTCCTTATAAGTATATAAGGCAAGATTTAATGGCACATTTACGGCCAAACGATATCGTTTTTATCGTTTGGCCCCTAGATGATTCATTATCTCGAAAGTTGGCCTTATACTAAGCTAAATAAAGAAATCTACTCTGTACCAACTTTGTTTTAAAAATATTCGATTTGCTCCATTCAAATTAAAAAGTTTTGCAAATAGAGCAATCCATAAATAAATCTTTAATTAAAAAGGCATATTGTAACGTTTTGTGTCAAATGTTAAAATGTTGTAATGTTAAAATATATTTTTACATTGTTAAATTAATTTGTTGTTGTTTTATAATAATGAAGATGCAAATTATATTGTTATTGTTTATTATCGTTTGTTTTTTTAAATATACATTGCATGTGATGATGATAACAAACATTACTTTTTAATTTAATATACAAAATCAGTGAGAAAAAAAGAAATAAATTATTTATAAAATTTACAAACGTGACTATATATTGGATAAAAATATAATTTATATTACCAATATTTCAGTTGGCTGAATGCCAACTTTATTCAAGGTATTATAACGTATTATATATAAGGTATTATAAGGTAAAATAAAGATTAATATGTTATAATACCTTGAAAAAGGTTGGTGTTCAGCCAACTGAATTATTGGTAAAATAAATTATATTTTGATCCAATATATGTCTTTTTGATTCAAAATTACAAAGTAAGTCGAACAGTTGATTTTAAAATGTACGCCACGATGACGTCTCAATAAATCATATTCTTTAAAAAATGGATGCTCCGGAAACTTGCGAAAGTGATCCAGAAGGTCAGAGATAGGGTTACCTTGACTCAGACGACCATAAATATCTTAGGCCTAATTTATTGGCCACACATCGTTTGGAATTAAAAACATATTTCCATATATTGCTTGGCTCCGCTCAGAATTTTAATCTGTATAGATGTTGTTAACAGGACTTTATAAATATGAATAAAATATAAATCACAGCAATACTTTGAATTTAAAATATTTATATACTTATGTTCAAAACTTAAGAAAATGGAAGTCGCCTCTGTCGTCTATATATATAGCTAAATATTGTGTAGAAAAAAAGAGAATTAATGAGTAAGATAAGTTTATAATAATAATATATATTTTAAAACTTTTTAATCTCTAGGTTTCGGACACAAACGCCCTTCTACAAGAGAAAATATGGTATAATGATTCGCAAATACTATTTTACATAATTTTATTTGTAGATATAAAATTTTCATATTTAACTACGAGTATTATACAAATGGTGACAAAATATTTTAAAATATATATATCTAATAAAAGAACAAATAAATAAATAAAATTATTTTTGAGGTGAATATTATGAATGTATCACTAAATATTTAAAAATTGTTTAACAACAAGATTTAACAACAGAACCAAGCATTTAAATCGGCTTTAAAACGTCATGAGCTTGTCCAAAAAACAACTGGGGTAACGAACCATATATTCTTCAATCAAATATAAAAAAGTAATATAAAAAGTGAAAATTCTTATACTTATATACATTTAATTAAAAAGGCATATATTGGTAAAAATAAATAATTTTTGATCCAATATATGCCTTTTTAATTAAATATTCATTTATGGATTGCTCTATTTCAAAACTTATATATATTTTTTAAAGACAAAGGCGATTTTGTTCACATTTGGTTTTCTCATCACTATGTATCAAATATCTTACAGAGTTATTGTCTGAATCCCGATATACATGATAAAATGTACAACTTCCTTAAGTTTTGTTCATGAGTGTATTTTATAGAAATGTTTTCTCGAAAGGTTGAACACTTCATTTTCAAATCGACTTTGTAAATATTTTAAACATAATTCATTCTACAATAAACATTAAAATATAAAATAAGGGGCTTCGATTTATATTGGATATATGGGTGGCTATATCCTTTACAATATATAGATGATTGTAATCGATGTGTGAAGATATGTTATCTGTTAGAAAATCGTTCTTTGAACAGGGTCGTCGAAACGTTGGAAATAACTTGTTTGAAAAAATAGCTTAATGTAAATAATATATCGTTGTGTGTACACGTGTAGACGGTGTAGGGGTAACGACCATTGCGGGTGTAGATAAGCAGAGTTCAGACGACTCTGTAGAACCACACATGGAGTTGATGTTGTAGATTGGGTGTTTCCAGTAAAAGAAATCCTTGTGTTCACATTCTCTCCAGACATAATGAAGCGTAAGATCGTCAACAGAGCTGAAAACGGAGAATATTTGCTCCCTACCATTAATAGATTTGAAGATAATTTGTTAGTTGGAAGTTTATTTGGATATGGCTACTCTTCAACCAATTTGTTTAAAATTTAGTTTCAGATATTTTCAGTAATTCGCTGTCAATATCCTTAGTGGAATTAAAATGTTGAATCTTATTTCTACTTTTATATGAACACGATTTTCTTGAATACATGACAAAATCGTCACGTATTTGTATACACATTATTTATTTATTTATCAGCTGCAAACAAGACACGCTATATCCGATCTGGATAATTGCGCGTGACACTATTTACAATAATTGTAGTAGAATAGGTAAGGTTGTATACACATTATTTATTTACCAGTTGCAAACAAGACACGCTATATCCGATCTGGATAATTGCGCGTGACACTATTTACAATAATTGTAGTAGAGTAGGTAAGGTTGTATACACATTATTTATTTACCAGTTGCAAACAAGACACGCTATATCCGATCTGGATAATTGCGCGTGACACTATTTACAATAATTGTAGTAGAGTAGGTAAGGTTGTCTACACATCGAAAATTAAATAAGAAGATAAAATAAATAGCTTTTTGGCAAATTAAAAATATTTAAATTACATATATAAAACTTTTTTAAAACGAGGAGAGTGACAGCAGATCACTGAAAAACGTCGGGAACTAGATTCAAAATCCCTGAGAGAAACCACATTCTCGAGCATCAGAATGAGGCTGCTACTCTATATAGACACTCTTTCAAATTCAAGATTTTTAAATATATTTTCTTACATACACACAAAGTCTTTTATTGAAGCCTGACGGCTCTCCCGAACAAGGAATATTGTGTGTAGTACGTAGTGAAGATAACTAAAACTTCCACATGGGATTTAACTAAACCATACCGAGTCAACATCCTGTCTCTAAAATTAGCTAAAAACATAACCGGGTGGTAGGGGAAAAGGGCCAATTTGAGTTTAGGCAATATCGAATGGAAACAAAAGAAGAAATATAATGTCATCTATAGTACTTAGTAGTTAGGAAAGATGTTGTGGAGACACCCTATTATCCAATATAATAATCTACATTAGTCATGTTTTATTTCTATGTAGGGCTAGCTCTCAAAGACGTGAAGTCTCTAATACATGGAGAATACTGAATAGATTAAACAAAAGTAGAAATAGAATGTCATCTATAGTACTTAGTAGTTAGGAAAGATGTTGTGGAGACACCCTATTATCCAATATAATAATCTACATTAGTCATGTTTTATTTCTATGTAGGGCTAGCTCTCAAAGACGTGAAGTCTCTAATACATGGAGAATACTGAATAGATTAAACAAAAGTAGAAATAGAATGTCATCTATAGTACTTAGTAGTTAGGAAAGATGTTGTGGAGACACCCTATTATCCAATATAATAATCTACATTAGTCATGTTTTATTTCTATGTAGGGCTAGCTCTCAAAGACGTGAAGTCTCTAATACATGGAGAATACTGAATAGATTAAACAAAAGTAGAAATAGAATGTCATCTATAGTACTTAGTAGTTAGGAAAGATGTTGTGGAGACACCCTATTATCCAATATAATAATCTACATTAGTCATGTTTTATTTCTATGTAGGGCTAGCTCTCAAAGACGTGAAGTCTCTAATACATGGAGAATACTGAATAGATTAAACAAAAGTAGAAATAGAATGTCATCTATAGTACTTAGTAGTTAGGAAAGATGTTGTGGAGACACCCTATTATCCAATATAATAATCTACATTAGTCATGTTTTATTTCTATGTAGGGCTAGCTCTCAAAGACGTGAAGTCTCTAATACATGGAGAATACTGAATAGATTAAACAAAAGTAGAAATAGAATGTCATCTATAGTACTTAGTAGTTAGGAAAGATGTTGTGGAGACACCCTATTATCCAATATAATAATCTACATTAGTCATGTTTTATTTCTATGTAGGGCTAGCTCTCAAAGACGTGAAGTCTCTAATACATGGAGAATACTGAATAGATTAAACAAAAGTAGAAATAGAATGTCATCTATAGTACTTAGTAGTTAGGAAAGATGTTGTGGAGACACCCTATTATCCAATATAATAATCTACATTAGTCATGTTTTATTTCTATGTAGGGCTAGCTCTCAAAGACGTGAAGTCTCTAATACATGGAGAATACTGAATAGATTAAACAAAAGTAGAAATAGAATGTCATCTATAGTACTTAGTAGTTAGGAAAGATGTTGTGGAGACACCCTATTATCCAATATAATAATCTACATTAGTCATGTTTTATTTCTATGTAGGGCTAGCTCTCAAAGACGTGAAGTCTCTAATACATGGAGAATACTGAATAGATTAAACAAAAGTAGAAATAGAATGTCATCTATAGTACTTAGTAGTTAGGAAAGATGTTGTGGAGACACCCTATTATCCAATATAATAATCTACATTAGTCATGTTTTATTTCTATGTAGGGCTAGCTCTCAAAGACGTGAAGTCTCTAATACATGGAGAATACTGAATAGATTAAACAAAAGTAGAAATATAATGTCATCTATAGTACTTAGTAGTTAGGAAAGATGTTGTGGAGACACCCTATTATCCAATATAATAATCTACATTAGTCATGTTTTATTTCTATGTAGGGCTAGCTCTCAAAGACGTGAAGTCTCTAATACATGGAGAATACTGAATAGATTAAACAAAAGTAGAAATAGAATGTCATCTATAGTACTTAGTAGTTAGGAAAGATGTTGTGGAGACACCCTATTATCCAATATAATAATCTACATTAGTCATGTTTTATTTCTATGTAGGGCTAGCTCTCAAAGACGTGAAGTCTCTAATACATGGAGAATACTGAATAGATTAAACAAAAGTAGAAATAGAATGTCATCTATAGTACTTAGTAGTTAGGAAAGATGTTGTGGAGACACCCTATTATCCAATATAATAATCTACATTAGTCATGTTTTATTTCTATGTAGGGCTAGCTCTCAAAGACGTGAAGTCTCTAATACATGGAGAATACTGAATAGATTAAACAAAAGGCTTTAGCACGCCACCTATATGTAAGATATGAAACTATTTAGCGCGATTTTTTATTTTTTACAAATAAGATAATTTCTACAGGTAAACTCCGTACAATTGGTATAGGTGTATAATGAATCAAAAGTTTTTACGAAGGAGTATCTTTTATTATATTTGTGCAAGCTTTCGAACTTTGCAGTTCTTCCACAGGCATGGATAGCACAGAAATACTACCAATTTCTGTGCTATCCATGCCTGTGGAAGAACTGCAAAGTTCGAAAGCTTGCACAAATATAATAAAAGATACTCCTTCGTAAAAACTTTTGATTCGTTATACAAATAAGATAATTATTTATTTAATGAAGTGTATGTGTGTGTGTTTGCGGATGAGCAATGCTCGATGCAAGTATTCATATATATTTCTACTGTGTCCCCACAAAGGTATTAAATATTTTAACCAGGAATTCCTGTAGAATGCCGGATATAAAATAATTGTATAAGAAAAATAGTTCAATACAATAGTAGAGAGGTATGGTGGGGATTGAACTGGAGATAATTCTAGGAGAAATTCCCCAATGATAAGCCAGGCCCTCCCTATTTTCCAATCGCGGTAAGAACAACAGGAAATTGTCTTATTATTATAAAAATGGTGATAAATGGTTCCGTTTCTTATCCAAAAGAGTAAAATATAAAAAGTAAATAAAAAGCCAGACATAAGATAAATTGCCGGACATAAGAGTAGTGTAAATGTCAAGAAATCGCACGACAGGACATGGCCGCTGCAGTGTGCATCTATTCCTAGCAAACGCTCTCCTAAAAATGTCCTGCGGCTTATTTTGGCGTCGTGCTCTAGATGGGGGAGTTGTGTGACATTCCGACAGGTGGCTTGTCACCTTTCCCTACTGCACCTAAACTGACGGTAACTCTTCTGATAGGAGGACTACTTGGAATACATTCAACCTCTTCTTGAACTGAAGCTCATACACTACTGTCTAAATGTCAAACATCATCAAATTACTTTGTCCATTAAATTAAAAAACTTAAATCTCCATTATTGTTCTTTAAATGACAATTGACATAGGTAGCTACATCCTCGGCGTGGAACTGAGGAGTGTTCAAGAAGACGTTGTCTTAGGAGAACTCTCTCAAGAAGGGAAAGCCTACCTTGCTGAAGAAATGTGTACATATACAACTATGATATTTCCTTACACATTTTGTCTACCCTATATTTACTCCTTTTATTTTTTCTTTCAGTAACAATTGATTAGAATAATCAATATAATTGTTTAAATTTTCATTGTTCTTTAAAGTCTGATCAAAAGACATGGTCTAAACGAAGTATAACCACTACTATTCACTAAATGACATTGTCATTAGCAGACGTACGTCTATGTAGAAGAGAGATAGGGAGGAAAATGAAATTTTAGTTTATATTTATTACGGTAGATGGCAGCAGCTATATTGCAGCGTTCAGCTGGAGAAACGGGACATGACTTTGGAACACCTTTTTTTCTACATATTCATACACACCCTTTTACTTCATTGTGGTTATTTTACTATTAAATCAGAAAATTATGGTATTATGGCTTGTTTAATGATATGGCGAAATGTATGCTTTATAAGGTGTTTTGTCTACTGAAGAAATATCTTTAAAAATTTAAGAATCAGAAAAGGGGGTCGGTGAAAGGATGGTCTAAACCGTTGGTTTTCGACTGCTACGACCCGGTATCGAACCCCGCATTGGGGACTTTTTTATAATTAAAAAATGCTCCAATAGCCCCTGATTGTTGCAAAAGTCCAATTCCAACAGGGAGTGCAAGTAACCTAAACGGAGCTCTGGCACATTTGTAAGTGTAAAAATTGAACTGCTTTTCACATGTGTAGACTTACAATAAAAGCAGTCGCCAACTTCTTACCCACCATGATTATCATGGCCTGTACCACGTGTACTATGGATAATAAAAAAAAGAATCAGGGTTATTCCTACTAACTGGGCTACAATGCTGTGAAGTGCAATGAACAAGATATTCAACAGATATCTTCCAATATCATATGAAGACATTTAAGTAGAGAGCGTAAGAAACTTATTCTGGAAACTCCTTCAGCCCGCTGATATACATGCGATAACAAGGAATATCTCCACAGAAATGCTAAATCTCCTTTAAGCCACCATTCAGCTTTTAAGAATACCCATTTTAAAACATTAAAAAATATTTTTACACCGAAAAATTACATCCACAAGGGATTCACGGGGGCTTCAGTAGTTTCCAAAGAGGTGCTTAGCTGGAAAATCGGTGAGGCCAAATCCTTTGGCCGGAATGTAAATAGGAATTTTGCCGTGAGCATATTGATCTATAAAAAGGGAACCTCTCCCGTTTTAAAATAAGGGAAAACCCATATGCGTCCTTTATTTCCAAAGCTGGCTTTGTCATAGACCTGAGTCCGCTAGTTTGCCGGTGGCTAGTTGCTGCATAGTTTTTACATCATTTTGACCGAAAGGTGACTTTATATAGATCAATATCCTTCAAATAAAACTTCCATATACACGAGGTGGGACCCAAAATTAACCCGAATTTACTTTTGTTAAGTTTATATACTTTAGATTTTTCGAATATAACTTCAGCACTCACCATTAACACTAATGTGCACACTCGTTCTAACGTTTATTTCAATATTGGGAGCACCTTTTACATTTTTCTCTTTGATATCTGTAAAGCGCTGCCGTAACATTAGGTTGTCGACGTTGGTAAAATGCTTTTTTTTTCAAGTCACTTTTCATCCTAAGAAACATGAAGAAGTCCGAGGGAGTTAAATCTAGCGAATAGGAAGTATGGAGAGAGATATCAAGTTATTCAAGCTTAAACGAGACAATCCCGTTATTCTTAGTATGGAATTCTGGGATCAAACTATGCTACCACTTTCGCATTTGAAACCCAACAATGAAAATACGCTGAATCGTGCTCAGGAATAACTAACGTAAGAGTTCGTCGATTGCTTTGCGTCGATGTTCATTGATGAGATTATAGATTTGCCGAAGTGTTGTCCTCGGTTCGAGAAGTTGAACGATGGCTGGAAAAAACGATTCATCAATGGCTTTACAAGCTTGATACCCTAATATGATTGAGTGGAGATAAGAAAGAAGAAGACATAATTATCCAAAGAAAATTGGTCAAGGAGAAAAAAGACAAACAATACAAAAACAATTTCCTCAAAATTTCCTTCCTTCTCTTTCCCAGTTCAAAAGATAGTTGTATATATATCTACAAAATTGATTAAATTTTTTATATGTTTTTTACCATCTACGAATTCATATAGGTGTCCGATGCCACCAAATTTTATCTCCCTATAATCCCGAAAAATTGGGCATTTCAGAAGTAGATGTTTCGAGTCTTGAATTTCACCTCTGCGCATTTATCATTGAAATTATAATTTCTATGTGAATTACGACATATTCTTTTAATATTATTTTTTTATGAAGATGTGCACTTTTTTTGAAAATCGTGTAGAGAAATACTTGGCGAGTATATAGGAATGGGTGTCTATAGATAAAAAAATCTTGATATAGTCTCAGATTGTAGAACGAAGTTTGACAACTATATCGCGAATGTTTCTTTTGAACGAAAAGTCGAAATTTATTTTAAGGAGAAATAATCGTTATTTCTATCTTTAGACTATCATACTTCATCTCTAAGGTTAGAAATAATCGTTATTTCTCCTTAAAATAAATTTCGATTTTTCGTTTAAAAGAAACATTTGCAATATAGTTATCAAACTTCGTTCTATAATTATAAGCCGCATTATATTGTCTCAGATTGTCCACCAAGAAAGTTCCCCGGTCGGGAGACGCCGCGAGTCCCCACCAAAATAACCGAGGACTGGGCCAGGTTTAAATAGACGGGACTTGTAGGTGCGTGGACCTTAAAGGCACACACGCTACTGGTTCTTAAAAAAAACACACTTCGCGCAAACTATTAGACAATAATTGAATGTTTGGTGCTTTTTTCAAACTCATTTATCTAATCTGTTTGTTTATTAGATACCCCACACTGTTCCAATATCTCTAAACCAACGTTATAATAATAACGATGATATTATAGAATGGAGGCATTCTGATATGTGGATCATCTTCAATATGGCTTTAGTTTGGTCAATTGTAAATTTCACGTGAACAATAGTTACCCAGAAATTATTTGAAAAGGGAAAAAAAAAAAATAGAATTCGGGTAAAATAAAAAAAAAAACTTTATCCGAATTCTATATTTTTCTCTTTTCAAACAATTGTAAATTTAAGACAAACTTTCAGAACCTAAATTGAGATTTTTCAACGGAGACCATAACCGTGCAATACCTCTACATTAAAAATCCTGTGTAAAATTACCATAAGTTACTCAACCATTTAGAAGAGAAATTTTAGAAAGAAACTACGATGTTTGACTGACATTCAAGGAAAATTATCAAATTCTTCACACGTTTTCTGATTATGAAGAAAGAGAACATAGGATAAACCTGTCATATTTCCTAGAAACATCCGATTAGAATAGAAGTTTTAAAATAATCACCTGCCAAGGGGTACGTCATTTTAAGAATGTTTCTTAACGATGACAAAGGACCACTAGAGTCAGTATATTGTTTGTAAACATATTTTAAACCATCTGGATCATCCTGTAGAAAAAGTTCAAAATTTAAAGGCACATCATCAGCTCTTTCATAATCTTAATTGTTTCTTTGAATAGAGAGAGATTGAGATTGAAACCGATTTATTACAATGTACATATAAGATTATATAAGGTTAAATACAGAATAAATATAAATAAATATGACTAAATAAGGATAAATATAGATAAATAAATTTAAAATATAATTGAGATTGAATATACTTTTATTGATTGTTTATATAAGATCATATAGGTTAATATAGGTTGATGGAAAATTAAACATTATTTACATCAGACGAATCCCACTGAGGGTCGTTTGGTTCGATATCGAAGAGGGAGAGAGAGAGAGAGAGAGGGAGTCATTTAAAACTAGTGATTACTAAGTAATTAATGATAATGTTAAACTAAGTTGCATAGTGGATACTATGCAATTTATATGTAATTCTACTGTCCTAAAATAACTTATGTCCATAGTTTGCTTAAATACCATATCTGAGAATCCACCCTTCAATGTAGCATATATAAACAGAATCGTCCAATATAGTATTAGAGCTCTAAAGAAGCGGTCTGGTAGATTAAATTGGTGAAACCACTGGGAATTTTTCCTACTGATTAGACAAGCCCTTCCAATATTTTCCCACCGTAGTTAGGATAGTAGAAGTTTGATTTTATATGTGAACTAAACATTCGTGCTTAAATGCATTCATTTAGTATATATAGTGGATACTGTATTTGTGAAAAGACACGCTAGACTTTCATAAAAACTATATAAAATGGGTAAAAAATATTGGGAGTACAAATAAGTTTTGAGGGATGTGCAAAAGAAGCCACAACAAATAATATATAAATAGCATCGGACCCCCCCCCCCCCCCTTGTAAGGTTTCATGTTAAGGCTTCATCATTTCCCCAAAAAAATCAGAAGAAGTCTTTTCACCCAAGTGTAAGGAACTTTTTTTGGTGCTCTAACCATGTCAACCTTTTTGCCAACAAAACACAATTTGCGGGAAGCGCTGCTTCTTTGTTTTAATTTGAAGAAAAGTGCAACTGATGGACATCGATTGCTGTGTGAGGCATATGGTAAACATGCTCTATCAATAAAATCATGTGAGTACTGGTTTCGGCGTTTCAAAAGTGGCGATTTTGACACCAGAGGCAAAGAACGCGGAGGGAGGCCAATAAAGTTCGAAGACGCTGAGTTGGAGGCTTTATTGGACGAAGATTCAAGCCAAACTCAAGAGGAGCTCGCTGAAACCTTGGGAGTGACTCAACAAGCGATTTCGAACCGTCTCAAGGTCATGGGTATGGTGCAAAACAAGGAAATTGGGTTCCATATGAACTCAAGCCAGGAAACATCGAGCGCCGTATTTGCACGTGCGAACTACTGCTCAAAAGACAAAATCGGAAGGGTTTTTTTGCATCGAATCGTGACGGGGGACGAAAAGTGGATTCACTACGACAACCCAGAGCGCAGAAAATCGTCGGTTAAGCCCGTCATGCATCAACTTCAACGGCCAAACCGAATATTCATGGCAAGAAGCTAATGCTAGGCATCTGGTGGAATCAGCTCGGAGTGATCTAGTATGAGCTACTTCAGCCTAACGAAACCATCACTGGAGAACGTTACCAACAATTGATGCAATTAAGCCGAGCATTGAAGATTAAACGCCCACTATATGCCAAAAGACATGACAAGGTGATCTATCAGCACGACAACGCTCGGCCACATGTTGCAAAAGTTGTCAAGGAGACTTTGGAGGCGCTTCAATGGGATGTCCTACCCCACCCGCTGTATTCACCAGACATTGCTCCTTCAGACTACCACATGTTCCGTTCGATGACACATGGCCTGGCCGAGCAGCACTTCACTTCTTACGAAGAGGCGAAAAATTGGGTCAATGTTTGGATCGCCTCAAAAGACGAGGAATTTTTTCGACACGGAATCCGTATGCTGCCTGAAAGATGGGAAAAAGTCGTAGCTAAAGATGGACAATACTTTGAATGAAATATATTGTACTGATTTCTCTGAATAAAGCTTCGAATTTATTAAAAAAAATCCCTCAAAACTTATTTGTACTCCTAATAAATAGGTCATAAACATCACTTATCAACAAAAACAACAAAGCCTTTATTTAGGGCCTCTCGCCCTATACAGGATTCGCCAGTTCACAATGGATGGGGAGAACACTGTGTGGCCTTTTTTCCGGGATATAGTCTTGTGGAATCCAAATATCGCCATCGCTATATACCTATTCTTTGATATTTCATTAATTAGTGCCGGAAATGAAGGACAAAGTTACCCCGTTTTATCATTTAGTTTTAGTCTTTCCTCAGACAGAGCAGCACAGTCAAATAAGTAGTGCAACATCTCTCCGTTGTTATTCCTGATCCACAGAAAGTGTACATCACTTATCATCCTAAAGTAATGTAAAAATATCGTAGAGTTAAATTTCAAAAGTAATACAAAAACTATAAGATATTTCAAAAAGGAGGGTTTTTTTTTATCACAAACAATAAAGAACGATAAATCAATAAATCAATAACGAGCAAATTTCCGCTAATCTTAAAACTTTTTATATCCACATAGAATCTTATCGAGAAAATGATTGATGTTCAAATTCACAATTTTGTATTGGATTTTCCCGTAGAACTGATATGTTCAGATTCTCTATTCTTAGCAAATGAAGATATTAAGATGCGAATGTTTTTTTCACACATATATCAAACTACTACTGTCCTTACTGCGATGAAAAATATTGGAGGGCTTGTCTTATCAGTGGTCAACCCTCCCAGCAGTTTCGTCAATTTAATCTACCAGACCGCTTCTTTAGAGCTTTAATACTGTATTGGATCATTCTGCTTATATATGCTATACTGAAGGGTGGAATCTTAGAAATGGTATTTGAACAAACTATGGACATAAGCTTTTAGGACATGGTATTATATATGAATATTCGCTTCGAGCAATTCTCTCCAGCAAGCAATAAGAACAAGGCTAGTTAGATATAAATTAACACATAGCAATAACGATCCTCATTTTTGTTAAGAATATCGAATTGAAAGTAATTAACATATAAAATAATGGATAATAAATATTAATCTATTGTATATAATACCCCAACAGAGTTTGGAATAACAGTACAGCCATATGAGAACATAAAAATTCCAAACTAAGGATAATTTATATTAGGCTTATTGTACATATTGCCAGACACTTCTTTCTTTTGTACACAGTTCTTTTTCTGTTTTTTTTTTATGTCTCTCTTTCTCATTGTTAACATCATATGACCATTCTATTCACGGCCTAAAATTATTGTATATATATATAGACAAATGTAAAGGCATGTAAAGCGCAAGTGTCCCTAGGGGAACATAGCGCTTTAAATTGAAAAAAAAAGGATAAACTCACAGCACGACTTATAAAAAGTTGATTCTTTTCTCTTATCTCTCTGATATGTCTATCCTTTCTAAAATTTTGTGTTGTACATATATTGTACATATGTTGTGTTCAACATATATAGCCATTTGTTCAAGAAAGAATTTGTCTGTATGGATATAAGACTAATTTTAAAATTTGTTGATATGTAGATATGGTGCAGTGAATGCTTTTAATAAACTTTTTGGGACTTTTGGGAAACATTGTTCTGTGTTTAAAGGGTTCCACACATGGTTTCTGCTTTTCTCTACATTCTTAGTATTCATCTTTTTTTCACAAACCAATTTGTATAAAAAAAAAATAATAATAGTTCATTCTGTGAAATAATTTTATGTATGCAAATATCTACATATATTTATATGATGCATTAGCTCGCCATATGTTATAAGAAATTTGAACTATTTTTGACGTATATGATTCTTTTAAAAATGAATACATTCTCTACTGCCCTTACTGCAATGATAAAATAATGGGAGGGCCTGGATCATCAGTGGTGAACCCTCCCAGCGGTTTCACCAGTTTAATCTACCATACCGCTGTAATATAGCAATTTTCAGTTTCCTTTTATACTGATACTGAAGCTAGACTCTTAGGGAAAGGATATTTGAAATGAACTATGGACATGGACATAAGCTTTGAGGATAGTAGAAATATGCCCTCCCATTATTTTATCATTGCAGTAAGGTCAGTAATTTTAATCATACGCGTCAAAAAGTGTTCAAATTTCTTATCTACATATTATAAATAAAAGGATTTTCTGCTGATTTTGGAATATTATGAAATATACAGAATTATTATCTGTCGCTTGATTTTGGTATCCATGAGTGTTTTACGATATTGTTTTTCAGAGAGAGAGAGAGTCGTGGCAATAATACTAAAAAATAGTTCAGATCATTATTGCCTTAATTTAGCGCTGATTAAAAATATATATAAACATAATTTGAGAAAAGTAATGCCTGACTTAAGGCGAGTAGAACAAGGAAAACAAAAGATTATTTAAATAATTACATATGGTTTGAGCCGGCCATTGGGAAACAACAACAATAGAGTTTATATAGTGAAAACGGTGACCTCTGTCGGTCGAGTTTCTCTTGTATTCGCGTGATAGCCTGTTGAAAGACGTCATAGTCTGAAAGCTCGCAGACTTCTAAGTAAAGAAACACGTCACGTCTACATTTGGTCTCTTCTAACAATGTTATCCTGTGAGATTCCTTCTATTGCAATATAATTGAATATTCGGAAAAAATGCAGAAGTAACTTTTCATTCTGATAAAGCAATAATAGGATTAAAATATCGTTCTATTCTTGATGTATAAATATAAAATTGATAATCTATACTAGATATTTATAAATATGACATGTTTAAATCTCTCTCAAATGTAATATTGTATAAGTACGAATTACCAAATATAAATGTAATATATTTGGAATAATGCTACACTTAATTTTCCATTAACTTGGCTTATCGTGATGTAATTTTTAGAATTATATCTCTGTGCACATAATTGATTAGAAAATATTTACTGCTAAATTGTAACTAACTATATATATTATGATGCATTAGCGCGCCATCTGTTATGAAAATTCGAAACTATTATAGACGCTTATGATTCTTTTAAAAATTAAACAATTATCTACTGCCCTTACTGCAATGAAAAAGCAAATTCGAAGCATCTACTTATATAATTGCCTTATTCTGTCTGTGTGAAGTTCACTGTGTGAAGTTCACGGATAGATTTTGGTCAGAATGGATAAAATAAAAAAAGTGTCAAGGGATGGGAATCGAACCCACGACCTTCCGCTTACCGGGCAGATGCCATGACCACTAGGCCACATGACCACAATTTATAATTGTAACAAATAGTATTTGAATCAAAACATTCAATCGGGTAAAACACGGGCGTTGCCCGGGTCATTCGGCTAGTATTATATATTTATAAATGTATGTATTTCTACTGTCCTCAAAGCCTAAGTCCATAGTTCATCTGAAATACCCATTCCAAGAGTCTAACATCAGTATCACTATAAAAGGAAAACCGAAAAATATTATATATTTATAAATGTACTAGACGTAAGGCCCGGGCAACGCCCGGGGTTTACCCGAGTGCGTATATATTTTAGAAATGTTTTAATTAAAATACTATTCGTTACAATTATAAATTGGCGCCGTGGATGTCTCTCTTGTGAAACTTCCCGCCCCAAACTGTGTGTGTCTTGAAAATATAAAATTAGAATTGTGGATTTTCATAAAGAGTGGTCGCTATAGTCAGGGTGGTCTGTATAGACAGGTGTATGTATCACACTGCTGTTAACAGGGTTGCCTAGAGTGACCGCTATAGACAGGGTGGTCTGTATAGACAGGTGAATTTATCACACTGATGATAACAGGGTTGTCTAGAGTGGCCGCTATAGACAGGTGGATGTATCACTCAGCTGATAACAGGGTTGCCTAGGGTGACCGCTATGACAGGGTGGTCTGTATAGACAGGTGGATGTATAACTCAGCTGATAACAGGGTTGCCTAGGCTGACCGCTATGACAGGGTG
>CP092873.1:35562301-35592818 GCA_030710605.1 Cordylochernes scorpioides | reverse complement strand
TGGTGGCGATTGAAGAATCTGAACGGAACTATCTTAGATTCCTTTGGTGGGAAAAGGAGAGCGGTAGAGAACTAATAGCTTACAGGCATAAGAGACTTGTATTTGGCTTAAACTGTAGTCCTTTTGTGCTGAACGCCGTAATAGAATACCATCTTCAATCAATAAGAGGCCCACTTGTTCAATGGGCAAAGATTTTAGCTCAATCCTTCTACATGGACAATTGTATTACCTCGCTGGAAACAAAGCAGGAAGTGCAGGAATTTCAAAAGGGCCGCAATTGAAATTATGGACAGGGCTAAAATGGACTTACGAGAGTGGGAATATTCTCTGGAGGAAAACCCTGAAAAGGGGACTTGTACAAAAATATTGGGTGTTGTTTGGAATAAAATGGAAGATTCATTAAAATGCGAACTCCCTGACAATTTGAGTCTTCAACCCAAATTAACGAAAAGGTTGGTACTATCCATGGTTCAGCGGATATTTGATCCACTTGGATTTTGCGCTCCAGTATTCTTGCCACCAAAGTTGTTACTGCAGCGATCATGGGGACTGAAACTAGGTTGGGATACACCTCTACCCGAAAGTATGGCCCAGGAATTTCGAACCTGGTTGGATCAAATAAAATTCATAGAGTTAATAAAGATACCGAGATATATGTGGAATGATCTCATTTTCCCTACAGAAGTTCATATCTTTTGTGACGCTAGTCAAATAGGCTATGGAGCTGTAGCCTATTTAAGGAGCGAAACGGGACGAGAAAATACTCTAACTTTGATTTGGAGCAAAGTCAGATTAGCTCCTATGAAGAGTATTACGATCCCTCGCTTGGAATTAATGGCCATGGTACTAGGAGTTAGACTAGCCAATGCAATCCAAGCTGCCTTGAAGAGAAAATGTGAAACAACTCTCTGGTCTGACTCTACTACCGCGCTAAGTTGGATAAAGAGAGAAATTGAGTGGAGAGTTTTCGTGAGAAACCGAGTCAGAGAAATACAGGCCACTACCAATTTGAACGATTGGAGGTTCGTTCCTAGTCAGTTGAACCCGGCCGATCTTCTGTCTCGAGGTTGCCCTCCAAGCCAGTTTGTGCAAAGCAGATGGTGGGAGGGCCCCGAATGGTTGAAAAAACCTAAAGAATTCTGGCCCAATTCAGAGTTCTCGATAAATCCAAAAGAAATAAAGGTTGAAGAAAACATTATGAAAACCAACATTAATTTGAACATCGATTATAAAGACTGGATACTGACAAGGAGGTCTAATTACTCTCTCAACATCAGGGTAATGTCCTATGTTTTAAGATTTTTAGGGAAACTTAAAAAACAGTCAACTGAAACAGGACCTTTGAAAGTTTCAGAATTAGACTTGGCAGAAAAAAAGCTTATCCGAATGATTCAGGAGAAAGTCTCCATAGAGAAATCGAATGCAACCAAGAGTTTTAAAATATTAAAAAACACTGACGGACTTTGGTGTGTAGAAAGCAAACTTTTACATGGACAGGTCCCAGAAGAATTTAAAACTCCTATCATTCTACCAGGCGACCATCCCTTCGTAGAGCAACTTATATGGGAAGTGCACCTGAAGAATGGACATTTAGGCGCGCTGATTCAGAAATCCGAAAATATTGATAGAAGACAGTTGAAAGTAGGAGACGTTGTACTGATCGGGCAAGAAAAATCTTAAAAGAATGTTTTGGCCTAAAGGGCGAATAGTAAATCTCATACCAGGAAAAGATGGAATAGTGAGAGTGGCCCATGTTAAAACATCCACAGGAACCTTGATCAGGGCTCTACAACGCTTACACCCTCTTGAAATATCCTCGAATGTTAAGACGATTCAAAAGGACAATTCAAATACCGAACCCCAATCTGATGCATTTTTAGGAAATAGGCCCAATATTGAATCCAGGGACTCTGGAAATAGATATGGTAGGGGTAATCAGAAAGCCTGCAAGGTATGACTCGAAGGACTAGTGAAAGTACCTGTAGAGAGAAAAAAAAAGTGTAATATGTGTATTCTTTTATGTGTATTTTATGTAATGTAATAGGCATATCTACTCTTGTGTGTATTGTGTATATATATGCTCTTTTGTCTTATACTTAATTTTGGCTTCTTTCGAAGCAAAATTATGTGGGAGAATGTTAAAACTATTTTACCGTTCTTTTACTTTGTACATAGAAAGAAGGTCTTAGGTGAAGGGAGACAACGAGCAAGACATCTATATCTATAGATAGCCCCAGCTTGGACCGACCGAGGGCAAAGGTCGGCGTGGGCGGAGACGACGGAGCGTCATGTTACATTCTTTTTTGGTCAGATGGCAGGATTCCCTTGTTAGAAGCGGAGGGGAAAGTTGAGTTCCCTTGCCAGGCGGAGCAGACACGCAAGAGAATCCTACAAGCAGCGTCTTGTGGACGGAACGACGTCGAAGAAAATCCCACGAGCAGAGTTTCGTGGACGGAGATACGTCGAAGAAAATCCCACGAGCAGAGTTTCGTGGACGGGAAAGGACGCATTGGAGTATCCCTCAAGCAGCAGCTTGAGGACGGAAAAGGACGTCTTAGACAACCAACGAGTCGTGACAATTAGACAACCAACGCGCGACAATTGGACATCGCACAAAGACAAGAAAAGCCTGCGACGGTGCTGCCACTCCAGAGGTACTGTGTAAACAAACGCTCGACACCCCCCCGCCATTTATTTTTATCTCCCTTCCCTGAGATTAGTTAATTTTTTTACTTTCTCTTTTGCTTAACCTTGTTTATTGTTTTTTATACATAATCCCTTAGATATAAGTATAATTTAGCTTAACCATTTTTCTTGTTTTTACCCATAATAATAGTATAATAGTTTTTATCCCTTTTGTTTTTAATTTTTTAAAATAAATCCTTTTATTATACTGTGTTTCTGTGCATTTATTTCCCCCATTGGTTTCCTTTCTATCGATCACCCTTTTTTGTTTTTTTTTTAAACGAACACGAACAGCCTCTGTCTCCTTCAAAAAAAAAAAAAAAAAAAAGATGACCGGCGATATCAAAGACTTTACCTTAAGTTTTGTCCATGAGTGTAGATATAGGATGGTTTTCTAAGAAACATTTAAAGAGAGAATATCTCTAGATAGAAACCCTTCATTTACATATTCTATAAAACAACAAAAAACTTTATATAGACATTTCGGCCGTATACAGATTCTCCGAGTAGAAGAGGGTATATACAGAGAGAAGAAAAAATCCAAAAATAAATAAATTAAAAGATGGGTATATTCTGATTTCTTAAAAGCAGTATTTAAAGTTAGGTTATATGAAAATTATTTCTAAGCAAATTATAAACATTCGGGCAGATACGCACCCGGATAAATCCTGGGTATCCAGAGTATATCCACAAGGAACATTTTCTACAGAGAATTATTTTGTTTATCATATTCTATTAAAAAAGGTGAATAGATCAAAATGTTATTTTTGCTCGAGCATGCCACTCTTAACATCGTAACCCGCCATTAGGTCAAAATAACATAACATAATTAGAAGTCGGTTTGTTCTGTTACCGCCTTGTTTTGGTGTTATAGATGCCGATTTTCCACCGCCCCGGGATTTTATCTCACATGGGACACTTTTTTTTTCTGAAGAACAAAAGCTTCGATTCTTTCAAAAGTTCAAACCCACCAGTGAGTTCAAGTAACCAAATGGGGCTCTGGCACACTTGTTATTTCAAAAGTCGAACTACTTTCTACATGTTTTTTTTTGCTTATCTCTAGTACACGTGGTACAGGCCATGATAATCATGGTGGGTAGAAATAGGCGACTGCTTTTACTATAAGTGCACCACATGCAGCAGTTCGACTCTCTACTTGTGTAAACATGTGGTATAATTGCTGTAAGAACAGTCGCTATCGACCCAACATGGTTATCATGTCTTATACCTGTTCCAAAACAACTCTATTAGGTACCGTTCAAAAAGAACAACCTGGCTTATGTTATTTACAATGTAAAATATGAACAGGTTCTTTACAAACAAAGTGTCCAATGCGGGATTTGATCCCGGTTCTGGCTGTCGGAAACCGACGCTTTAAGCCGCCAGCCACCGACTGTTTTTTAATGTCTTATATGACATGTGTGTTGGGTGTGTACTAGGTATAATAATAATTATTAATATTCTCGTTGAAATTTTATTTTAAAAGTTATACTATGTTGTATTAGCTGTAATCCCACGTGGTCTAGTGGCTAGGATATCTGGCTTTCACCCAGAAGGCCCGGGTTCGATTCCCGGCGTGGGAATTTTTTTTTTTTCAATTGTTCATATTTATAATATTTTTTTTTGTGCAAATAAAATAATAACCCGTGTTATTTATTTTATACTAGCGGATGTAGCCGGCTTCGCCCGGGTCTTACTCGAGTGAAAGTTAGTCTAACGAATATTTGATAAAAGATATTTTCCGAGCAGATATCCTTCTCTCTACTGAATTGATTTTTGGATTTTTATGAAGATATATAATTATATATATATAAAAAATTGTAGATGGAAATTTTACCGGGAGGATATTGATCTAAAAGAGACAAAGTTTTTTAGTAGGCAGAAACAAAACCAGATCATCTCTCTATAAAAATATCTCTTCTCAGTCTTTTGGCGCTGAGATCAAAGTGTATATTTCAGTCTCTATTTATAATTTTTTATATAAAAGAGACAAAGGTCGCCTCTCCAGTCAAAATCATCTGGTTTCATGTCTTCTCGAGTGAATATTTTGCTGTTAGAATTTTGTTTCTGCCTGCTAAATATGAAGTGGCCTCGCCCGTGGTCTATTCTATGTAATTTTCCCCTAAATAATTTCGTATCTGATAATCAAACAAGATATAGCAATATTGTCATCATTTTCTGACTAAAAAATAACTATTTTTGTCCAGAACTTGATCAATTTCAAATTTTCTTGGCTAAAAATGAGACCAAAACCTCTTCCAGACTTAACTTCCTGTTAAAGTTTCAGCCAGATTATTTATGTATTGAAGACATGCAAAGCCGACAAATATATATAGAGAAGGGATTTTTAAATTATTTAACTTTGTGTGGAATATGATATATATTCCAATATATTAAACTAGCCGAATGACCCGATTACCCGATTAAATGTTTTTATTCAAATACAATTCGTTACAATTATAGATTGGCACCGTGGATGTCACTTTTGTGAAACGTCCCGCTCCAAACTTTGTGTCTGAGAAGCGATATTTTTATAGAAAGATGATCTGGCTTTTGTTTTCTGCTTGAATGAATATTTTTCTGTTAGAATTTTGTTCCTGCGTACAAAATATTGAACTGGTTTCACCCGTGGTCTCTGCTTTTTGGAATTTTTCCCGCTATAATTTTGTATCTGATAATCAAACATGATACAGCAATATCGTCATCATCATTTTCTGACTAAAAATATATCTACTTATATATTTGCCTTATTCTGTCTGTTTGTTTGTCTGTCTGAAGCTCACGGATGGGATTTTTCATAACCATCGGTGGTTCAGTGGTAGAATGCTCGCCTGCCACGCGGGCGGCCCGGGTTCGATTCCCGGCCGATGCATTTTTTTTTTTAACAATTTTTAAAACTTATTTATATATTATACAAGAATGACATCCACGGCGCCAATTTATAATTGTAACGAATAGTATTTGAATAAAAGCATTTAATCGGGTAAAACCCGGGCGTTGCCCCGGTCATTCGTATATAATAATTGTATAAACGAATGCAAGACAAAATCACCGCGAATGTTTCTTTTTTTTAAGGCAATTTATTTTTAAGGCAATTATCGTTATTTATCGTTAATTTTTGTTTCGATTTTATTGAAAAAAAAACGATATGGTGCCTTTAAAAAATGATCTTTATTACTATGCAGTTTTCTATTTAGTCAATATACCTAAGTTCATGTTGCAAATGTAATTATCTCTATCGATTTAGTAGGTGAAATGCAAAAATAAAATCGACATGATGAAATCTTTATGAAAATTCACATTTTTATTTTTATATTTTCAAGACACACACAGTTTGGGGCGGGACGTTTCACAAGAGAGACATCCACGGCGCCAATTTATAATTGTAACGAATAGTATTTTAATTAAAACATTTTAAAAACACACAGTTTGGAACGGGACGTTTCACAAGAGTGACATCCATGGCGCCAATTTATAATTGTAACGAATAGTATTTGAATTAAAACGTTTTTAAAATATATACGCACTCGGGTAAAACCCGGGCGTTGCCCGGGCCATTCGTCTAGTAGTTTTAATAATTGATTTATTTATTTTTTAAAATAGCCTATCGTCTTCCCCGTATTTTGTTACCTATGTATGGAAATTTTGGTTTGAATTAGTGAACTACTGCGAATTTGTATACCGGACATACAAACAAACATACAAACATTCATTTTTATATAGATATAGATATATAGATACTAGCCGAATGACCCGGGCAACGCCCGGGTTTTACCCAAATGTTTTATTTAAATACTATTCGTTACAATTATAAATGTGCGCCGTGGATGTCACTCTTGTGAAACGTCCCGCTCCAAACTTTACATGTACATTAGGTCAGCTGGTATTACCCCTCATTTTCACCGCTAGAGGCGCGAGCGAATTGACTTTTTGTAAATATACATAATTATAAAGATAGAAGCTTCTATAGAAGATAATGATCATAATGATGATGCGCGCGCATCCGTGACAGCGAATGACCCGGGCAACGCCAGGGTTTTACCCGATTAAATGTTTTTTATTCAAATACTATTCGTTATAATTATAAATTGGCGCCGTGGATGTCACTCTTGTGAAACGTCCCGCTTCAAACTTTGTGTCTGAGAAGTGATATTTTTATAGAAAGATGATCTATCTTTTGTTTTCTGCTCGAATGAATGTTTTTCTGTTAGAATTTTGTTCCTGCGTACAAAATAATGAACTGGTTTCACCCGTGATCTCTGCTTTTTGGAATTTTTCCCGATATAATTTTGTAGCTGATAATCAAACATGATACAGGAATATCGTCATCATCATTTTCTGAATAAAAATATATAGTTTTAATAATTGATTTATATATTTTTTACAATAGCCTATCGTCTTCCCCGTATTTTTTTACCTATGTATGGAAATTTTGGGTTGAATTAGTGAACTACTGCGAATTTGTATACCGGACATACAGACAGACAAACAAACAAACATACAAACATTCATTTTTATATATAGAGAGATATGCACAATACTACTGTGTAAAAAAAATATTATACTTACCTGGCATCGGTGTCACGGAGCTCAAGATTCCCGTGCCCTCAGGAGAGGCCTTTCCATTGCACTTTGGAATGGCTGACCCTGACCACTTTCCCAAATCGGAATAGCTGGGGTGCGACAGTCATGAACCGGGATTGAATCCCGCGTTAAAATTTTGTTTTAATATGTGAATAACCTTCACATATTATTCATTGTTCAATTATCATGAACTAGGTTGTTCTTGCTGAGCGGTACCTATTTATGTGAATTTGAACCAGCAAAAAATATTATTTATTAAATCATAATTTTAGGGCAAACGTTTACTCTAGTAGAACCTGGGCGGAGCAGGGTCTAAATATAATTTTAGCGAATAATATTTAACTTTTAAAACGGCATTTTATACAAAGACATTGAGGTCAAAATTCACTCGGTTAAAAACCTGGGAGTTGCCCTTTTTTTCGTATTTTATATCTTTTTTAATCAAATGGGTCATCATGGTTCTATTATTTTATAAGTGACACCCCGCTAGCGGATACCTCTCCACAAAGTACAGTTTTCATTTGCAAAATTACCATTTTAATAATTTTGAAACTCTCTGGTAAGAGGACACCTCTCCTTAAAAGATACTCTGGCTCTGCAATTAGGTGTCCTTTACAGGGAGGTTCTACTGTGTATTTATTATATTCTTTTCGCACAAAAAAAAAAATTATAACTTCAATTGAAAAAAAAAAAAAAATTCCCACGCCGGGAATCGAACCCGGGCCTTCTGGGTGAAAGCCAGATATCCTAGCCACTAGACCACGTGGGACTACAAAAACTGATCACATAATAACTTTTAAAATACAATTTCCACAAGAAAAAAATAATACTATATAGCAACTCTCTGGAAAGGGGAGACTTTCCCTAAAGGACACTTTCTCTCTGCAATTAGGTCTCCTTTACAGAGAGTTATAGTTCTACTGTTTATATTATATTCTCTTCACACAAAAAATATTATAAATTCGATTGAAAAAAAAAAATCCCACGCCAGGAATTGAAACCGGGCCTTCTAGGTTAAAGCTAGATATACTAGCCACTAGACCACGTGAGAATACAATTATCTCATCATAGAATAACTTTTAAAATACAATTTCAATGAGAATATTTTAAAGATATTCATATCATATATAAAAATCACGTGATCATGCCGCTGAACGTTTACAATACAGGTCCAGGGGGGACCGCTAAGAGGTATCTTCGGACTTCTACCCCCCAATAAAATGTAGTTTGATGGCATTTTTGTATTGAGATGGACATTTTTGTTCTATGTAACGAAGAAACTCTGAAAAAGATGGAGGATGAGGATATGGACTTCGAAAATAACTGAGGATCGACATGTATGGACCACTTGTCTCGGAGTGGTATTGCCAGAGGGACTGGGAGAAGGAAGCCCCGAGAATGGAGTTCATGGACAATTTTAGAACAGCCCCTAGAATATCCCATCAACAGATTGTGCCTGAAATAGAAGCTCTGAGAGCGCGCGACAAGAAAGTGACACGCTACCTGAAAAGAAATTACACTCATAAACAGAACTTAAGCAAGTTGTACCTATCAGCATGTATATCGGGATTCATACAATAACTCTGCAAGATATTACAGTGATCTGTATTGAAGACACATGAGATAACAAAGTATGAACAAAATAGCCTCTGGCGAAACACAGTAAGGACAGTAGAGTTTCATTTATTTATGAAAATAAACATTCGCGTTTTAGTGTTTTCATTTGTATTATATAAATGGCGCGTTATTGCTTTGTATTAAAATAGCCTCTGTCTCCTTCAAAAAAAAAAAAAACAGATGACCGGCGATATCAAAGACTTTACCTCAAGTTTTGTCCATGAGTGTAGATATAGGATGGTTTTCTAAGAAACACTTAAAGAGAGAATATCTCTATATAGAAATTCTGCATATACATATTCCATACAACAACAAAAAGCTTTATTAAGACATTTCGGCCTTATACAGATTCTCCGAGTAGAAGAGGGTATATACAGAGAGACGAAAAATCCGAAAATAAATAAATTAAAAGATGGGTATATTCTGATTTCTTAAAATCAGCATTTTAAGTTAGGTTATATGAAAATTATTTCTAAGCAAAGTGTATAAACATTCGGGCAGATACGCACACGGATAAATCCTGGGTATCCAGAGTATATCCACAAAGAATATTTCCACAGAGAATTATTTTGTTTATCATATTCTATAAAAAAAGGTGAATAGATCAAAATGCTATTTTTGCTCGAGCATGCCACTCTTAACATCGTAACCCGCCATTAGGTCAAAATAACGTAACATAATTAGAAGTCGGTTTGTTCTGTTACCGCTTTGTTTTGGTGTTATAGACTGCCGATTTTCCTCCGCCCCGGGATGGTATCTCACGTGGGACACTTTTTTTCTGAAGAAAAAAAAAACCAATAGCCTCGATTCTTTCAAATGTCCAAACCCACCAGTGAGTTCAAGTAACCAAATGGGGCTCTGGCACATTTGTTATTTTAAAAATCGAACTACTTTCTACATGTTTTTTTTGCTTACCCCTAGTACACGTGGTACAGGCCATGATAATCATGGTGGGTAGAAGTAGGCGACTACTTTTACTGTAAATACACCACATGCAGCAGTTCGACTCTCTACTTGTGTAAACATGTCGTATAATTGCAGTAAAAACAGTCGCTATCTACCCAACATGGTTATCATGTCTTATACCTGTTCCAAAACAACTCTATTAGGTACCGTTCAAAAAGAACAACCTAGCTTATGTTATTTACAATGTAAAATATGAACAGGCTCTTCACAGAAAAAGTACAATACGGGATTCGATCCCGGTTCATGGCTGTCGGAAACCGACACTTTTACCGCCAGCCACCGACTGTTTTTTAATGTCTTATATGACATGTGTGCTCTATGTGTACTAGGTATGATAATTATTATTAATATTCTCGTTGAAATTGTATTTTTAAAGTTTTACTATGCTGTAATAACTGTAATCCCACGTGGTCTAGTGGCTAGGATATCTGGCTTTCACCCAGAAGGCCCGGGTTCGATTCCCGGCGTGGGAATTTTTTTTTTTATTTAATTGTTTATATTTTTATTTTTTTTTGTGCGAAATAAATACCCATTGTTATAAATAGTTATTTTATACTAGACTAATGACCCGGCTTCGCCCGAGAATTCTCCCGAGTGCAATTTTTCTTCGTACTGAAAGTACATCAATAGTAGATGGTAGAAGTGACATAGAATAGCAATACAGAAGTAACACATAAACCATGGACAAAAAGTGTGTGTTGGCAAAAATTGTATTATATTAGTGTTTATGTATATGAGTTATTATTTTTTTTTTGCAATCCATTTATTTGTTGTTAAAATCAATATAGTTTAAATAGATAGCAGCTTTTCCACCCAACCCCCGAGGTACCCGCCCTGGCGCATTAACACTTGAAATTGCCTGAGTTGAGTGAGTGACTGCGATGGATCTTGACTGCGATGCTCATCTTCTCAGTAAGAATAAGGAAAAAATAGGCTTATAACAATTAATCAAAAATACTGGCATGTAAATATTTTTCTGTAAAAAAATAAAAGAGCACATGGAAATTAGGCAAACAAAACGCTTATTTTGTAAAGTTTTTTTTTTCAATTGCATTGTGTGCACTAACCGTAACTTAAAAATATAAATTTTCCTCTCCATACTCAATACTTTTGTAAAAAAAACAGTAACAATCGTATAAAATGATATTTCAAAAAAGTACGCAAGCAACTTGAAAAAAAAAAAAAAAGCAGAACGCTCATTGTGTTGAAAAAGGAGGAAGATATGAGAGGGCACTGAAACACAGGAGGATTTTATTGATCCGGTCACGGTAAGATAACACAACTAACTAACTAACTATTTATTTATTTATTTCATCTCAATTTGCAGGTGTTACATTCGAGCACAGCTCGCGAGTCACCTTGTCCAGATTATTTACACATTGCGAGTTGTAATGCTGGAGTGGCCCCCGGAACCTTACAGGAGGGCAGTTGTTGGGTGTTTGGCTGTCAGCTAGCCATTGGGTCCAGGTCGTCGGATTCGGTGGCTGAGGTCACCTTGATTTTGAACAATTTCTTGTATAGTTGGATTTGATGATTTTTGAAATTGAGAGAATAGTCTTGTTGCAGAGTCTTGATAAATCTCTTCTAGATTAGGCTGGTTGAGATCTTCTTTGAGAATTTTGTTTGAAAGATTGAATGGGGCTCCTATAGTGGTTCGTAAGCAAATCCTCATGAAGGCATCTATTCTTTTTTTATCCGTAGGTGTGATATATTTGCCCCAGACTGGTAGTGCGTACGTGATGATGGGTAGAATACAGGTTTTGTACAACGTGAATTTATGCTTTGTTGTTAAATTACTTTTAAAATTGAGCAGGCTTGATAGAGATATTTTGGCTATCTTTGCCTTTCTTATGGTGTTTTGGACATGTAGGTTAAATTTTAATTTCGAATCCAAAGTGACACCAAGATACTTGGCATGGTCGGCCCAACTAATAGTGCTTGAGTTTACTGTCAAGTTGGTTTGTGGCTTGAATTTTTTGTTATCTCTTGGGGGAAAAAGTATTGCTTGAGTCTTAGTTGGGTTAATGTCCAGTTTCCACTCATCGCACCATTTGATTATGTCATTTAGGTAATTCTGAAGCTGAGTAACCAATAGGTTGACTGATTTAGAGTTAAATAAAATTGCTGTGTCATCTGCGAAGAGCTTAAGTTTACATTTAGAGTGCAGTGGGATGTCATTAATGTAAATATTGAAAAGGTAGGGTCCGAGGATAGAGCCTTGAGGTACTCCAGTCTGGATTGGCTTTGGTTCAGTTATAAAATTTCCTTGCTTGACTGAAAATGTCCTGCCCTGTAGATAATTCTGCATAAAATTGATAATGTCACTTGGAAACTGGTGTTTTGTGAGTTTCTTTATAAGGCCATTATGCCAAACTTTATCAAATGCTTTCGCAAAATCTAGAAAGACAGCACCTACCACTTCCTTGTGGGATCTTCTTATCTGGATGTAGTCCAGAACTGCAATGAGTTGGTGAGTTGTTGAATGCCCCCTTCTAAATCCGAATTGCTGCGGGATGATGAAGTTAGAGTTGTCCAAGTACATCTGAAGTCTACGTAAAATAATTCTTTCGTAAATTTTGCCGATGGTGGGGAGGAGGCTGATAGGTCTTAGATCTTCAGGGGATTTAGCGGATTTTTTTGGAATTGGAATTATGATAGCATGCTTCCAGACTTTGGGGTAGTAACACAAGTGCAGTGCGGCGTTGAATACTCCAGCTAGAAATACAATCCATTTGATGGGAAGATTCTTGGCCATTTGCGGAGTGATATTGTCATGGCCAGGAGCTTTGTGGTTAGCTAAGTATTTAATCACTTCTTTGACTTCATTTGGTGTCGTCATTGTGAGCATTTTTTCTTGTTGGTGATTATAAGTTATATTTGGTTGGTCTTCTTTTTCCTTGGAGAACTGGTTGGAGAAGTGTTCTGCAAGTTCATTTCCGATTTCTTTGTCGGTCAATAAGGTTTTGCCGTTCGTTACTAAGCTTGAGATCCTTTCCGTTTTTTTCCTGATGGGTTTTGTTTTTCTCCAGAAGTCCTTTGGGCTTGATTCAATCTTGTGTATGAATTGATTCCAGTTCTCGGTGGAGTCGGATTTGAGGGCTTTGTTAACTTTTCCCTGTAGGTTTAAATAAATGGCTCTATGGGCTGGATCCCAGGTTGCTTGCCATCTCTTACGAGCTTTATTCTTTTCTTTTATCAAGGCCTTGGTCGAGGGGTTCTGTTTTGATGAAGAGGATGATATAACTGTGTTTTTCGAGTAGCTGTTGTAGATTTTATCATTTAGTATGGTCACTGCTGAGTCAATATTGGCTTCCGTTTTCAAGGGTACTCTAGGAGGCGTACTGGAAATTAAGTCTTGTTGGAAGTGTACCCAGTTAGTGAGTCGGCAAGCCCTAGTCGTGAATTCATCCTTCGGGCAGGTCAGCTCTAGGATTACTGGGAGGTGATCTGAAGATAAGGCATCCAGGGTCTTAATCCTCGAAGTCCAGGGGATGTTTCTAAGAATTGCGATGTCTAGAAAGTCTGGATTACCCAAAGGACTGTAGTGCGTGGGTGAAGAAGGTGCGACAATGTCCAGGTTTTCTTTTTCGGAAAAATTATGAAGCACGGTTCCGCTATTATTGGAGGTTCTTGAGCCCCAAAGAGGGTGCTTGGAGTTCCAGTCTCCTGCAGCGATTACTGATTGATTATTCTCTAACAAGAGATTCAGATCTTCCTCCAGGAGTGGTAGATCGGGTTTCTTATAGATTGACGATATCTGCACTACTGCCCTTCCATCTGGTTTCATTAGAATTGTGGTGTTTTCCATGTTAGATGTTTGAATCAGCACTTTTTTATATTTAAGATAGTTTTTTAGAATTATTGCCGTTCCACCGCCCCTTCCAACGATTCTATCGTCTCTTATTGTCTGATAGTTTCTGAGTTTGAGGTCGACAGATGGTTTTAAGTGTGTTTCACTGAGCAGTGCCATGTCTATTGAGTTTTCTTCTAAAAAATGTAGAAATTCTTCTTTTTTGAGTTTGATTCCGTTGCAATTCCAGAAAACGATTTTCAAAGGTAATTTGCCTTTCATTGTAAGTAAGTTTTGATAATTTCTAATAACTTTTCGCACAGTTCCCTGGTGTCAGAACGAGTAGTTTTCTTTTTTGCAGTTTCAGCGTAACTTGCCTTATGTTTTTCAACAGTTGCTTCTTCTGTTTTAGTGGAGCTTGCTTGAGGTATGGTGTTAGGGGAGTTTTGTCTGGGAGGCTTTAGCTGCTGTTGTTGTGGCTTCGGAAAATTTTGGCATCCGCGGTAATTGGCTGTGTGCGCCTCTCCACAGTTAGCGCACTTTGGTGGGAGCTGTTTCGACTTTCTTGGACAATCCTTCGAATGGTGTTCTTCAGCACACTTGACGCATTTGGGCTTCAAAAAACAGTTTAGCTGGCCATGCCCAAAGCCCTGGCAGTTAAAGCATTGGGTCACTCGTTTTGTAGTCCTGAATGATTCCACGACTATTTTTTGGTAAAGTATTTCGGTTATTCCATAGATTCGTTTATTTTGTTCATTTTTCGGTAGCTCTACTAGGACTATATTCATCGGTATTTTGGTCGATTGTCTATGGAGTCTTTTGACAATGACCTCAGTGAAGCCCATTGAGACCAGTTTAGTTACGACGTCTTCTTCTTTGAAGGCTGTTGTTACCCCCTTCAATACCACTTTCAGTGGTTTTTTCCTCCTGTAGTCTGTAGGAATATCCTCCATTATTTTTTTGTACATACTCCCTGATTTTTTTGAAGTCGCCTATGTTTTTCGATTTAATTATGTGCTTTTTGCCAGAAATCGTGACTTGGAATGGTTCCGTGCACAAGCCTTTTAGTTCTTGGCAAAGAAGCTTCCAATCTGCTACATTTTCTGCAATAACAGGAGGAATTCTCGGTTTTTTCACGTTAGTGACTGTGGTCCATGGGCCATCGTTGTCGTTATTTTCTTCATCGTCTTGAGGTGGGTGAGCTGTGTTCATTTGTTGAGAAATTCCAGTGGCGGGACTTTGTTCATCGATGTCCATTCTAGGCGTCTTCAGATTACGCTCGCTCCTAGTTGGCGATCTTGAGTCATCCGATTGGGAGCCGCGAGTTCTCTTCTTTGATTGAACCGTTTCCTCAAGCTTATACTCGATTCCACATTTGTCTAGGATCTTCGTTATTAAGGAGGCTTCGATTATGCATAGTTTCTCGCCGGTTGGTCCGATCGTCGATTTAATTACAATCGGTGGCATATTATTTACTTGCAGTTTATTTCCTATTATATTATCTGCCATTGGGATACTAACTAACAACGATATTCCATCCATATATACACCGCAACACACCACAGAGTAACAGGTCACTGGTCAAAACAATTATATCATGAAATCCGAGAGAATTGCCATTTTAACACTTCCTCTCAATTCATCAGATTTCTACATTCCAAATCCAGTGACGTGTTTTTCATACAAAAACCTTGGTAGGCCTTTAGTAAGGATGTCGGCAACATTTTCCTGGGTTGGTGTGTGGACGACCTCGACAAGTCCATCGCTGCAAATGCTTCTGATGAAATGCCATTTGATGTCAATATGCTTAGTTCTGGCATGATAAACCGGATTCCTCGCCAGCTGTTGAGCACCCTGGTTATCCGTCTTCAGAACAGTCGGTCCATTCAGCAATTCACCAAATCCCATCTCATCCAACAGCGCTCTAAGGTAGACTGCCTCCTTTCCTGCTTCACAAAGTGCGATGTACTCAGATTCTGTGCTCGAAAGAGTGACAGTCTGCTGCTTCTTCGATTCCCAGGCTATTGGACCTCTTGCCAAGAAGTAAACAATTCCCGTATGATATTTTCTATCCACGAGGTTTCCATCCCAATCAGCGTCGACATAACCATGAAGAGCCTCATTAGATTTCCTGTAGGTAATCCTCAAACATGAGGTGCCTTTCAAATAGCGGAGGACACGCTTGGCAGCATTCCAGTGCTGTCTCCTAGGATCATTACTGAACTGTCCCAAAGCACTAACTGCATAGGCTATATCGGGCCTTGTCGACACTGAGAGATATATCAATGATCCAATCAGTGATTGGTATTCTACCTTTTTCGCTGGCTCATTCTCACCTTCTATAGATGAAATTTTTGTTAACTTGGAGTTCGAGTCCATGGGTGTAGAAATAGGCTTTACCTCTTTCATCCTATATTTCGCCAGAAGTTCTTCAATATATTTCTCTTGATCTATGGATATTGAACCATCCTCTTTCATTTGTATCCTTATACCCAGGCAACAATTTATCCCTCCAAGATTCTTTATTTTGAATATCCTTTTCATACTTTCTTTAAAGGATTTTAACGTGTCCTCTCTTTCAGCCGCAATTATCAGATCATCGACATAGATTGCCACCAGGAGAATACCTTCATCATGCTTGATATAGACACAATTGTCTGATTGAAGTTGCTTCAGTCCCAAATCCTTTAATTCATTGTCGAGCCTTTCATGCCAAACTATTCCAGCTTGTTTCAGCCCATAAATTGCCTTTTTGAGTCGACATACTCTCTCTGGATATTTTCTTGAGACGAAGTTTTCCGGCTGTGTCATATAAATTTCTTCTTTAATTTCTCCATTCAAATAAGCAGATTGAACGTCCATCTGATGGAGTATCAAGTTGTATTCAACAGCCAAGGCTAAAAACATTCTAATAGTACTTTGGCGCACTACTGGGGCAAAAGTTTCCTCGTAGTCTATTCCGTACTGCTGTGAATAGCCTTTTGCTACTAGGCGAGCCTTATGGCGCTCAACAGAACCATCACTATTGCATTTCGTTTTGAATACCCATTTGGTTCCTATGATGTTTCGATTCTTAGGGGGATCAACCAATTCCCAAGTTTTGTTCTCAATCAAGGAATCAAACTCTTCCTCCATTGCTTTCTTCCAAAAATAAGAATCCCTTCCTGACAGCGCTTCCTCTGCGTCTTTTGGATCTGGCAAGTATTTCGCCTCTAGAAGTTCTTGCGTTGACAAATTGGCTGTAGGGTACTCCTTTCTTGGTCGGCCAGGTTTTCCTGTTCTAATATATCTTGGTCGTCCTCTTCCTCTTCTTGAAATGACCACTTCACTTTCTGACGGCTCGTCCACTAAATCAGACATCTCTAGATCCGATTCACTTTCAATTTCAGTTTGTGTTTTATCTTCGGATGTGCTTCCCTTTTCTTCAACTAGAGGAATTTCCGTGACAAAAGGATCTTTTTGTGGACTAACATCAATCTCAATGACTTCATTCCGAATTCTTGATAATTCTGGTTCAATAAAACGTACATCTCTACTTTTTATAATTGTACGTGTACCAGGCTTCCAAAGTCTGTATGCCTTAGATTCTGAGAAATAGCCTATTAACTTGTATTCCTCACTGCGAGGTGCGAATTTAGATCTATTCGGCCTATTATTCACGGCAAACGATTTACTTCCTATAATTTTTAAATGAGAAACTACAGGTTTTCTTTTGGTAAATAGCTCATGTGGAGTTTTACATTCGTTAAGCTTCGGGCATCTATTTCTGATATAAGTTGATGTATGTATCAATTCAGCCCATAAAGTTTCAGGTAAATCACCTTCGATCATGAAGCACCTAGTCATATCCAGTAGAGTTCTATTCGCTCTTTCAGCTACACCGTTCTGTTGAGGTGTATATTCGACAGAGAGCTGACGTCCTATACCTTCTCCTTCTAGGTAATCCTTGAATTCTTTGCTAAGGTATTCAGGCGCATTATCATTCCTAATACATTTCAACCTTTTTCCGGTTTGTTTCTCAGCATAATTTTTGAATATTCTAAATCCTTTAAATACTTCACTTCTTGATTTCATTATAAATGTGAAGATAAATCCTGAGAAGTCATCAATAAATGTTGAAAAATAAAGGGCGCCACCCAATGATTTTGTTCTCATGGGACCACAAATGTCAGTATGGATCAGCTCCAGTGGTTCCCTTGCTCTCGTAAAAGACTCTTTCTGAAAAGGTAGCCTTGTTTGTTTACCTTTCAAACAAACTTCACAGGTAAAATTTTTAACATCAAAATTTGGCAGGCCGTAAACAATATTTTGCATTTTTAGCTTTTTGAGATCTTGCAAATTTAAATGGCCAAATCTACTATGCCATTTTTCGTAATTTTTCTCTCCAGCTATGCAAATTTCTCTTGTCGCTAATGCCTTAGGACAATTGATTTGACTTAAGATGTAAAGTCCATTCCTTTCATAGGCCTGTATGCAAATTTTTGTATGCAAATTCACTATTTCAGCCTTTCTGTACTTGAAATTTACAATATTATATTTGCCCGTACACCTACTGATGGAAAACAAATTGCCGTTTAATTCAGGAACAAATAATACGTCTTCCAAGGATAAGGTTACAGGTCCGTTTTTACCCGAACATTCCAATTTTACCTTCCCCTTTCCCAGAGCTTCAATGAATCCACCATTGGCCAGTGTAATTTTCACTGGTGCAGTCTCCTCAAAATGAACGAATGAGTCTCTTGAGCTGCACATGTGGGCAGTTGCGCCACTATCCAGACACCATTCATTTGCGCCAAGTTTGCTCAAATATTTTGTCCCAAAGGACGCAACCATTTCATTTTTAGGGTTCCTGGACATTCTTTTTCTGCAGTCGGCAGCTTTATGTCCCTTTTTTCCACAGAAGTGGCAGCTAAATGGGAATCCCTTTGGCTTTGGTTTTGATGTGCTGGGCAAATTCTTTCTTTCTGGATTTCCAAGGAAAGCTTGTTCGGTATTAGTTGTGCCGTTCAATTGAGTTTGTCTAATTTCCTCCTCTGAGATTTTCACTTTTAAAGCCTCAAAGCTAGGCAGTTCGTCCCTAGTTTCTATCGCTGTTCTAAATCCTTCATAACTCTCTGGAAGGCTACATAATAAAAGGATAGAAAGGAAATCCTCTGGGACTTGAGCATCCATTTCACCCAGCCTGTCAGCCAAACTGGTAAACTTGTTAAGGTAGTCCTGCAGCCTTTCATTAGGATTCATCTTCAAGAGGATCAACTGTTTCGTAAGGAAAACCTTAGTTGCAGGCCCTTTTGGTTGATGCACTTTATTTAAATTTTTCCATGCTTCTGCAGAAGTTGTGCATTTTTTAACATGTATTATTTCTGGAGGGCTCAAACTTAGGACTATAGTAGCCAGCGCCTTCTGGTCGTTCTTCTCCCATTCGTTGGATTCTACCTCGGTTTCAGGCTTGATTCTTATGCTATTTGCATATTCCCAAAGGTCGGAATGGATAAGAATCATTTTCATTTGCATCTTCCATGTTTCAAAATTTTCAGAATTTAATTTTTCTATTTGATAAAGGCTTGACATTTTGAATAATTTCTTGATGCTACAATTTCTTTAAAGTAATCCTGGGCCCATAACCTGTTGAAAAAGGAGGAAGATATGAGAGGGCACTGAAACACAGGAGGATTTTATTGATCCTGTCACGGTAAGATAACACAACTAACTAACTAACAACGATATTCCATCCATATATACACCGCAACACACCACAGAGTAACAGGTCACTGGTCAAAACAATTATATCATGAAATCCGAGAGAATTGCCATTTTAACACATTGGTCGCTTAATTGACATGGTGCTGTTACTTCGCCTCCTATTTACTCCACGTAAAAAAAAAGGTTCTTCAAATGAAAAAAATAAATAGCCATAAATACTAATCAAAATGTAGCCGAAAATTTTCCTCGGGTTTATAAAAACGACATGCAAAATTTGGTACCAATTAGTTCAGTAGTTTTTGAGTTTATCGCGAAACAGACAACAAATATTGTCTTTTATATATAAGAAGACTAGCGGAAGTACCCGGCTTCGCCCGGGTTTTACTCGAGTGAAAGTTAGCCTAATGAATATTTGATTAAAAATATTTTCTCCAAGTAACATACTCTCTCTACTGAATTGATTTGTATGAAGACATTTATATATTAATATTATGTAAAAAACGATTCAGTAGAGAATGGATATTTGCTGATAGTTTTTTTATTTTTTTTTTATAAAGATATATATATGAAATATATATATATAGAGAGAGTATATATAAAAACTAATAAAATATAATCTACAATATGATCTCTGCCAAAGGACTGAGACTGATATTTTATTAAAGAGATGATCTGGCTTCGTGTTTTCTGCTCGAGTGAGTGTTTCGCTGTTAGAATTGGTTCCTGCCTTCTAAATATGAACTGGCTTTATGTATGCTCTTTGGAATTTCCCCCGAAATAATTTTGTATATGACAATCAAACATGATTTAGCATTAGTGTCATCATTATTTTTATGACTAAAAACAAATATTTTTGTCCAGAACTTGGTCAATTTCAAATTAAATTGGCTAAAAATGCGACATTTATCTCTTCCAGATTTTTCTCTATTTCCTGTTAAAATTCCAGCCAGATTAGGTCAATATTGAGGATTTGTATAGCCGACAAACATACATACATACACTGACGTTTATATATATAATTTATATACCATGTGTGTTGTGTGTGTACTAGGTATAGCAATAATTAATATTCTGATGGAAATTGTTTTTTAAAAGTTATTATATGATAACATAAATGTAATCCCACGTGGTCTAGTGGCTAGGATATCTGGCTTTCACCCAGAAGGCCCGGGTTCGATTCCGGGCGTGGGAATTTTTTTTTTTTCAATTATTGATATTTATAATTTTTTTTTTTTGTACGAAGAGAATAATCACCCGTGTTATTTATTTTATATTTGCTAACAAAAAAACATTTTATTATAATATTTACAGTGGAACTTGGATAATTCGAACGTCTATAATTCAAATATTTATCTTGGTCCCTAGAATCTCCTATAAATACAATTTCCGTTTTTAATTCGAATTTTTAGATAATTAAACTTTTTTGGTCCTTTGGGCTTCGAATTATTCGAATTTATATTATATACTAGCCGAATGACCCGGGCAACGCCCGTGTTTTACCCGATTGAATGTTTTTATTCAAATACTTTTGTTACAATTATAAATTGGCGCCTTATATAAATGCCTATATTAGTAGAGTATATAGTATTACTAGCGGTTGCGTACCCGGCTTCGCCCGGGTTTTATCCGAGTGAAAGTTTGCCTAACGAATATTATATATTATGAAGTATAATAAACAATGCTAAAGATTAGTTTTAAATATTAATCAAGATTGTGTGTGAATATGTGAGAAAGATGTAATATCGTTGTTGTTTTCTTGGCCGACTGTTTTACATATGGTGTTATCTTAAAATTGCTTGTTTTGAATATTTTTTTAGATTGAGTTGAATGAATTGCTGAATTTTTTTTTTGTATTTATATATAAATAAAATTAACTCTGTTGAATTTTTTTTTGTATTTTATCGATAACAGCAAAGTTATGTATTTTAAAGTTAGGAAAAATATTTTGATGTTAAGCAAAACCTGTTCCATCTCGTTTTACATAAATGTTGAAAATTTGGTCGAAATTGATATATTGTAACGAAAGTTTTTAGCGAACACCACTTATGAAATTTCCATTTATATAGAAGATTATTTGCATTTTATTAATATAGATATAATAAATATAAATGAGTTTTGAAAATTGTTAAAAAAAATGCATCGGCCGGGAATCGAACCCTGGCCGCCCGCGTGGCAGGCGAGCATTCTACCACTGAACCACCGATGCTTTAAAAAAATCAAATTCATTTATCGTCGCGACCAGTGCTGCGCCCTAGCGATAAAAGACTGGAACTAACGCTTTTTGGTTTTTTATTTTAAAAAAAAGCACATTAACCTTTTTAGTTTTTTGAATAGCCTATATGTTAAACGAAATCTTCAGCTACCTACATGCCAAATTCCATAATGATTGAGTCAGTAGATTTTGCGTGATGCGATAACAAACATCGATTTCGCATTTCATTTTTATATATATAAAGGAAAGGAAAGGAAAGGAAGGAAGGATATAAATGAGTTTGAAAAATTGTAAAAAAAAAAATGCATCGGCCGGGAATCGAACCCTGGGCGCCCGCGTGGCAAGCGAGCATTCTACCACTGAACCACCGATGCTTTGAAAAAATCAAATTCATTTATCGTCGCGACCAGTGCTGCGCCCTAGCGGGAAAAGACTGGAACTAACGCTTTTTGGTTTTTTATTTAAAAAAAAACACATTAACTTTTTTAGTTTTTTGAATAGCCTATATGTTAAACGAAATCTTCAGCTACCTACATGCGAAATTCCATAATGATTGAGTCAGTAGATTTTGCGTGATGCGATAACAAACATCGATTTCGCATTTCATTTATATATATATATATTAAAAAAAAAAACACATTAACTTTTTTAGTTTTTTGAATAGCCTATATGTTAAACGAAATCTTCAGCTACCTACATGCGAAATTCATAATGATTGAGTCAGTAGATTTTGCGTGATGCGATAACAAACATCGATTTCGCATTTCATTTTTATATATATAAGGATTAGCGGATGTACCTGGCTTCGCCCGGGTTTAACCTGATTGAAAGAGTTTGTGGACGAATGAGTAACATCCTCAATTCCCAACAACCATGAACCGGCACTAACCCTTTGTTTAATATTTGAATAACCATCTCATATTATTCATTGTTACAAATATCATAAACTAGGTAACTTTTTTGAGCGGTGCCTAATAAAGTTATTTTAGAACAAGAAGGGTTTAACCTGAATGAGTTTGCTTAACGAATAATTGATAAAAACATTTTTCGAGCAAACATTCAATCTCTACTGAATCGATTTTTATAAATATAATAAATAAATGAATAAATAAATAATAGAGATGTCCTGGCTCCGTCTGTATTCTGCTCGAGTGAATGTTTTGATGCTAGAATTTTGGTCCTGCCTACTAAAAATGATGATCTGGCTCCGTCATTATAATAATTTCTGACTGAAAATAGCTATTTTGCCCAGTACTGGGTTAATTTTAATTTTTATTTGCTAAAAATGCGACAATAAACTCTTCCAGATTTAACTCTATGTCCTGTTAAAATTTCAGCCAGATTAGGTACTTATTGAGGACGTGTATAGCCGACAAAAATACATTCACGCACACACACTGACTTTTATATATATAAAGAATTTATTCCTTTAATAGAAATTTAATATCCAGCAGCATATCTTTTTTTATATTTATTCTAATTTTATATTTAAACGATAGGCACATTATTTAATTTGATTTGTTACTATATAGAGGTTTATACAATTACTTTATTTTTCTTAATATAATCTTACAATCTAAATATAGAAAAGAATTTTTTTTTTTTTAATGTTAAATCGGCAACCTCAAGGATAGCCGATATAAAGTACTATTATTTGAACCTAATATTTTAAAAATAAAGTACAATACCTGATAGACATGCCTCAGGCTTGCTGCCAAAACCGAAATGTATCTCCGCCATAGTGGGGCGCTGGTTGCAAGTAAAATAAATATTGGCAAATTTGTAAATAACTCCGAGGATACTCTAGATAGAGACACATGAAAATATTTGACTATAACCTTTCCAGATTCAACTCTCTATATATATATACTAAGGAAAAGCATCTCCTTATCGTGCAATTGAAAGTTGCTGATGGCTTGCGCTATCTATCGGAATAAATATCAACTATTCTCTTTGATTTTCAATTGGCCGAATACCCATTCTTGATTAATAATAAAAAAAAAGCTAACCACGGACGCGTTTCGGGCTGCTGGCCCTCATCAGCGTGGAGCAAGCTGTACCTCAACGACCAAAAAAAAAAAAAGGTCATTCAGGCATCCTGAAAAATCATGAAACGGGTAGTTAAGGCCTGAATTGCTTGAGACCGCGAAACAATGTGAAAAAATTCTATATATACTGGTAACATTTCAGCTGGATATGTTATGTATTGAGGACGTATAGAGCCACACACATATATGTACGTTGAATTTTATATATAGAGAGATAGGAGAAGAAATATGATATCTATAATGAATATTCCACATAATTGAACAGTAACATCGCGCGAGTGAGTAAGTTGAAATAATGTTGAAATAGTGAAATATATATAAAACACTTTCATAAGACTTATATAAAAACATGGTTTAGTTTCAGATGGCATTACATATATTGCGAAAATAGATAACACTGTATCTGAAACATATTTTTCCTGGAAATCCGATTTTTCAAAAACTACTTTAAGTAGAGTATAAATATTCATGAGAGAAAAACATATACCCTCACACGTACTTTATTTTAGTTTTACTGAGATTAAACTTTATTAGGACAGGCTACTGGTCTAGACCTGATCATAGAATGGTCTAACGTTCTAATATTATTGGTGACCCCTTTTTTATTTTCAAAAGTTAAGTTATAGTTGAAAGAGATAAAATTTGACACTGATGATAAAACACTGCAAGCCTTTATCAATGTCGTAAATTTCATCCCCGAAGATGACTGGTGTAAGTGCTTCGATGATTGGTTTTCACGAATAAAATCTTGAATAGGTGCATGTAGATTTTAATGGTATAATTTATTTTTCAATAATTCAATATTGATTGCAAAAACTTTTGGAGTGACCCTTGTATTATAAGAAAGCCTTAATGCCTATCATGATGTTGAAATATTAGCATCATATTTACTGACTTTAAAATAAGAAAATCAGTCTGATATTAACATATTTTATAATTATAGGGTTAAATAAATATACATCATTTTTCTATAACAAAATTTGATGTTGGTTTAATTTGAATAGGCTTTGTATATCCTATATTTTAAACTGCTTCTTCATTTGAACATATACGCTGTTGAATTTATAATGTTTATTTGTAGTTTCAATCAAAAAGAGAGTCTGAAAGTTGGCTTTGATGTTTTATTTTATATATAGGGATTACTTGGCTCCATCCGCCTTCTGCTCCACGAGTGAATTTTTATCCTCGAAAAATTCTATTCTGATAATCAAACATGACACTGAAATATTGTCATCATCATTTTCTGACTAAAAATAAGTCTTTTTGCCTAGTACTTGGTTAATTTTTATGCTTCTTGTTGAAAATGGGACAAAAACCTCTTTCACACAGACTTAACAATATGTCCTGTTAAAGTTACTGCCACGTAATGAAGACGTGCAAAGCCGACATATAAATATATATAAAAGAGAAGATATTTACAAATTATTTAACTTTAGAATATGATAATTAAATAAATACACATAATATAAATATTATTTGTTAAATCATAATTTTTGGGCAAACATTCATTCTAGTAGAACCTGGGCAAAGCAGGGTCTAAATATAATTATAGCGAATAATATTTAACTTATGAAACGGCATTTTATACAAACACATTGATGTAAAATTTCACTCGGTTAAAAAACTGGGAGTTGCCCTTTTTTCGACAATTTATACCTATTTTAATCAAATGAGTCATGGTTCTGTTATTTTATGTGACACCCCGCTAGCGGATACCTCTCTACAAAGGACATTTTTTATTTGCAAAATTACCATTTTTATAATTTAGAAACTCTCTGGTAAGAAGACACCTCTCATTAAAGGACACTCTGGCTCTAAAATTAGGTGTCCTTTTATAGGGAGGTTCTACTGTATATATTATATTCTTTTCGCACAAAAAAATATTATAACTTCTTTTGAGGAAAAAAAAATTCCCACGCCGGGAATCGAACCCGGCCTTCTGGGTGAAAGCTAGATATACTAGCCACTAGACCACGTGAGATTACAATTAGCTCATCATAGAATGACTTTTAAAATACAATTTCAATGAGAATATTTTAAAGATATTCATATCAGAAACACAAGGTAATAAGACCAAATCCAAATAAATAAATAGTGTGTGACGTTTCAGTAACAGCGTTGTTACCATCTTCAGACAAAAGTACATTCATATCATATATAAAAAGCACGTGATCATGCCACTGAACGTTAACAATACAGGTCCAGGGGGGACCGCTAAGAGGTATGGTCGGACTTCTACCCCTCAATAAAATGTAGTTTAATGGCATTTTTGTATTGAAATGGACATTTTGGTTTAAGTAACGAAGAAGCGTAAAAAGCGTAAAGTAACGGGTTCGATTCCCGGCGTGGGAATTTTTTTTTCTTCGATTATCGATATTTATAATTTATTTTTTTTTGTGCGAAGAGAATAATCACCCGTGTTATTTATTTTATATTTGCTAACAAAACATTTTATTATAATAAATACAGTGTATATAATAAGTCGGTGGATGAGTGGGTAACACGCTCGATTCCCGACAGTCATGAACCGGGATTGAATCCTGCATAAAATTTGTTTAATATGTGAATAACATTCACATATTATTCACTGTTTCAATTATCATGAACTAGGTTGCTCTTGCTGAGCGGTACCTATTAATGTGATTTGAACCAGGTGAAATACAGTGTAACTTGGATAATTCGAATACAGTGTACTCCGCTTATAACAAAGTCGGTTATAGCGAAATTCCGCATATAGCGAATGAAATTGTCTGCACGAAAGAAAAGAAGGGCTTAAACCATTAAAAGAACTCTGGATATTGCGAAGTCGGATATAAAGAATTTTCGCTTATAACGAAGTGATTTGCATGTATAAATATTTATTTTATCCGTTTATAACGAAGTTTTCTCATTTACCATTATAATTGACTAATATATTATGCATAATATATATCAAATTACAACGTGTGAATGACACAAATTTAATGATACACAACAAATAAGTTAATAATATACAATTTTAAAATATGCAAACATATTATAAGTATTTTTTCACATTATTTAAACAAAATTAAATTGTTTAATAAACGCTTATATTTTATTAACGTTCACCATGGCAGGAGAACGAAAACAAACAAGAAACTCACTATCTCTGTCAGTCAAGCTGCAAATCCTAAGAGAGATTGAAGTGGAGAAGAAGAAAAAGACAGATGTTGCCCAGAAACATAATATCCCACAGTCGTCGCTCAGCACCATAATAAAGAACTCTGAGAAGATCCACCAACAAGCTCTGCATGCGGGAGAAAGCAGTCGGAAACGAGCACGTGGATCTACATATGCTGATGTTGATGAGGCTCTGCTGCAGTGGTTCAAGCAGGCAAGAAGTGCAGCGCTTCCAGTTAATGGTCCATTGCTTTACGAAAAGGCGAAGACCCTGGCTCTTGAATTTGGATTAAAGAATTTTACTGGGAGTGGTGGATGGATCGAGCGTTGGAAGGCAAGGCATGGCATCAAGCTGCGCAACATTTGTGGAGAATCAGCTGATGTCAATCGTGAGACAATGACGAACTGGTTGACCGATGTAATGCCTAATATAATTAGTAACTATGCTTGAAAAGACATCTTCAACGCCGATGAAACCGGTCTCTTCTGGCGTCTTCTTCCTGACAAGACACTTCACTTGAAAGAAGTTTTAAAATACCGTTAGAGATGGATTTCGATTCTTATGCTGACGCTGACAATGACGTCATTACAAATGCCATGTTATCCGATGTAGAAATTGTCGAGAGCATTCTTCAAGCAAAAGAAGAAGAAGAAACGGACCAAGTTGATGAAGAAGTAGACCCAATTGTCCACATTCCGCATCCAAAAGAGGTCTTGGAGAGCATTCAAACTCTGCGATTGTTTCTTCAATGTCAGGATGAGTCCAAGTCTCTTCATAGGCATCTGTCAGACTTGGACAACATCGAAAAGAGTGTTCAGCACTTGTTACTGACTTCTAAATGTCAAAAGAAAATCACAAACTACTTCTCCAAAAACACCTGATGAGGTTGTTATTGATCTTTGTGTTGCTCTTTTGAGTTGAATAGTAAATAAAATTATTGGTACAAAACATTTTTTTTCCCAACTGCGGATATAACAAACTTCGGATATAACAAAGTGATTGTCATGGATAATGCGACTTCGTTATAAGCGGAGTACACTGTATATTTAATTCAAATATTTATCTTGGTCCATAGAACTTCCTATAAATACAATTTCCATTTTTAATTCGATTTTTTGATCCTTTGGGCTTCGAATTATCCAAGTTCGACTATTATATTATATATTAGCGGATGTACCTGGCTTCGCCCAGGTTTAACATGATTGAAAGAGTCTGTGGACAAATGAGTAAAACCCTCGATTCCCGAAAGCCATGAACCGGGATTAACTATTTGAATAACCATCACATATTATTCATTGTTACAAATATCATAAACTAGGTGGCTCTTGTTGAGCGGTACCTAATAAAGTTATTTTGGAACAATGAGTTTGTCTAACGAATATTTGATAAAAACATTTTTCAAGCAAACATTCACTCTCTACTGAATCGATTTTATAAATTTAATAAATAAATAATAGAGATTACCTGGCTCAAGTCTGTATTCTACTCGAGTGAACGTTTTGATGTTCGAAATTTTGTTTCTGTCTACTAAAAATAATGATCTGGCTTCGCCAGTTGTCATCATCATAATTTCTGACTAAAAATGGCTATTTTGCTCAGTACTTGGTCAATTGTAATTTTTCTTTGCTAAAAATGCGACAATAAACTCTTCCATATTTAACTCTATCTCCTGTTAAAATTTCAGCCAGATTAGGTACTTATTGAGGACGTGTATAGCCGACAAACATATATACCCTGACTTTTATATATACAGTAAAACCCCGCTAATACGAACCCTGGATATAACGAACCTTCCCTTATAACGAACCCAAGCCGATTCCCAATTCCATTCCATTGAAAATACCATCGTTATAACGAACTTTGCGATTTTTAGAATAACGAACTACCGCTATAACGAACCTATTTTCGGTCCCAAAATAATAAAATCTATTTAAAATACTATGCTTATAACGAACTTAGAATTGTAATTAAAAAAAAAATTAAAACAACCAAATTTTGAGCATGTTTCAGCTCGCGGATCGCGATTTCAAAACAATAAATTTAGCGGCATTGTTTGTTTTGATTTTTTTCCCCTTTTTGCTGTATGTTGTATAAATTTTTACACATTATACTTTTTATTAAATATAATATCTTTGCATCCATTAAAGTCGAAATATATAAAATGCAAATGGCTTCTAAAATGAAGAAAACAAAGGCATTTTAAAAACAAAAGTGTTATTTATTTTTTAAAAAAGGCCATTTTCAGAACTTTTCAAAGTGAAACAACACAGGAAAAATGTTAAGAACATATTAAAATAAGAGAATATAACTTTTCTATTATAAAAGATAAAATATAAAGCTATTAAAAATTGTTACAAAGAGGAATCAACCTCAACTTTTGCCGCGATCGCGATCGTACGTTTTAGGGCTACAAAAAATCCAAATAAATGGTCCCGTGATGAAACAAAAAACTATTTTTATGCCATTAACTATGGTGATTTTAAAGTCAGCAATGTTTTGCATGACAGGTTAAAAAAACGAAATCTAGACCTAGAAGAATATGTGGGAAAATAATATGGAAGAAAAACACAACTTTATTTGAATGGTGCAATGCTTGAAGAATGCTTTGAAACAACAAGGTGTTAGAGCCATTTTTCCAAGTAAACAATGTATTATATAATGTGATAATGATGTTTTAAAATCATTTTATATCTTTGAATATATATTTAATAAAACTTTGCCTAGGATTTGTCTTGATTTTTAAATTAGACATAGAGGTACATGTATGTTAATGATAAGAACCTATCATCTAATGATTTCTTTTATTATTCAGTATTAATGTAAGGAAATTGGTCAATTAAGGGAATTAAAACAAAGTGACCACTATTAAGAGGCAGCCTCTTCTTGTGTGTATGGCTGTCCTTTAATTATACGGTCTAAAAATTTTGAAAAGTAAAAAAAAAGCCAAATCGTGGCTATAGTGAACCGTGGCTATAGTGAACCAAAAGCTCTGTCCCATTGGGGTTCACTATAGAGGGGTTTTACTGTATATATATAAAGAATTCATTCCTTTAATAGAAATTTAATATTTGGCATATCCTTTTTTATATTTATTCTAATTTTATATTTAAATGATAGGCACATTATTTAATTTGATTTGTTATCTATATAGGTTTATACAATTACTTTTTTTGACGTGACAACGTCTTAAATTAGGTTGCGGCTGGGAGTCACTTATGAAAAAGTGTAACGCCCGGTAACGTTACGATGAGTCATCGAACGAGAGTGCTGCGCGCGCAGCTGCGCGCGCAGCGCTAGAGAATTAGGCGCATTGAATCGGCGCATGCTTGTCTCTGTCTTTGTCTTTCTCGAACGTTCTTGGCGTTGGAAAAACAAGAAAGCGTCATAATACAAGTTCACACGTGTGGTTAAAGTATCGTCAGCTGTGTCTGTAGTGAAAATGTGGAGTGCTTAGATTCGTCATTTACAACAACTACAATAATAAAGGTAAATAATTGTACACTGATATTTCATTATCGTAAACTATGATTGATTGATTAATTGTTAGATTGACACAAAAGTTGAGAAACTGAGTTTATAGGTTATGTCATACTATTGATAAATGTTGATAGTGTTAAGTAAATTATTAGTTTAAAATTAATTAATTAATTAATTATTATTTTACAAATTTTAAATAGTTTCAAATTTATTTAGCAAAAATTTGTACCTTCGATCTGAATAAATGTTTTGATTTTCGAATTGATTCTTTAAAATTACAAATATTAAGAAAA
>CP092873.1:35537249-35562201 GCA_030710605.1 Cordylochernes scorpioides | reverse complement strand
TTGTATTTATGTTATATATAAATATATATCATAGAGCAAGCTCATATGAATAAATATAGTGTAGAAACTATATAACAAAATTATAACAGTGATTCTAATTTTAAAAACTTAAGGAGCAAACTGATAATAATGATAACTTATATCAGTTAGATTTGATTAGATTAGCAAGCTAAATCTAAATTAATTATAATAATAAATAGTTATTTAATTTTATAGTCCAGTTTTGTATTAAGATTATCTTCACTATTATGATCATTTAAATACAAATTATAAAATTTGTAAAATGTTATTAATTTGTAGATAGAGAGAGAAAAAAAAAAATCCTTTACTTCTATTACATCCTCAAGTTAATTATATATTTATAATTAATAACAATAAAAAAAATTAACAAAGTAACGTCTATTACATCGGCTTTTACACGTCATTCAGACATACTCTAATCCTATATATAGAATAATCGAAGAGATAATATATATAATAGTTAGAAAAAAGAGAGAAAGACAGAACCATGCACTTTTAATCAAACTAATAATAAGGAAAAAAAAAAAACAAAAAAGAGTTTTATAAAGAAGGTAGATAAGATTGTTAGTATATATATATATATATTTTTATGATTTTATATTTTATCCTTTTTTTTTTTTTTTTTTTTTAAAAAGATTTTTAAAGGTTTTTTTATTTTATAATATGATTATAAATAGTTGTATTTAGTAATATATCTATAGTATGAATTAACATTTGTTATAAGTTTGGATATTATGTTTTGAAACCCTAATGGTAGACCAGACATACACAAAAAACTTTAAATTGAAATAAATTGGAAAAAGAGATCTGCTGGAACGGGGATCATCAGATAAAATTCCAGCGACATTTCAACCCCTTCTTTATTATGTCATAGATCTCTTTTAAACCGGATTTTATGTGTTAATATTAAGTTGTTTCAGTGAAATATTTAAATGAACATATATAACAGATACAAGTGTTAACAAATTCAAACTGTAAACCTACCTCTGCCGTGGAGTCCTCCATTGTGAATATCTATTTCTGGCTAACACATGTCGCGGGAGGGGAATGTCCCCCCACATTTCAAATTTAGACCATTTATTCAGAATTTTTTTGAACAACAAGAAAATTAAAGAAGAAAGGAAAAATAGTTAAGGGAAGAAAGCTAAATTTCATAATCTTTACAGCTAGTTATATCAAAATAACTGATTTAACACTTATTCATCTTTTAATATTCCTTTAAAAAGGCAAATTATAATAGTTTAATAAAGCTATTAATTGTGTAAATTCAACTTTATTTAACTTCCATTTTCCTCCCCAGAAATTGGAGATTAAACAAAAATGAACTATATACTTTAACACTTTAAAAATCTTGTGAAAAAATCTTTTAATCAGTTATTTAATCAAAGTTTAATTAACTGTTAAAGATTATAAATTTGTATTAGTTAATATTAATAGAAATTATAGAAAGTTGAATTCATAAATGGATATTTCCATTTATTTTTTTAAAATATTTTATAATTGATATACTGTTGAAATATTTTACTTGTTTGATACTAAATTTGTTTTTAATAAATTCCATGTTTAAATTTTTAACATCTTCTATGAAATTATCTAATATATTATTTATTCTATAAAATCTTAGAAACTGACCATAATATATACCTTTACAGCAATTTAATGATATATTAGAATTCATATTACAGTATTTTATAATATTGAAATTATAATTACTCTTTTTGTTATAAACTCTAACAGCACTATTTGTAAGGTCTATATTCAAGTCTAAAAAGTTAACTTTTTTGTTTCTATAAATTTTTTCATTGTTCTTAAGTTTCAAGTATTTAGGATATATTTCAGGTATTAATTTTTTAAACAGTGGATTATTAAATATTATTATGTCATCTACATATCGGAATATTTGCCAATTAATATTATTTTGTAGAAAGTATTCTCTTTCGTACCAGAACAATATTAAATTTGCTAATAACGGACTAGAAGAAGTACCCATGGGAACGCCTTCTGATTGAATATATATTTTATTTTTAAATTCTATATAGTTAAAATTTAAAAATGTTTCCAGTAGAGTTTTTGCTGTTTTAAGATCTAATTTAAATGTTTTATATCTGTTATGAATAATTTTAATGTAGAAAGTTTTGTCATTAATGAATTCATTAAATAAATTGGTTATTTTATTATTTAGATCTCTTAAATTTATTTTAGAATATAGGTCCTCAAAGTCAAATGTGTGTACTGTTTCAATGTTTGTCCAATTGTTCATTAAATAATTAATGATTTTTTTATTTGAGTCGATAAATTTATAATTATATTTATTAGTTAATTTATTTATAATAAATTGTAGTGTTGAGGCTAATTGTATATCAATATTTTTTATGACTGAATTTATACCAGATGTGATTGTTCTGAAAGAAATAGGTTTTTTGTGTAGTTTAGGAATTATATAGAACTTTGGTATGTTTGGATTTTTGTGGTTATTATAAATTTTTAGTGAATTTTCAACATTTTTGATGTCTTTTTTGATTTTTGTGCCTGTAGTTCTAGCAAAAGTGTATTTATGATTATTATCAATTTCCTTTTTTAGTATATCGTGGTATAGATTTTTACAAATTAAAGATAAATTATTGGAACATTTATCTATAGGAGTGATAATATAGTCCTTCTGTAAATTAATTATATTTTCTTTAAAAGAAGGAATGTCTGAATTGGGTTTTGTGTATTTAAGTGTATTATTATAATAATTTATAATTTCCTTTTTAATATTATGTTTCCATTCCAGAAAAGTAAATTCTGGAATACTGTATCTTATACTAGTTTTATTTATGAAAATATCTATATCTTTTAATATAGATTTAATTGTATTATTATAATTGTGTTTAATTTGAGGTATATATTTATACCCTTTATTTAAAATTTCTTGATATTCTGGATTTAAAAAAGAAAAGTTGCTAGTTAATATATGACCTGAGAACTTATATTTATCAATATAGTTGTTGCAATTACATTTAATTTTTTTAAAATTTGCCAAATTATTAATAAATTGGTTATAATTGCAAACTAAATTACCTATATTTTTATTGTATCTCCAGATTGTTTTAAAATTTAAATTTTTTATAGGGAAAAGATTATTGATGATTTGGTTATTAAAAATATCATTAAATTTAATATGATTAAATAAATTGTTATTAAATTTAATGATAATATTAATGTTATTAGTATTTTGTTTAATTTTTCTGTATTTAAAGATGTCGTGTGTGATATCTATTAATCTGTTAGTCAGATTATGAATTTTAATATATTCTATGAGTTTGATAAATTTATTATTATTTAGTTTAAATAATGTTTTAATAAATTTATCGACGAAGTTGTTAGTGTACATTTGTTTTGGGTCCAGTAATTCTTCAAATTCAATGTAATCTAATTTATTTGTAGTTTTACCTCTAGTTTTATTAGGTTTAGTTTTAAATTCATTTTTATATTTGCAACTGATTTCATAAGTTGAAATTTCTTCTGTTTGTGGTTTGTATGTGTAGTTTAATTCGTCGTTAAGTCCATAAGGGAATAATGTGTTGTGTTTGTAAATGTAGTTGTTTTCTAATAATAGTCGTTGTTTTTTGTTTTGACATATGTCTAGTATTTCTATCTTAAAGTTGTTAAAAGTATGTAATTGATTGTGTTCTTTCATATATATATTACCAATTGATTTTTTAGCGTGGTTTCTATGTAGGTTTATTCGTATATTTAATGGATTACAAGTTTGTCCTATATATGATAGTTGACAAATTTGGCATGTTAATTTATAAATAGTATTCACTAATTTACAACTAGTTGTTTGAAAAGTGTCATGGTTCTTAAGAGAGGGACAAGTTTGACAATTTTTTCTTAGGCAATTCTTAGCGAGTTTAAATTAACATAAAAGAGGTGCTAACACTAATATGTTTGTAGTTTTTTTTAGTTTTTTTAGTTTGTTATTCTTATGAATTTTTTAAATATATTTTACTTAATTGTTTTTGTGGTGATAAAATTTGTAATAAATTGAATAATTAATCTATAAATATATAGATATTACTGTTTGTTATCTGTTATATTTTTAAGAATAACTAATAAAAAAAACATCTTTAAACTAACAAAAACACTGAAAAAAACAAAAGTTCTGAAATTATTTTTTTTTCTAGAATTACTTTTATAATTTAATTTTTAATAATCAAGCAATGAAAGATAATTAAAATTTGTATGAAGATTTATTTATATTAGAATATCTAATATAATTTAATTTGTATATTATGTTATATATAAAAAATATATATCATAGAGCAAGCTCATATGAATAAATATAGTGTAGAAACTATATAACAAAATTATAACAGTGATTCTAATTTTAAAAACTTAAGGAGCAAACTGATAATAATGATAACTTATATCAGTTAGATTTGATTAGATTAGCAAGCTAAATCTAAATTAATTATAATAATAAATAGTTATTTAAATTTATAGTCCAGTTTTGTATTAAGATTATCTTCACTATTATGATCATTTAAATACAAATTATAAAATTTGTAAAATGTTATTAATTTGTAGATAGAGAGAGAAAAAAAAAATCCTTTACTTCTATTACATCCTCAAGTTAATTATATATTTATAATTAATAACAATAAAAAAAATTAACAAAGTAACGTCTATTACATCGGCTTTTACACGTCATTCAGACATACTCTAATCCTATATATAGAATAATCGAAGAGATAATATATATAATAGTTAGAAAAAAGAGAGAAAGACAGAACCATGCACTTTTAATCAAACTAATAATAAGGAAAAAAAAAAACAAAAAAGAGTTTTATAAAGAAGGTAGATAAGATTGTTAGTATATATATATATTTTTTTTTATGATTTTATATTTTATCCTTTTTTTTTTTTTTTTTTTAAAAAGATTTTTAAAGGTTTTTTTATTTTATAATATGATTATAAATAGTTGTATTTAGTAATATATCTATAGTATGAATTAACATTTGTTATAAGTTTGGATATTATGTTTTGAAACCCTAATGGTAGACCAGACATACACAAAAAACTTTAAATTGAAATAAATTGGAAAAAGAGATCTGCTGGAACGGGGATCATCAGATAAAATTCCAGCGACATTTCAACCCCTTCTTTATTATGTCATAGATCTCTTTTAAACCGGATTTTATGTGTTAATATTAAGTTGTTTCAGTGAAATATTTAAATGAACATATATAACAGATACAAGTGTTAACAAATTCAAACTGTAAACCTACCTCTGCCGTGGAGTCCTCCATTGTGAATATCTATTTCTGGCTAACACATGTCGCGGGAGGGGAATGTCCCCCCACATTTCAAATTTAGACCATTTATTCAGAATTTTTTTGAACAACAAGAAAATTAAAGAAGAAAGGAAAAATAGTTAAGGGAAGAAAGCTAAATTTCATAATCTTTACAGCTAGTTATATCAAAATAACTGATTTAACACTTATTCATCTTTTAATATTCCTTTAAAAAGGCAAATTATAATAGTTTAATAAAGCTATTAATTGTGTAAATTCAACTTTATTTAACTTCCATTTTCCTCCCCAGAAATTGGAGATTAAACAAAAATGAACTATATACTTTAACACTTTAAAAATCTTGTGAAAAAATCTTTTAATCAGTTATTTAATCAAAGTTTAATTAACTGTTAAAGATTATAAATTTGTATTAGTTAATATTAATAGAAATTATAGAAAGTTGAATTCATAAATGGATATTTCCATTTATTTTTTTTTAAATATTTTATAATTGATATACTGTTGAAATATTTTACTTGTTTGATACTAAATTTGTTTTTAATAAATTCCATGTTTAAATTTTTAACATCTTCTATGAAATTATCTAATATATTATTTATTCTATAAAATCTTAGAAACTGACCATAATATATACCTTTACAGCAATTTAATGATATATTAGAATTCATATTACAGTATTTTATAATATTGAAATTATAATTACTCTTTTTGTTATAAACTCTAACAGCACTATTTGTAAGGTCTATATTCAAGTCTAAAAAGTTAACTTTTTTGTTTCTATAAATTTTTTCATTGTTCTTAAGTTTCAAGTATTTAGGATATATTTCAGGTATTAATTTTTTAAACAGTGGATTATTAAATATTATTATGTCATCTACATATCGGAATATTTGCCAATTAATATTATTTTGTAGAAAGTATTCTCTTTCGTACCAGAACAATATTAAATTTGCTAATAACGGACTAGAAGAAGTACCCATGGGAACGCCTTCTGATTGAATATATATTTTATTTTTAAATTCTATATAGTTAAAATTTAAAAATGTTTCCAGTAGAGTTTTTGCTGTTTTAAGATCTAATTTAAATGTTTTATATCTGTTATGAATAATTTTAATGTAGAAAGTTTTGTCATTAATGAATTCATTAAATAAATTGGTTATTTTATTATTTAGATCTCTTAAATTTATTTTAGAATATAGGTCCTCAAAGTCAAATGTGTGTACTGTTTCAATGTTTGTCCAATTGTTCATTAAATAATTAATGATTTTTTTATTTGAGTCGATAAATTTATAATTATATTTATTAGTTAATTTATTTATAATAAATTGTAGTGTTGAGGCTAATTGTATATCAATATTTTTTATGACTGAATTTATACCAGATGTGATTGTTCTGAAAGAAATAGGTTTTTTGTGTAGTTTAGGAATTATATAGAACTTTGGTATGTTTGGATTTTTGTGGTTATTATAAATTTTTAGTGAATTTTCAACATTTTTGATGTCTTTTTTGATTTTTGTGCCTGTAGTTCTAGCAAAAGTGTATTTATGATTATTATCAATTTCCTTTTTTAGTATATCGTGGTATAGATTTTTACAAATTAAAGATAAATTATTGGAACATTTATCTATAGGAGTGATAATATAGTCCTTCTGTAAATTAATTATATTTTCTTTAAAAGAAGGAATGTCTGAATTGGGTTTTGTGTATTTAAGTGTATTATTATAATAATTTATAATTTCCTTTTTAATATTATGTTTCCATTCCAGAAAAGTAAATTCTGGAATACTGTATCTTATACTAGTTTTATTTATGAAAATATCTATATCTTTTAATATAGATTTAATTGTATTATTATAATTGTGTTTAATTTGAGGTATATATTTATACCCTTTATTTAAAATTTCTTGATATTCTGGATTTAAAAAAGAAAAGTTGCTAGTTAATATATGACCTGAGAACTTATATTTATCAATATAGTTGTTGCAATTACATTTAATTTTTTTAAAATTTGCCAAATTATTAATAAATTGGTTATAATTGCAAACTAAATTACCTATATTTTTATTGTATCTCCAGATTGTTTTAAAATTTAAATTTTTTATAGGGAAAAGATTATTGATGATTTGGTTATTAAAAATATCATTAAATTTAATATTATTAAATAAATTGTTATTAAATTTAATGATAATATTAATGTTATTAGTATTTTGTTTAATTTTTCTGTATTTAAAGATGTCGTGTGTGATATCTATTAATCTGTTAGTCAGATTATGAATTTTAATATATTCTATGAGTTTGATAAATTTATTATTATTTAGTTTAAATAATGTTTTAATAAATTTATCGACGAAGTTGTTAGTGTACATTTGTTTTGGGTCCAGTAATTCTTCAAATTCAATGTAACCTAATTTATTTGTAGTTTTACCTCTAGTTTTATTAGGTTTAGTTTTAAATTCATTTTTATATTTGCAACTGATTTCATAAGTTGAAATTTCTTCTGTTTGTGGTTTGTATGTGTAGTTTAATTCGTCGTTAAGTCCATAAGGGAATAATGTGTTGTGTTTGTAAATGTAGTTGTTTTCTAATAATAGTCGTTGTTTTTTGTTTTGACATATGTCTAGTATTTCTATCTTGAAGTTGTTAAAAGTATGTAATTGATTGTGTTCTTTCATATATATATTACCAATTGATTTTTTAGCGTGGTTTCTATGTAGGTTTATTCGTATATTTAATGGATTACAAGTTTGTCCTATATATGATAGTTGACAAATTTGGCATGTTAATTTATAAATAGTATTCACTAATTTACAACTAGTTGTTTGAAAAGTGTCATGGTTCTTAAGAGAGGGACAAGTTTGACAATTTTTTCTTAGGCAATTCTTAGCGAGTTTAAATTAACATAAAAGAGGTGCTAACACTAATATGTTTGTAGTTTTTTTTAGTTTTTTTAGTTTGTTATTCTTATGAATTTTTTAAATATATTTTACTTAATTGTTTTTGTGGTGATAAAATTTGTAATAAATTGAATAATTAATCTATAAATATATAGATATTACTGTTTGTTATCTGTTATATTTTTAAGAATAACTAATAAAAAAAACATCTTTAAACTAACAAAAACACTGAAAAAAACAAAAGTTCTGAAATTATTTTTTTTTCTAGAATTACTTTTATAATTTAATTTTTAATAATCAAGCAATGAAAGATAATTAAAATTTGTATGAAGATTTATTTATATTAGAATATCTAATATAATTTAATTTGTATATTATGTTATATATAAAAAATATATATCATAGAGCAAGCTCATATGAATAAATATAGTGTAGAAACTATATAACAAAATTATAACAGTGATTCTAATTTTAAAAACTTAAGGAGCAAACTGATAATAATGATAACTTATATCAGTTAGATTTGATTAGATTAGCAAGCTAAATCTAAATTAATTATAATAATAAATAGTTATTTAATTTTATAGTCCAGTTTTGTATTAAGATTATCTTCACTATTATGATCATTTAAATACAAATTATAAAATTTGTAAAATGTTATTAATTTGTAGATAGAGAGAGAAAAAAAAAATCCTTTACTTCTATTACATCCTCAAGTTAATTATATATTTATAATTAATAACAATAAAAAAAATTAACAAAGTAACGTCTATTACATCGGCTTTTACACGTCATTCAGACATACTCTAATCCTATATATAGAATAATCGAAGAGATAATATATATAATAGTTAGAAAAAAGAGAGAAAGACAGAACCATGCACTTTTAATCAAACTAATAATAAGGAAAAAAAAAAAACAAAAAAGAGTTTTATAAAGAAGGTAGATAAGATTGTTAGTATATATATATATATTTTTTTATGATTTTATATTTTATCCTTTTTTTTTTTTTTTTTTTTTAAAAAGATTTTTAAAGGTTTTTTTATTTTATAATATGATTATAAATAGTTGTATTTAGTAATATATCTATAGTATGAATTAACATTTGTTATAAGTTTGGATATTATGTTTTGAAACCCTAATGGTAGACCAGACATACACAAAAAACTTTAAATTGAAATAAATTGGAAAAAGAGATCTGCTGGAACGGGGATCATCAGATAAAATTCCAGCGACATTTCAACCCCTTCTTTATTATGTCATAGATCTCTTTTAAACCGGATTTTATGTGTTAATATTAAGTTGTTTCAGTGAAATATTTAAATGAACATATATAACAGATACAAGTGTTAACAAATTCAAACTGTAAACCTACCTCTGCCGTGGAGTCCTCCATTGTGAATATCTATTTCTGGCTAACACATGTCGCGGGAGGGGAATGTCCCCCCACATTTCAAATTTAGACCATTTATTCAGAATTTTTTTGAACAACAAGAAAATTAAAGAAGAAAGGAAAAATAGTTAAGGGAAGAAAGCTAAATTTCATAATCTTTACAGCTAGTTATATCAAAATAACTGATTTAACACTTATTCATCTTTTAATATTCCTTTAAAAAGGCAAATTATAATAGTTTAATAAAGCTATTAATTGTGTAAATTCAACTTTATTTAACTTCCATTTTCCTCCCCAGAAATTGGAGATTAAACAAAAATGAACTATATACTTTAACACTTTAAAAATCTTGTGAAAAAATCTTTTAATCAGTTATTTAATCAAAGTTTAATTAACTGTTAAAGATTATAAATTTGTATTAGTTAATATTAATAGAAATTATAGAAAGTTGAATTCATAAATGGATATTTCCATTTATTTTTTTTAAATATTTTATAATTGATATACTGTTGAAATATTTTACTTGTTTGATACTAAATTTGTTTTTAATAAATTCCATGTTTAAATTTTTAACATCTTCTATGAAATTATCTAATATATTATTTATTCTATAAAATCTTAGAAACTGACCATAATATATACCTTTACAGCAATTTAATGATATATTAGAATTCATATTACAGTATTTTATAATATTGAAATTATAATTACTCTTTTTGTTATAAACTATAACAGCACTATTTGTAAGGTCTATATTCAAGTCTAAAAAGTTAACTTTTTTGTTTCTATAAATTTTTTCATTGTTCTTAAGTTTCAAGTATTTAGGATATATTTCAGGTATTAATTTTTTAAACAGTGGATTATTAAATATTATTATGTCATCTACATATCGGAATATTTCTGGCTAATGGCCCTCGTCAGTCTAGGGCGGACTTTATTCCATGAGATCTACACGGGATCTAATGGAATACTCACAATCTACCAAAGAGGTGTTTAGCTGGCAAGGTGGCGGGGCCAAATCTATGGCTAGAATATAGATGGAAAATTTGCCGCGAGGAAATTGATCTATAGAAGCATAGAGCGCTTAGGTGGACGCTTCTCAGTTTGCCAAAGCTGGTTTTGTGGCTTTTTCACCGACCCGAGGCCGCTAGTTTGCGGCGACGGTCAATAAATGGCTTCAGGTTTTGACGTTTATTTTGACGGGAGAGGAGCCCAATGTTTCTATAGATAAATTTCCTTCCGGCAAATTTTCCATAGATAAATATATATAGAAAAGCCCTGACGAAGATAGGCGTACAGTTTAGCGAAATATAAGATTTTTATAATAAACTAGCCGAATGACAAGGGCAACGCCCAGGTTTTACCCGATTAAATGTTTTTATTCAAATACTATTCGTTACAATTATAAATTGGCACCGTGGATGTCACTTTTGTGAAACGTCCCGCTCCAAACTTTGTGTGTTTTTAAAATATAAAAATAAAAATGTAAATTTTCACAACGATATTTGAAAATTATATTATTTTGATTTTCAAATACTATTCGTTACAATTATAAATTGGCGCCGTGGATGTCACTCTTTAGAAACGTCCCGCTCCAAACTTTGTGTCTGAGAAGCGATATTTTTATAGAAAGATGATCTGGCTTTTGTTTTCTGCTCGAATGAATGTTTTTCTGTTAAAATTTTGTTCCTGCGTACAAAAAAAAAAAAAAAAAAAAAGAACTGGTTTCATCCGTGGTCTCTGCTTTTTGGAATTTTTCCCGATATAATTTTGTATCTGATAATCAAACATGATACAGCAATATTGTCATCATCATTTTCTGACTAAAAAAACAACTATTTTTGCCCCAGAACCTGTCAATTTTATTTTTTATTGGCTAAAAATCCGATAAATAAATTTTCCAGATTTTTCTCTATGTCCTGTCAAAACATGTTTTACATGTACATTAGGACAGCTGATATTACCTCCCATCTTCACCGCTAGAGGCGCTGCTTGCGAGCGAAAAGGCAAATTTGCAACACAATTTGCAAATAACTCGAAGAATATTCGGGATAGAGACCTGAAATTTTCACTATAAGTTTTTCCAGATTCTACTCTATATACTGTTAAAATTTCAGTCAGATTAGTTACGTATTGTGGACGTGTATAGCCGACATAGATACCCACATAATACATACATACATACATACACTGACTTTTATATATATAGGGATAAAATATTTTATTTTTTTATCCGGAATATGCTTATTAATATATGTATTGATCATATGATTAAATACACACAAAACCATAAGATTTGTTGTTGATATTTTTAAAGAACACAATAGACACCATATCAAGTATTTAAAATAGATACGTGAGCAAAATGCTTTCATTTGTAGATGTTTGGATCATATGAGGCATCTTGAAGAGTAAAAAAGCTACAAACAAGGATAGTTATTTATTATTGTATATGTATAGACAAATGTAAAGGCATACATATATGACCGCGCAAGTGTCCCTAGGGGGACATAGCGCTTTAAATTGAAATAAAATTTACATATTTAAATTCATTTTCGTGCTATAAGGTATCTTTTCATTTTATTCTCACACACCTTGATGGAATATTCAAACCTATATCTTGTCTACGTTCTACTTCATTCTAGTTATGAAGAAGGATACTCTCTGTCCTTCAGGAGAACATTGGAGAACTCAAACAACATTCGCTATGCTCAAGACATTCACACTATTAGCAACTCCACCTTTGCCGGTCTCAATCCCGGATGAAAAAGGAGAAGGAAGAGCAGTAACAAGCTCGCTAAAAAACCTGAGCTCAGCTGGCCCGGCTGATAGTACCCTGTAAGGGCTCCAGATCCAGGGATACAGGATGAGCAGCGTTTGTACTCCATGTTAGGAGCGGCTGCACATGGCGTCTGTTCCTCATGTCAGAGGCGGCCATTTCTTTTGGAGCTAAGTCGGCCTGCTACTCGGTAGTGCTCCCAGTCTTAATGACAAAGGCTGACGCATTCTACTTCACCCAGTCATGATAATTTTCATTTTTTTAGATATGAAAGAAGAAGAACACTATTAGCAGGTTCCAACGAAGACCTAAAACAGATTATTAATAAGTTTAAAGAAGAAATTGCAAAATTGGAATTACAATTGAAAATCATTAAGACTAAAATAATAACGGAAGTTAATATGAACAGTTTTCAAATTCATCAATGAATGATTGAAATAGTTGTGTGTGTGTGTGTGATATAGCTTCATATTCTTAGGATCCAGGATTGATAAGATGGGTGGTTACTTAAAGGAACTAAAAAATAGAAAAGCACTATGCAGGAACGCGCGCAATGGTTAAATTGGGCAAAATTATGAAATATAAAGGCATTTATCTTAAGAAAAATATAAGATAATTGTGGAGACATTAATATTTTTGTGATAACTTATGGATATGAGAGTTGGACTCGCAGAAAAGAAGAAAGAAAATAATTCATCATTTTAAAATGTGGACATGGATAAATATAAGGTGCGTCATGGACAAATAATAGGAATACTATTTCAATCTTAAATGAAATTAACCGTGGTAGATTTCTTGAATCGTAAATATGCAGACAAAGACTAATATACTTCGAACACATAATTAGAGAAAATGCATCGAGAAATATTTTGATGTTGGGAGAATTTGAAGGAATAATAAAGATAGAAAGACAAATGAGCTGGTTGGGAGGGGTCAAGAACGCTACAGGAAAGTCACTAGATGAGCTGCGAGTGATATTCACTAACAGATCAAATTGAAGATTATTTGTCCATATTGTCACTTGATGGAAATACTAACAACAACATATGTCTTCAGTCAAGCACAAGAGAATAACGCGCCATAAACATTGAGTATGAAACCCAAATAAAAACAAATTTCTACTGTCCTTAATACAAGGAAAATTATTAGAATGGCTTGACTCATCAGTGGGAAACCCTCCCAGCAGTTTCGCATATCTAATGCACTACACCGCTTTTAGAGATCTAATATTGCATTGTACGATTCTGCTTATATATGCGACACTGAATGGTGTATTCTTAGATATAGTATTTAAGCAAACTACACACATAAGCTTCAACCGCTGGAAGGGTTTCTTATTGTTGAGCCAAGCACTTCCAATGTTTTTCATTGCAGTAAGGACAGTAGAAAGTTGTTTTGTTTGGAAAATATACGCTCGTCATTAAAAGTTTTATTTCATATATATAATCAATGTTTTAAAGAGCATTTTAAAAATATCTTTTAAAGGATGTTACAATGGTACTTAGATTGTAATCCCACGTGGTCTAGTGGCTAGGATATCTGGCTTTCACCCAGAAGGCCCGGGTTCGATTCCCGGCGTGGGAATTTTTTTTTAAGCTTCTATGAGGATGTTATAAAAATTATCTCTAGCAAGAATAACCCAAAGACAAACTTATTTCGTATATAGGTTGTTATAACATTTGATATTCGCTATTGAATATGAATGGAGAGTAAAAGGGTGAAGAATTATAGCTTAATGTTTCTATATAGAGCATTCTATTGTATCCCACGTGGTCTGGCTTTCACTCAGAAGGCCCGGGTTCGATTCCCGGCGTGGGAACTTTTTTTTTTAACCAAGATAATTTATATTAAAAGTTTTACCATTTTTAACACACAAAAATCCTAGGATTTGTCGTTATTAGTTTTAAATACTCGTATCACAAAAGAAGAGACCGTATCTATATATATATATATTTGAGCTAGGTGAGGGAACAATGCTTTCATTTGTGGATGGGAAAGGTAATTATGGGAAAGGCAGCTAGGAGTGTAATGAAGCTACTAGGATGGGGTTATCCACATATTTAGATTCGCTCTCGTGATTAAATATATGTTCATTCAATTATCACACATACGCCTTGATCGAATATATAAATCTATATTTTCTACACTTTCAAAAAAAATCTTCCAAGAGATGTTCTTATGTTGGAAGAGACCAAAGGTAGACGCGATGTGTTTCTTTATTTAAAAGTCTGCGAGCTTTCGGACTATGACGTTCTTCAACAGGCTATTACGCGAATACAAGAAACTATATCTATATATATAAAAATGGATGTTTGTTGGTCCGTCCGTTTGTCAGTGATAATCTTCTACATCGCTCAACCAATCGTGATGAAACTTTGGGAAGATGTTTAGTATACTACCGGGATGGTTTATGGCTAATTACTCTCTTTAGAAATAACCGTTCGTTGCATTTTTATTTACAATAAAACGTAAATTCACTCGCAATCTGCGCCCCTCTCGCGGCAGACGGGGGATGGCGGCGCGCGACGATTGGCTGCCGGCGCAGCACGTGACCTCCCTGCCCCCCCCCCCCCCGCCGATGTAAATGAGATCTCCCGGCTGACGGCCGAGCAGCGCCCTCTAGAACGCGTGACGATTTTGACGGCGCGGGGCGCTCCCGGTTGGACAGTTGCGCGGGGGCAGAGTGACCTCGCGGGTGCCCTCCGGGAACTACGTCCATCTTCCATATGTAATATACATTTAATCGTGTAAACCCGGGCGTTGCCCGGGTCATTCGTCTACAAATTCGCAGTAGTTCACTAATTCAAACCAAAATATCCATACATAGGTAAAAGAATACTGGGAAGACTGACATTTATTAATGCAGTGATTATGATCAATAATTACAATGAAGGGCTATATTGTCTATATATATAAAAATCACTTTCAAATATTAACGTAACGTTCCATTCTCAATCCCGTTGGGCTTTAGATCGGCTAAAACATTTTTATCTTTATTAGTGAATATTAACTTTACTGTACTGAATAGTTTAGTATTTTGTTAATTCAACATATTACAATTTAGCCACTGCAACGCGTGGCTGGGTTCGCTGTGTAGTATACTATCAGGACGATTTCTGGCGAATTATTTTAGAATAATATTTATAGCAATAAATATAGCGAAATTAAGACGTAGTGATTATATTCTGTGTTTGTGCATATATAAATATTTTACAGAAAATGTGAGAACGTTCTATTTGAATATCTCGAAAACAAAAAAACAATACATATAAACGAGTTCACTGACATTTATTAATGCAGTGATTATAATCAATGATTATAATGAAGGGCTATATTATCTATATATATAAAAATCACTTTCAAATTTTAGCGTAACGTTCCATTCTCAATCCCGTAGGTCTTTAGATCTCCTAAAACATTTTTATCTTTATAAGTGAATATTGACTTTACTGTACTGAATAGTTTAGTATAATGTTAATTTAACATATTACAAATAGCATGAAGCTGCCAATTTTTATTTTCTTTTCCCTTGTATCTGGGAACAGTGAAGAACACTATGGAACATCTGAATTATAGATTACTAGCGAACCCGGCCACGCGTTGCTGTGGCTAAATTGTAATATGTTAAATTAACATTATACTAAACTATTCAGGACAGTAAAGTTAATATTCACTTATAAAGATAAAAATGTTTTAGCCGATCTAAAGCCCTACGGGATTGAGAATGGAACGTTACGTTAAAATTTGAAAGTGATTTTTATATATATAGATAATATAGCCCTTCATTGTAATCATTGATTATAATCACTGCATTAATAAATGTCAGTGAACTCGTTTATATGTATTGTTTTTTTGTTTTCGAGATATTCTAATAGAACGTTCTCACATTTTCTGTAAAATATTTATATATGCACAAACACAGAATATAATCACCATGTCTTAATCTCGCTGTAATTATTGTTATAAATATTATTCTAAAATAATTCGCCAGAAATCGTCCTGATAGTATACTAAACAACTTCCCAAAGTTTCATGGCAAACATCTAAAATAAAATGATACTTTTAATACTTTGCTACAATATTAAAAAGAGGGGGGCTTAGGTGTTTAAAATGTAAAATGTGCTCTAAATAGTATTACATAGAGTTGTTATAAATATTTTCCTAAAATAATTCGCCAGAAATCGTCCTGATAGTATACTAAACAACTTCCCAAAGTTTCATGGCGAACATCTAAAATAAAATGATACTTTTAATACTTTGCTACAATATTAAAAAGAGGGGGGCTTAGGTGTTTAAAATGTAAAATGTGCTCTAAATAGTATTACATAGAGTTGTTATAAATATTTTCCTAAAATAATTCGCCAGAAATCGTCCTGATAGTATACTAAACAACTTCCCAAAGTTTCATGGCAAACATCTAAAATAAAATGATACTTTTAATACTTTGCTACAATATTAAAAAGAAGGGGGCTTAGGTGTTTAAAATGTAAAATGTGCTCTAAATAGTATTACATGGAGCCTTCATAACAAACATATTTAAAATAAACCAATCAAAATATAATAATGCTGTAAAAACAGACCTTGCTACAATAATATAAAAGAAATGAAAATAAAAAAAGACACCCACGCTGAGCCTCGAACCTAGGTTTGTTACAAAAATTATTAAAAAATTGTTTATGTTAATTTTTATTTTAAAAAGCCTACATTTTAAATAAAATAATATTTTTAATAATTTGCTACAATAATATAAAAGAAATGAAAAAAAAAAAACACCCACGCTGAGCCTCGAACCTAGGTTGCGGGGGTACGAAGCTGTGTACCTAACCTATAGGCTAAGCTTGACGTTACAAATAAGCTCATGCGAGGCTATTTCAGGCCATACGTCTGCCGCGAGGGGGCGCTGATTGCGAGTGAATTTACGTTTTATTGTAAATAAAAATGCAACGAAAGGTTATTTCTAAAGAGTAATTAGCCAGAAACCATCCCGGTAGTATACTAAACATCTTCCCAAAGTTTCATCACGATTGGTTGAGCGATGTAGAAGATTATCACTGACGAACGGACGGACCAAAAAACATCCATTTATATATAAATTATAATTGTAACGAATAGTATTTGAATAAAAGCATTTAATCGGGTAAAACCCGGGCGTTGCCCGGGTCATTCGTATATAATAATTGTATAAACGAATGCAAGACAAAATCACCGCGAATGTTTCTTTTTTTTAAGGCAATTTCTTTTTAAGGCAATTATCGTTATTTATCGTTAATTTTTGTTTCGATTTTATTAAAAAAAAAACGATATGGTGCCTTTAAAAAATGATCTTTATTACTATGCAGTTTTCTATTTAGTCAATATACCTAAGTTCATGTTGCAAATGTAATTATCTCTATCGATTTAGTAGGTGAAATGCAAAAAAAAAAAAAAAATCGAAATGATGAAATCTTTATGAAAATTCACATTTTTATTTTTATATTTTCAAGACACACACAGTTTGGGGCGGGACGTTTCACAAGAGAGACATCCACGGCGCCAATTTATAATTGTAACGAATAGTATTTGAATTAAAACGTTTTTAAAATATATACGCACTCGGGTAAAACCCGGGCGTTGCCCGGGCCATTCGTCTAGTGTTATGATAAGCATGTTATAAATATATTTATTTTATAATTAGAAAATTATCTTTAGCAAGGCTAACAACCCAAAGACAAACTTATTTCAGAGCAATATATCTTAATTATAAGGCAATAAAACGCGCCGTCTATATATAAGAAATAAACTATGAAGCAAGCGAATATTGAATTAAACAAATGCTACAGTTTTCTGGAGATGAGTGTCTTTATGTAGAAACTCATGAAACCTGCAGCATTTGTTTAATTAATATCTAGGAGGTTTAAATCAATTGATATATATTTTTATTAAGCTTATTTTATTTGTAAGATAAAAAGACTCGTGCTCTTTATAGTTTTGTTTCTTAAACAGCATCTGTTGAGATTACTTTAAAGGTTATGGACGAAGCTAGTTTTTTTTTTTTTTGATAATTAAATAACTTTATCGACATCTCGTCAATCTTTACACTCAAAGGGTGTTATAAGGTAAAAATAATGGTAGGAATGAAGAGAGATATATACAATGGACGAAGCTAGTTGTAGCAGTAATGGTAGATGTTGACAGTGTGAGTAAGAGAACAACGAGGATAACAATTTTTTTGGACAAAACACAAAGGGAGAGAACAGAGATATATACCTGACGTAAACATTTCCGTAATCAAGCCAAACCCACAAGGTGTATGATATTTAAGCCCAAAAATGAATTTAGCAAGCAGAAAAACCGCAATCCACTATAACAAAGTACCAAGGTGCTGCACGCACCAATGTAGTTCAAAAAAGGTTAGATTCCCCAGGCCTGGGAAGATAAGAGAGAAACAGGTGTTGATTAGATAAGAAGAGTAAATAAAACAGGAATGATTCGACAGGTGCTGGGAGAAGATAAATCTTCTTTTTGTAAAAAAATAAATGTAAAAAAACTTTAGGTAAAGTAAAAAAAGTGGCTAAATATAGAACAAATTTTGAAATTGAAGTCTTTTATCAAGGATTAGTAGTGAGGGTATCAGTACTAAGACAACCAACCACAAAATCCACATAACGATGTTTAGTCCTTATATACTTCACCAGACAGCCCTGGTTTAATATCTTCGCTAAATTTAATTATTGACAGGCCGGTCCTTCATGACTGTCTGAACCTTTTTGCCTCCCTCATCCAAGCCTGATTGCTTACATGTTTAGTTAGTATTCTGCCATGTTGTTTTTTGACCTTCTTACACGCTGATTATTTTTACTCTGTCCCTGCTACAAGGAGAATAAAGGAAAACTACTAAAAACTTACATTCTTTAACGCAGCAACTTATGGATGGCGCTGTATCATCTAGAAATGTTCATGTGAACCTGGTCAGGATATGCCTCTTTTGTTTTTAATATATATATATATATGTTATATTGAAATGTTTTATTTAAAAATGTTATATGTTAAAATGTTATTTTATTTAAAGTTATAATTTCATAGAAATAAATACTCTGTTTTAATCGACCGCCAGAGGTCACGCTTACCATATAAAATCTCATTGTTGTTCTTCCCCGCTGGCCGATCCAAAACTTTGTAATTATGTAAATAATCTTTTCATTTTTTTATTCTTACGCCTTAAGCCAGGCATTACTTTTATCAAATTATGTTTTCTTATATATTCTATAAGCTCAATTAAAGCTATTTTTAATATTTACTATTTTTATTATCATAATTTCAAGATTTTAACCACGACTGCACCACCATTACAATAATCCTCAACATGATCAAATATCAAGAAGGAACTCACTCACAGGGGGGAAATGTTATACTGAAATATTTTATTTAAAATTATGTTATATTAAATAATTATTTTATTTAAAAATATATTTCATAGATAAAATACTGCTAAATCGACCGCCAGAGGTCACTCTTCCCATATAAAAACTCGTTGTTGTTCTATCCTCGTTGGGAAAAAAAATAATATGCCACCGATTGTAATTAAATCGACGGTCGGACCAACCGGCGAGAAACTATGCATAATCGAAGCCTCCTTAATAACGAAGATCCTAGACAAATGTGGAATCGAGTATAAGCTTGAGGAAACGGTTCAATCAAAGAAGAGAACTCGCGGCTCCCAATCGGATGACTCAAGATCGCCAACTAGGAGCGAGCGTAATCTGAAGACGCCTAGAATGGACATCGATGAACAAAGTCCCGCCACTGGAATTTCTCAACAAATGAACACAGCTCACCCACCGCAAGACGATGAAGAAAATAACGACAACGATGGCCCATGGACCACAGTCACTAACGTGAAAAAACCGAGAATTCCTCCTGTTATTGCAGAAAATGTAGCAGATTGGAAGCTTCTTTGCCAAGAACTAAAAGGCTTGTGCACGGAACCATTCCAAGTCACGATTTCTGGCAAAAAGCACATAATTAAATCGAAAAACATAGGCGACTTCAAAAAAATCAGGGAGTATGTACAAAAAAATAATGGAGGATATTCCTACAGACTACAGGAGGAAAAACCACTGAAAGTGGTATTGAAGGGGATAACAACAGCCTTCAAAGAAGAAGACGTCGTAACTGAACTGGTCTCAATGGGCTTCACTGAGGTCATTGTCAAAAGACTCCATAGACAATCGACCAAAATACCGATGAATATAGTCCTAGTAGAGCTACCGAAAAATGAACAAAATAAACGAATCTATGGAATAACCGAAATACTTTACCAAAAAATAGTCGTGGAATCATTCAGGACTACAAAACGAGTGACCCAATGCTTTAACTGCCAGGGCTTTGGGCATGGCCAGCTAAACTGTTTTTTGAAGCCCAAATGCGTCAAGTGTGCTGAAGAACACCATTCGAAGGATTGTCCAAGAAAGTCGAAACAGCTCCCACCAAAGTGCGCTAACTGTGGAGAGGCGCACACAGCCAATTACCGCGGATGCCAAAATTTTCCGAAGCCACAACAACAGCAGCTAAAGCCTCCCAGACAAAACTCCCCTAACACCATACCTCAAGCAAGCTCCACTAAAACAGAAGAAGCAACTGTTGAAAAACAAAAGGCAAGTTACGCTGAAACTGCAAAAAAGAAAACTACTCGTTCTGACACCAGGGAACTGTGCGAAAAGTTATTAGAAATTATCAAAACTTACTTACAATGAAAGGCAAATTACCTTTAAAAATCGTTTTCTGGAATTGCAACGGAATCAAACTCAAAAAAGAAGAATTTCTACATTTTTTAGAAGAAAACTCAATAGACATGGCACTGCTCAGTGAAACACACTTAAAACCATCTGTCGACCTCAAACTCAGAAACTATCAGACAATAAGAGACGATAGAATCGTTGGAAGGGGCGGTGGAACGGCAATAATTCTAAAAAACTATCTTAAATATAAAAAAAGTGCTGATTCAAACATTTAACATGGAAAACACCACAATTCTAATGAAACCAGATGGAAGGGCAGTAGTGCAGATATCGTCAATCTATAAGAAACCCGATCTACCACTCCTGGAGGAAGATCTGAATCTCTTGTTAGAGAATAATCAATCAGTAATCGCTGCAGGAGACTGGAACTCCAAGCACCCTCTTTGGGGCTCAAGAACCTCCAATAATAGTGGAACCGTGCTTCATAATTTTTCCGAAAAAGAAAACCTGGACATTGTCGCACCTTCTTCACCCACGCACTACAGCCCTTTGGGTAATCCAGACTTTCTAGACATCGCAATTCTTAGAAACATCCCCTTGACTTCGAGGATTAAGACCCTGGATGCCTTATCTTCAGATCACCTCCCAGTAATCCTAGAGCTGACCTGCCCGAAGGATGAATTCACGACTAGGGCTTGCCGACTCACTAACTGGGTACACTTCCAACAAGACTTAATTTCCAGTACGCCCCCTAGAGTACCCTTGAAAACGGAAGCCAATATTGACTCAGCAGTGACCATACTAAATGATAAAATCTACAACAGCTACTCGAAAAACACAGTTATATCATCCTCTTCATCAAAACAGAACCCCTCGACCAAGGCCTTGATAAAAGAAAAGAATAAAGCTCGTAAGAGGTGGCAAGCAACCTGGGATCCAGCCCATAGAGCCATTTATTTAAACCTACAGGGAAAAGTTAACAAAGCCCTCAAATCCGACTCCACCGAGAACTGGAATCAATTCATACACAAGATTGAATCAAGCCCAAAGGACTTCTGGAGAAAAACAAAACCCGTCAGGAAAAAAACGGAAAGGATCTCAAGCTTAGTAACGAACGGCAAAACCTTATTGACTGACAAAGAAATCGGAAATGAACTTGCAGAACACTTCTCCAACCAGTTCTCCAAGGAAAAAGAAGACCAACCAAATATAACTTATAATCACCAACAAGAAAAAATGCTCACAATGACGACACCAAATGAAGTCAAAGAAGTGATTAAATACTTAGCTAACCACAAAGCTCCTGGCCATGACAATATCACTCCGCAAATGGCCAAGAATCTTCCCATCAAATGGATTGTATTTCTAGCTGGAGTATTCAACGCCTCACTGCACTTGTGTTACTACCCCAAAGTCTGGAAACATGCTATCATAATTCCAATTCCAAAAAAATCCGCTAAATCCCCTGAAGATCTAAGACCTATCAGCCTCCTCCCCACCATCGGCAAAATTTACGAAAGAATTATTTTACGTAGACTTCAGATGTACTTGGACAACTCTAACTTCATCATCCCGCAGCAATTCGGATTTAGAAGGGGGCATTCAACAACTCACCAACTCATTGCAGTTCTGGACTACATCCAGATAAGAAGATCCCACAAGGAAGTGGTAGGTGCTGTCTTTCTAGATTTTGCGAAAGCATTTGATAAAGTTTGGCATAATGGCCTTATAAAGAAACTCACAAAACACCAGTTTCCAAGTGACATTATCAATTTTATGCAGAATTATCTACAGGGCAGGACTTTTTCAGTCAAGCAAGGAAATTTTATAACTGAACCAAAGCCAATCCAGACTGGAGTACCTCAAGGCTCTATCCTCGGACCCTACCTTTTCAATATTTACATTAATGACATCCCACTGCACTCTAAATGTAAACTTAAGCTCTTCGCAGATGACACAGCAATTTTATTTAACTCTAAATCAGTCAACCTATTGGTTACTCAGCTTCAGGATTACCTAAATGACATAATCAAATGGTGCGATGAGTGGAAACTAGACATTAACCCAACTAAGACTCAAGCAATACTTTTTCCCCCAAGAGATAACAAAAAATTCAAGCCACAAACCAACTTGACAGTAAACTCAAGCACTATTAATTGGGCCGACCATGCCAAGTATCTTGGTGTCACTTTGGATTCGAAATTAAAATTTAACCTACATGTCCAAAACACCATAAGAAAGGCAAAGATAGCCAAAATATCTCTATCAAGCCTGCTCAATTTTAAAAGTAATTTAACAACAAAGCATAAATTCACGTTGTACAAAACCTGTATTCTACCCATCATCACGTACGCACTACCAGTCTGGGGCAAATATATCACACCTACGGATAAAAAAAGAATAGATGCCTTCATGAGGATTTGCTTACGAACCACTATAGGAGCCCCATTCAATCTTTCAAACAAAATTCTCAAAGATCTCAACCAGCCTAATCTAGAAGAGATTTATCAAGACTCTGCGACAAGACTATTTTCGCAATTTCAAAAATCATCAAATCCAACTATACAAGAAATTGTTCAAAATCAAGGTGACCTCAGCCACCGAATCCGACGACCTGGACCCAATGGCTAGCTGACAGCCAAACACCCAACAACTGCCCTCCTGTAAGGTTCCGGGGGCCACTCCAGCATTACAACTCGCCATGTGTAAATAATCTGGACAAGGTGACTCACGAGCTGTGCTCGAATGTAACACCTGCAAATTGAGATGAAATAAATAAATAAATAATCCTCGTTGGTCGGCTCAAAACCTTTGTACATTATGTAAATAAGCTATATTATAAAAAAAAGTTGAGTGAGTTCCTTCTTGATATTTGATCATGTTGAGGATTATTGTAATGGTGGTGCAGTCGTGGTTAAAATCTTGAAATTATGATAATAAAAATAGTAAATATTAAAAATAGCTTTAATTGAGCTTATAGAATATATAAGAAAACATAATTTGATAAAAGTAATGCCTGGCTTAAGGCGTAAGAATAAAAAAATGAAAAGATTATTTACATAATTACAAAGTTTTGGATCGGCCAGCGGGGAAGAACAACAATGAGATTTTATATGGTAAGCGTGACCTCTGGCGGTCGATTAAAACAGAGTATTTATTTCTATGAAATTATAACTTTAAATAAAATAACATTTTAACATATAACATTTTTAAATAAAACATTTCAATATAACATATATATGTTCGTGGATGGCTTTTCTTGATTTATCAAGAAATTGGGTTGGCCAAATATCAGGGAACAGGCTAAATCAATGTTTAGTTGATTTCTGTTCCACCAGATGGCGCTCTGCCTTCTGTAAAGCACATGTGCTCTTGGTCAGGATATGCCATTTTTAATATATATATGTGTGTTTGTCGGCTATACGCGTCCACAATATGTAACTAATCTGGCTTAAATTATAATAGTATATAGAGTTGAATCTGGAAAAACCTAAAGACAATTTTTATCTCAAATATCCTTTGAGTTATTTTAAAAATTCCCAATTTCACTTGCAACCAAAGTCTCACTCCGGAAACTGAGAGAAGTAAATTTGGGGAAGATGGGTGGAATCCAGCTGAGGGAGGATGGCCTACGTGGGGCCTCCCCCACGGCGGGACAGGGATTGGTGTGTGGGAGGTGGAGCGGGACATTTCACAAAAATGACATAAGACGTAATAACGGCGTAGGGGCAAGAAATCACTTGCTATCATCAAATAAATCGATTTATGTATATATATATATAAGATTTAAAATATATTCATATAAAAATTAAAATAATACAATTGTCAAATATCGTTGTGAAAAT
>CP092873.1:35440821-35537149 GCA_030710605.1 Cordylochernes scorpioides | reverse complement strand
ATGCATTTTTATTTTTATATTTTTAAAAAACACACGGTGAAAAATGCTCTCGGGTAAAGTCCGGGCTTTGATCGGATCATTCGGCTAGTTTCACATAAAAACCGGTGTTTTGAACATTTCCACAATTCTACAGTATATAGTTACTTCAAAAATATAAGGATTGAACTTAAAGATATGAATTAGACTTTTATAGTTTCTCATATAATGTATATCATTTGTATGATGATTACATTGTGCAGAACCCTTTCAATATTATATTTTTAGATTGCTTTTATATTCAGAGGAGAATCCATATATAATAATAAATGTCAATATAAGGACTTTGACATGTCGAATATTTGTTTTGTTATCAAGATCTGTCTACCACCTTCTTCCCAAAGGTTTCAGACTTTTTATTTAGTTGGTGATCTACTTTATATACCGATATCACACAAACATACAGCTTTATTAAGACCACCAGTCTTATACAAGATTCACCACAGAAAGCAAACATAGAGGGAGCTCCTATACTCCAAGCAGCGCAGAACCCAACAACAGCCTCCATGGATCGACGCATGTCCACAGAATCCACCGTGCATAGGTCAAGGTTAGTGTATCACTGAAAAGGCGAATGTGGAATCAGCCGCGTTTTAGTCTTCGCTTTCCTCATCCAAATGGACCACGACATCCAGCGATTCTATTAAACAGATATCATAAGATAGACAGCTAGATTGAATAATCAGGGCGGTGGTCTGGAAGTATAAACCGTCCGTTTGACCTGGGATCGAGTCCGGCATTGGGAAGTTGAAACTTCATTGGAACCCTAAGAGTCTAGTGAATGAAAGTAAATACAAACTGTCACCATTGTCGATACAATAGCGTATTACTTTCTCTACATGTGGTACTACAATTACACTAAAAGTATTCAGAAATCCCACCATGATTATGTGACCTATACCATATGTGTACTTGGAATACATCTTTTAGAAATAAAGGCCCCTCTTTACGTCAAAATGGATCATAAATCTATGCGTCGCACCAGCATCGAGTCTGAAGAGACGGTTAACAGATGACGCAAATTTTTACCTATATTTTGATAAGTGTATTTTTCTGTTTCAGATAAATTTCCTTCTTGGCAAAATTTTTCTACCAAAAAAAAATTAAAATGTGAGAAATGTAAATTTATATTTTTTGTCTGGTATATTTCAGGTTGAAAATTCCAGTTTGGATGTCCGAACGGAAGTCCCGACTCCCTCCATTGACAACAATGTGTCACCAAGGTAGAGACAATAAATGTCATCATTAGGACAGGAGGTCCGGGTTCTGCCTGATTGGTATAGATGATTCGTTATATTTGTTGCCGATAATTGCAGGCAATCTGTTGCTATAAACAATCCTTTGTTATCGTCCTCGCCATTAGCATCAAGTGCCATCTTATATTCGAAGGTCAGGCCTCAGTCACTATATCCTATTAAATAAATATTTATTTTTCCATTAAAAAATCACACTCTAAACAAGGAAATGTATAAAATTATGAATAAGCGCAATGTTTGAATGTAGTTTGGAGAATTTATTTAAAATTTCTTAAAGCACAATACATGACTACATAATGAATTCATTGAATGAAAAACCCATCACTTTTCAATCTTGAAATTGTTGAGTGCATCCATCTATTTGTGGCGTTGTAATCGTGTCCTTTTAATTTCTTTAATGATATTGTGACAAAGAAATATTTTATTATTTAATTTAATATTATTCAATGAAAATATATTCTACAGATTATAAAAATATATATTAATCTGTATTTGTGAAATCATCTTTAAAATATTTCTTTGCTTGCTTGCTTAAGATTCTCTAGCTGTAAATAGTTTTTGGGGGCTGACCTGTTAATAATTGTCGACTCGTCGCTGTGACGTCATCAATAAATACTTTTACATCTTAGGATATTTCAAGGCTTGATTCTACGCTACAACTGGTGGAGAGACTGGACCGATACCCATTAAGAAATAAAAGAAAAATTGATTCTGTTGAACCTGAAGAAACTTCTATGAATGTAAAGAAGGAAGGTACTCAGGTAAGCAACTGCGTTGTTCAACATTTGCCAAGGAACCCTTCCATTTTCTCCGGGGAGGATGGTGAAGATCTCCAAAAATGGTTAAAAGGGTATGCACGTGTGGCAAGGTACAACCATTGGGACGAAACCCTTTGTCTTACTAAAGTTTATTTTTATCTGTCTGGAACTGCTCTCAAATGGTTTGAGAACAACGAAGAAAGCATACAGACTTGGAAGGAATTCACATCTCAATTAGAGAATGTGTTCGGAAAAAAAGAAAATTCAAAATTGCAAGCGGAGAAGAAACTTAAAACACGGGCACAATTAAAAGGTGAAAGTACCGAATTTTACATCCAGGATGTCCTGTGCTTGTGCAAAGAGGTTGATCCTCAAATGAGCGTAGAAGATAAAATCTCCCACCTCATGAAGGGGATAGCTGAGGAGCTTTATCAAGCACTCCTACCGAGGGATGTACAGAGCACCGAGCAATTCATTACAGAATGTCGCCGTGTCGAAGCGCTCCGTTGTAAGCGAGTTACCCCAACCAGGTACGAGCGCCTACCAAATGTAGCCTCTCTCTGTGACCAGGATGACGGAGAAGATCTGTCATCGCTGATCCGAAAAATTGTCCGCGAAGAGATACAGCAAGCATTGGACTCTCCTCAAGAGGAGCCTAAAATTGCCGCCAATGAAGATTTAGTAAGGGAAGAGATCGTAAAGACCTTGGCGCCTATATCAGAACCTACAATAAGTCCCCCTCAAGCACCCAGACCGGTATCAAATCCTAAATTTGAAGCTCAACCTAGAAATCCCCATCCTACATCTCAATATCAGAAACAAGAAAGAAGACGCGACACCAATGAATGGCGGACAACTGAGGGAAGGCCAATCTGTTTCTACTGCGGACGCCCAGGTCACGCCGTCCGCTATTGCCGTGACAGGAAGAGACACAATGAGGAAAGGAGAAAAGAATATTTCCAAAGAAAGCAAGACGCAATGGTATTCTACAACTTTCGATCCGAATCTCAGGACCCCAATGACGAATCATCGAGGAAAAATTTCACTCGCTACCGAAGCCCTACCTCATATCCCGTTCGAAACAGACAACATTTCTCACCTGCTAGAAGATCTAGCTGGACGCCCCGCCATTAAAACTAGATGATAGACCATATGGGAGGTAAGGCCGCAAATTTATAAAATCCTCCCTTGCCGACCACAGTGGAAATAAAAAACTACATTGACGTAAACATAGACCTACCAAGCCCTCATGAAGAAGATATCTCAACTGAAAGAAGACATCCACCGCAGTCACCTGAAAATATCCCTGGCCATAGTACTAGTTCTTAAGACTGACGACGTAAGTCTCCTGCTGAGCATCGGGTCGATGCTCTCTATAGGAGGAGGCTATGTGACAAAGAAATATTTTATTATTTAATTTAATATTATTCAATGAAAATATATTCTACAGATTATAAAAATATATATTAATCTGTATTTGTGAAATCATCTTTAAAATATTTCTTTGCTTGCTTGCTTAAGATTCTCTAGCTGTAAATAGTTTTTAGGGGCTGACCTGTTAATAATTGTCGACTCGTCGCTGTGACGTCATCAATAAATACTTTTACATCTTAGGATATTTCAAGGCTTGATTCTACGCTACAATATTTATAAACCAGAGAAGTGAACGGGCGAGAATATTTACAAATTTATAAGAAATTTATGTTTTAAAAATGTGTAAAAGCTTCCATTTACCAAGTTAATAAAGAATTCGATATGAAAGGCTCAGGCTGGGATATATATTTCGTTTTAATCTTGTTAAAAATCCATAATAGTTGACCAATCTCAATGAAATGTTCCAGGGTTATATAGTTATGTCTGGCAGATGTTGATATCGTAGTTTCAGCCCCAGAATATAGAAATAAGCCAATAAACGGATAGAAAGGGCGTATTTTATTTAGAAATTGATGATGATAAAATAATATTTTTAGCTCTCTCTCTCTCTCTTTTGATGTAACTCGAACTCCCGGAGCCACGTATAAAAGTCGCAAACTATCTGGGTTTGTCTTCAGAATTCACGTCTAATGCTGGACATCAGTTGATTAGATGTCGCCAGGGTGATTTGTACTTGGGAAAGTTTTACAGATCTTCAGGGGACACGATTATTCCTAGGAGGGTGGCTGTTTGTAGGTGGTAGGGGGTCAGCTGAAGAGAAGATGGTCAGCAGTTTGTTCCTCCAGATTGGCAAGCAAAGTGGACAGGTGACGTTTGACACTTTTGCAGCGTCTACTTCAACAAAGCCGTGTGCTGTAAGGATTGTAGAGATGGTGCATTACATATTGTAGCGTTGTAATGGATGACTTTAAAATGTAGATTGATCAATGATAAAGCAAAAGATTATTTATTACGTCAGCACGACTAGGCGACTATAATTCAACTCATTGAGATATTTTGAAGATTGAGAAACCCATAATTATATTTAAAAAGATGCATATATTGGATTTATAATTATTTTATTGTTCCAATATTTCGAGCGGAAACTCGCCTCTCTTTATCGAGAATGTTTGTGTTACATGTCTTAGTAAAAAACACAAATATCCTTGGTAATAAGAGGCAAGTTTTTCCTAGAAATATTAGAACAATAAAATTATTATAAATCCAATATACAAGTATGCACTTGTATGCATCTTTTTAAAAATATACACAGTCTAGCCATAAATTCTGTTACACACAATTTTATAAATTAAACGATTAAGAACAAAAACTAATGGATTATAAATACATATTTTATTAGCCAATAGGACATAGATTTTAAATATATACAATCATTCAAAATGTCCTCCCTTATTTTTGACACAGGATCTCAAACGTCCGGGCCACTGATCTATGGCGGCACGCAGCTTTTCTAAGGGTATTTCTTTCATTGCTCTCACAAATGCTGATTTCAATTGATCCAAATTATGATATCTTTTAGAGCACACCTTCTCCTCTAAATATTTTCACAAACTGTAATCAAGGGGGGTTTAAATCAGGGCTTCCAGAGGGCCATTCATTGGCCTTTATGAACTCCGAACATTCGTCTTTAACCATTGTTGAGTTGACTTAGCTTTGTGAGCAGGAGCTGAATCTTGTTGAAATATCCAATGTTCTCCATTAAACATTTTTCTTTATTCAGAGGCTTTACTATTTGTTCCAAAGTATCTTCTTGATAGTTTTTAGCTGTAGTTTTTACCCCTTTGGCACAGAAGTGGAGATCTGTTACACCTTGGTAGCTAACTCCCCACCAAGCCATGACAGAAGAAGGATGGTGACTTTTTTCAAGTCTTCTGACTTTCAAAGAAGCTTCTAGAGAGCTACAAGCCTATATCCTATCATTCTGACGATTAATCTTTTTCTCGACAGTGAAAATTTTCTCGTTTGTGAAAAGGATTCTATCATGCCACCGACATCATGCCGCGCCAACAACATTTTTGATCTAACTCTTCTAATATCTCTAAGAGCAGGGGTTATCAAATGACTTGTGCGTCGTTTGAAAGCTCTGAGTCCAAGGTCTTCGTTGATTATCCTGGAAAGGTTTCTTGAAGCTAAATTCATCTGCTTTGCGAAGTACTTTTGTTTGCGGCGTGGATTTCGACGAATTCTTTCGCGAATGGCTTTTATAGCTGCTTGCGTTCATTGCACGCGCGGTCGACAAAATCTTTCAAGGTCCTTAATAGTGCCAGCCTTGTTGAACCTTTCAATGGTTCGATAAACAAATTGACGCGTAATATTCAAATTTTGTAAAAGTTTAAAAATGGATGAAGGACTTTGGCCTACCTTGCGTAAGGCTATTACAGCTATAGATTTTCTTTAACACTCCAATCCATTATCGAAAAACAAATATATTCCGATTTTTTTTTCTAAACACGTGTGCACGAGATATTCAAATAACAACTACTGTATTTTGAATACCTCACGCGCTCAAATTAATATTTTTATCACTGATTTGGTTTTATACCAATATTTATGGCTAGACTAAGTATATATAACCCGGGTTCCAGAAGTGCAGAACGCCAACTACCCAGCACACACACATCTAATTTAATATTCACATTAAAGAGGTGAAGGACAAAAGGTACCTGGGCTCATCTGGCCCGGCTGATAGTACCCTGTAAGGGCTCCTAATCCAGAGATACAGGATGAGCAGCGTTTGTACTCTATGTTAGGAGCGGCTGCACATGGCGTCGGTTCCTCATGTCAGAGGCGGCCATTTCTTTTGGAGCTAAGTCGGTCTGCCACTGAGTAGTGTTCCCAGTCTTAATGACAAAGACATTCTACTTCACCCAGTGTAGAGATAAGAAAGAAGAAGAAGAACAAAATGTATGATGATACACATGTTAATCTCTCTCTGTCAAAAAATATAATTTAGAGAATTAATTAAATACAGTAGAACTTTGATAATTCGAAAACGTCTTTATTTATAAAACGTATTTAATTTGAATATTTATCTTGATTCCTAAACTTTTAAGCCTTTTATTTAAAACATTTTAAATTATAATTTTTGAATAATTCGATTTTTTTTTGGTCCCTTGGACTTTTATTCAAGTTCGACTGCATAAGTAATTATCTCGTCACAATATTATTCATCTTACCAAAATTTCCATTTAACTCTTAATGACCTTGGAGAATGGTTTCAGATCATTTTTAATTTCGGAAAACTTTTCTCGTTAAAATATTTCATTTAGAAAAATTAAATTAAAATATAGAACTATGAATATGATTACGACATTTTCTCTTAACTTTATTTATATAGCCATACTATGTATATAGTCCATTTAAAACTTTAGGAATGAGGTTTTAGCTCTATTTTTTGTTTGATTAATTTTCTTTACAATTATATTTCTAGAAATCCATGCAAAGTTATTTTAAATATAACAATCCTTCTCTCGATGAGAAGCCGAAGAATTCTGCTAATACTTTTATATGAGGAGATGACATTTGAAACACACACCAAGAATCGAAAGGATTTTCAAAATTCGTGAAAGCACATTTTTGAAATATTATAAACATTTTTGGGGTTTTTACCCAAACCTTGTCTTCATGTTCTCATTTCTTTTACTTATCCCTAGTACTTATCCCTGGTACAGGCCATGATAATCATGGTGGGTAGAGGTAGGCGACTGTTTTTACTGTAAGTGCACTCATGTCTACACATGTGAAAAGCAGTTCGACTTTGAACTTACAAATGTGCCAAAGACCCGTTTGGTTACTTGCACTCGCTGGTAGGGTTGGACTTTTGCAAGAATCGGGGGCCATTGGAGCATTTTTTTAATAAAAAAAAAAAAGTACCCAACGCGGGAATCGAACCCGGGTCGTAGCGGTCGAAAACCAACGGTTTAGACCATCTTTCTCTAAACTAGTAGGCTTTATTTCAAAGCTAATATATATTATCCTAGAATTGTCACATTTTATCTACATAATATAAATTCTTATATTGTTTTGCGCTCAAAATAAATTGCCTTGTGATTCATACGTTTGTGTTTACTCATTTTATACTTGACATTTTGGTAGATATGCTGAGTATAGAAGGGAAGGCAAACTGAAGATCTTCGAGCAGACCTCGGGGCTATGGATGCCATGAGCTGAAGTTACCGCGACTTACACAAGGATTCCACCGACGTCAATGGCAAAACTTCTAACCAAGAAGACGATGTCCCTATTGATGTTACAACGACAAAAATTCTTTGCCTACTGAAAGAAAATGGAATTAAAGATACTAGGAATCACTTTAAAGCGGTATGAGGAAGGGTGGTCTAAACTGTTCGAATTCGACCGCTACGACCCGGGATCGAATTCCGCATTGGGCACTTTTTTCTTATTAAAAGAAATGCTCCAATGGCCTCTGATTCTTGCAAAAGTCCAACCCCACCAGCGAGTGCAAGTAACCAAACGGGGCTCTGGCACATTTGTAAGTACAAAAGTCGAACTGCTTTTCACATGTGTAAACATGTGGTGCACTTACAGCAAAAGCTGTCGCCTACTTCTACCCACCATGATTATCATGGCCTGTACTACGTGTACTTGGGATAATAATAAAAAAAGAAAACTTTCAAGGCGCTGAGGAAAGTCTTGACTGAAATAATCAAGATCCATGTCAGTAGTAAAAGAAGTTTATAATTTGTGGTTCACAGTTCCCATATGAAAGTAGTTTTGTAATTCATTATTTGTTCACTTATTTTTATCCTCAGAATATTAATTCTTTTATTATTCAGAAAATTCTCTCCTTTTGTTTTATGTAAATAAAGTTGAATTGTTTTGCTAAAAATAAATTGTTTTGTCATTATGACGTTTGTCTTACCACATTTTTTTACGTGACAATATGTTTTCTTTTAGAACCTTGAGCTGTGCCATAGTAAATGGTGCAGCGCCAATAAAAGCTTAGAATAGTTATATAAAGGATATTTTTAAATCAACGATAGAGATATTCTATATATTGAAGGTCAATGAATATTTTCGTGGGTTTATCTTCTTCTTTCTTATCTCAAAGCCATGATAACCATGGTGGGTAGTTAGCGACTGCTTTTACTGTAAGCGCACCACATGTCTACACATGTGAAAAGCAGTTCGACTTTGCACTTACAAATGTGCCAGAGCCCCGTTTGGTTACTTGCACTCGCTGGTGGGGTTGGACTTTTGCAAGAATCGGGGGCCATTGGAGCATTTTTTTTTTAACAGAAAAAAGTGTCCAATGCGGGAATCGAACCCGGGTCGTAGTGGTCGAAAACCAAACGGTTTAACCAGCCTTCCACCGACCCCCCTCGTGGGTTTATTGATTCAGATAATAATATATTTTTTAAAGACAAGCTATCATCATAGATGAATATTCTGACTCATTTATAGAAATTGTTGTGTCTCTATGTTCTACAATTACTCCAGGCCACCGAGATCCATTAAGTGATAAAACTTTATTCCTCACCAACACTAATATCACTGAACTAACTATTTACAAATTAAGAATATATATATACAAAAATAATTAACATAGTAAAACAAACATATTTATAACCACTATGCAAAACCTTTTTTGCATATCACATAATTTATCTAAACATAACTATTGTTATCCAAAATACCACATCTTCTCACCCCCAATTTGTTACACAATCTTTTAAGTATTCGGGGAGTCTCCGGTTTCTTATTGGTCTACTTGGCCCAGGTGTTTCCTCCAGCCTCTCCTGTGAATCATTTGGGTCATTCATTCGTTCCCCCCTTCTTTCGGTGTTACACTCCTCCTTCTTCTCCACATCCTCCGATACTTCTTCCCTGACTCTTCTCATCAATTGGTCCTGGTGTCTTTTTGCTGTCACTCTGTTTTCCATAATTACCTCATAGTTCCTGGGTCCAAGTACTGTCTTTATCTTCCCCGGTTCCCACTTTCCCTTTCCATTATATTTACGTGCATAAACATTCTCTTGGGACTTGAACCTATTTTGGAAGTGTTCTTTTCCGTTTTCGCTATCTTCACTTTCTTTAGGGTGCAACCGGTTCATTCTTGTGGTCAGTCTACGACCCATTAGTAGCTCAGCTGGTGTTAGTCCAGTTGTTCCATGAGGTGTAGTCCGCATTGCAAACAGAGCGCGTGGCAGCGTAACCGATATGTTCTCCCATCCATTCTTTCTTATTAGCTGTTTGAGTGTTTGTACCACTCTTTCTGCCTGTCCGTTTGTCTGTGGGTGGTAGGGAGCCGATGTTATATGCCTTATTCCGTTCATCATCAAAAATTCCTGGAACTCATGACCCACAAACATGCGACCATTATCCGAAACAACCTGGTCGGGCAAACCATGAACAGCGAACAGATTTCTTAATACTCGCACTGTAGCTGTTGCCGTGCAGTGATCCATGATGATGGCCTCCGGCCACTTAGACATTGAATCAACGACTATTAGAAACGTTCTTCCATGGAATGGACCCGCATAGTCTATATGAATACGTGACCACGGTTTAACTGGTGCCGTCCAAGGGTGAACTGGGCTCGGTTTAGGATTATTTCGCACCAGTTGACAAATTTCGCATCTTTTGACCCTATTCTCTATAGCCTTATCCATTCCTGGCCACCACACATGGCTCCTTGCAATTGCCTTCATTTGTACAATTCCAGGGTGAGTTTCATGAAGCTGTTCTATTGTTCTCCTCTGTAGAACGGGTGGTATTACTACTCTATTTCCCCACAGGAGACACTCTCTATGTAGGGATAATTCATTTCTCCTATTGAAGTATGGCCTAATTTTTCTGCTGGACAGTGAGTTGGCCATCCTATTCGAGTCCATTCCACAATTATCGCCAGAACTGAGTCTTCCTGCGTTAATTTTGCCACTTCCTTCGCCTCTAATGGTGACTCTTCATTAGTTTCCATAAGAAAAACGTCAACTGGTTCCGGTGTTTCTTTACTTGTTTTTTCGTGGGGTGCTCTACTCAACACATCCGCATTTGCGTTCATTCTCCCAGGTCTATGTTCAATCTGATAGGAGTACGATGCCAATGTAAGACTCCACCTCTTCATCCTCGGGGAAAGTATTTGAGGGAGAGGTTTATTCGGATTAAAGATTCCCAGTAGAGGCTTATGGTCAGTGATTATCTTAAAGTCACGGCCATACAAATATTTGTAGAATTTTGAGATGCCAAATATTATGGCCAGGGCTTCCTTATCTATTTGTGCATACCTTCTTTCCGTCTGAGACATAGTTCTCGAAGCAAACGCAATGGGTCTCTCCATTCCTTCCTCCACGTGCGAAAGCACTGCTCCTACTCCAAAGGGTGATGCATCAAAAGCCAAGACCAGGGGTTTTCTGGCATCATAGGGTGTTAGCACTAAATCGGATTGAATCAAATTCTTTGCCTCCCTGAATGCTCTATCCTCCACTTCTTTCCATTTCCAACAATTTCTTTTGTTTAGTAGTCTATGCAGTGGTTCAAGTACAGTGGTTCGGTCTTTTAAAAATTTGCTATAAAAATTCAATAGTCCAAGGAAACTCTGTAACTATTTTTTGTTTTCGGGTTTCGGAAAATTCTTAATTGCCTCACATTTCTCTTCAGTAGGGTGTATGCCTTCCGCATCTATTCGGCACCCAAGAAAAATTAACGAAGATTTTTTAAATTCGCACTTCTCCTTCTTAAGATTCAATCCCATTCTTTGAATACTCTTCAATACTTCTCTCAATCGGAGGTCATGTTCCATTTCATCTTTCCCTGTTACCAGAATGTCATCCAGGTAAACGACTACTCCTGGAATTTTGGCTATTAAACTTTCCATTCGTCGCTGGAATATTTCTGGCGCACAGGAAACACCAAAGGGCAAACGGTTTACCTTAAACAAACCTTTGTGCGTGTTAATAGCCAATAGCTCTGCTGTCTCCTCATCCACCACCAGCTGCTGATATGCATCTTTAAGGTCCAACTTTGAGAATACCTTTCCCCCTGCCAAATTGACTTGCAAGTCAGCTGCCGCCGGAACTGGGAAAGTATCTGACTCCACGATGGTGTTAACAGTACTCCGATAATCTCCACATATTCTTATTGAACCATCCCTTTTCAGTACTGGGACAATTGGGGTAGCAAACCTTGTAAATTCAACAGGAGTCAATATTCCTTGTTCCTCCATCTTCCTCAAAGCCTCTTCAACCTTAGGTCTAATTGCGTATGGCAATGTTCTAGCCCTTAGAAATGTGGGCTTCCCTAGAGTTTTGATCTTTATATGGATTGGTGGACCTCTGTATTGTCCTAATTTCTCCTTAAACACATCCATAAATTCCTCAGTGATTTGACATATACTGTCGCCATAATTTATCCATTCAAGACCAATTCCAATCTGGTCAAACGCCTCCCTTCCAATCAAATTTGGGCCCGGACCTTCGACCACAAGCAATTCCATTGTGATATTTCTTTTGTTCACTTTTACGTCTGCCCTTATTTTACCCAGAATGGATAACCTCTGTCTGTTCCATTGCACCAACTTGGTAGCATCCTTCTCTATTCTAGGCCTTTCTGACTTCACCCAAGTTTCTATATACGTCTTCTCAGAAATAATATTTTTTACTGTTCCTGAGTCAATGAGCATATTAATATCTCGACCGCTAGTCTGTACCCTTACCATATAATTCCGCATGTTACTTGTGTCCTTCACTTGATTTACATTAAAAAGGCCATTAGTTGCCTCCGCCTCCTCACCTATCGAGCAATTATTACGATCGCTCCTCCAGTTCCCGTTCTTACAGACCCTAGACATATGCCCTAACTTCTGGCATTTAAAACATCTTTTATCTTTAAAGAAACATTGCTCTTCTCTGTGATTTGTGTTTCCACAGCGGAAACATTTAAAAATCTTCTTCTCATCCCTCAGCCTCACTTTAACAGCTCTTCCCATTACATTAATTTCTTCCCGGGGTTTTCCATTTTTAATTTCTGCAACGTTCTTTACCGCAGCCTCATGTGCTAATGACATTTCTTGAGCCACCTTAAATGTTAGCATATTGTTCATTAACAGCATTGATTGTAGCTCTTCGTTTAGAATTCCGCATACTAGGGCATCACGCAACCTATCTTCCAAATCAGGGAACTCACACTTCTCTGCAATTTTCTTTAGAGCTGTTATAAATTCAGATATTGTTTCATTTGGCATTTGAAGCCTTTTCGTGAATTTAAAACGCTGCACTATTATATTCGGCGTTGGATCAAAGTATTTTTTAATCCTTGTTACCACCTCTTCCCATTCTGTCTCCAATGTATTCTTGGGAGAGGTCAAAGTCCGTATTATATTATAAGTTTCTCTTCCACATAGCGAGAAAAATGTTGCCCTCTTTTTATCAACCTTCACTATATCATTCGCTATGCAATAGGACTCAAAGCGCTCTAAATAACCCGAGAGTTCATTTCCGTTGTTAGGATTGAATTGCTCAATGTTCATCATTGTTCGCTCACTTTCATTCACTTGTATTTGCTTTATTCAATAGTCACTGTTGCGTATAACGTTCTTGATCCTCGTCGCCACTGTTGTGTCTCTATGTTCTACAATTACTCCAGGCCACCGAGATCCATTAAGTGATAAAACCTTTATTCCTCACCAACACTAATATCACTGAACTAACTAACTATTTACAAATTGAGAATATATATATGTCATAATTTGTATATAATTAAATGCAACCCCGACCCACTATGTATGTACCATGTATGATTTTCAAAGACTTAATAAAGAACAAGGTAACTGGAGGAAGGCAAGTAGCAATAAGATATAGGAAGTAGGCCTAAAGCTGGCACGACTATTCTGGGCACCCCTGTGTCAATATTGCAGGGGCAGAGACCGGACGTCTCTAGTGACCGCAGAAGTTATATTAGTCAAGATGCACTCAATACTTCCTGACAAAGCAGGACGTATTTTGATAACGCGGAAGTAAATAAAATCGAAATGGCACTCGACACTTCCTATCAGGCAGGCCATATCTTTCATCAAGGAGAGCCGCGGGCCAATCAGAAGACAGCACCTTAAGTAGGTCAACCAATAGGAAAAGATCATGTGACATCTCTCGACCAATCAGAGAGAAACTGAGTCTTGGTGTTAAATCGAAAAACAAGAATAGTCAGTTGCTCCTTCGCTTCCAACAAGGTAACATCTACTCTAGAGATCTCTCTCTCTCCGCTCATTTCATCTAAATCCCATCATCGCCATGTGATCAACTAATTAATAAGTCAAATCGCTCAACTCTTCTCAAGCTTTCTTCCCTCCAACCCAGTTGCCTTTTATTTTCAAACCCAATCACGTGTCCTGATTATTCCTAACTGTATGCTGCAACTTCCACTCAAACGGCTGCGCTTCAACCAAATCTCACCATTCGCATCCAACAACAAGAAACCCCGCAACGATATTGCCACAGAACGGTTAAGTCGACAGGATTCTACAACAGTGTAATACAGCAAATATTGCAGTGTAATAACTTTTGGATATCATATTACATAGAGTCGACAGGATAAAGATTATGGAGCTTAATCAGGATCAAGATGGAAATTAGCCCAGACACCAGCAAATCAAACGGCAATGACAAAACCAGCGGAAAAGAAGCGGACAAGAAGAGAGGCGACCAGGCGCCTTCTAGCGGCCATCATATGGCAAATGACCGTGGCCCTCCGACGTGTCAACGCCCCACAAAGTGAGACGGAATTCCGGAGCGCCATTCCCCGGGGAGGACGACGGACACAACCCCCGCCAACCCCAGGCGAGTGTCATCAAGGCCGGACACCGACCACCGAGAAGTCATCCACCGCCATGCCGTACACAGTCCCCGAAACCAATCCGCGCGACCCGGGACAACCAAACGATCCCAAAATGATCTTCCAGTACCGGACTTCACTTCAATTTCGCGGACGGTGCGAGCAGTCCCGAGCCAAGCCAACCATCCCAAACCAAGACGTTCCAGAGGAGACCTGTGAACTGAGGTAGGCACCCACCCTATGGCGTCAAGAATTGACATTGGACTTCTATCTAACCTACCTACCCCTTTAACCATATCTAACCTTTGTACTCAATGAATGCACGCACGGGCTAGGCCAAACCTGTCCGAAAGGACTCGCACTACAATCAAATTTGTCACAGGACAACCCTTGCCTGCATTCATTGACCCCACTACCATGTTTATCACTCAACCCAATTACCAGTACTATATGCCCTCAAATACAAGCCACAACGGCTTCAACCCTCACCATGCCCAAAAAAAAAAAAAAACATGTCAGTACAGCTCACACACTCACCACACAAAATCCATGCATGATCATACGTCGCCACGCCATAAAAATGTACCTCACAACAATCCCACAAACGTATTTAGCAACAATCACGACATTCGCAACAACAATACACCGACAACACCCATCCAAAGGACGGTTTTCACGCTAACAAACACGCACAACTCGCCCAACAAGCGCGACACTCGCGCCAAAAGACGACAACCACCAACAAACGCATGCACCGTCGTTAGTAACAATCATCTCGTCTACCCAAAACACTAAAAAATGTTCACCTTAAAAGGTACCATATACACTAACAATAGAAATTTCGATATATGACTTTAATAAATTTGTTGTTCATAGTGAGAACAGGTTAAATTTTGTACAAACAAGGACCGCGCGTGACACCTTTTCATTCACAATTTTTTTTTTCGATTCGTGTCACAGGTCACCCCACAAAACTTTTTCACTTCAGGCCACAGACGCCTTTCAACACACCTGTGACACGTCTCCACCCAACACGTGTTCACGTCGTAAGCCTCATTTTCACTCAATTCCACCCTAATGCCACTGAATAGCATTTTTTACTAAAGTCACAACGACCATTCGATTTAATAAATGGATACAACATCCGGCTTTTCAAAATACAAATAACGTCGAACTTACACCAACTTATCTCTTCACAATGTATTGGCAGACCATAACACATGACACAAGACATCGTCAAACAAGTAAAACCCACAAACAAAACAAAATTTCGTACACAAAACATATCACACACACAACGCAACCAAAGCCGAAAGTAAAAGATTCAATTAGAAAAACAATTAGGCGTGCACAAAGCCAATTTAGACCGACAGGGAACGTAGAAGCAAGGCAGATATCTTCCCGCGAAGAAACAAAGACGTCGCCATGACTCCAATTACGTGCAAACAGGGAGTGGGTAAGTTTAGACTGGACCTCGCGTCCCCGACACGTCCCGCTTCCGGCGTCTCATTACAGGGCCCCCGCTCATCCAAATTAGGTCACCGCTCTCCACAGCCACAGATTCCTCTCAGCCACCAATTGTGGACTCCAATTCAAGCCTGCGCATCGACTTTTACAAATCGACTGTCATTCGAAAATCAAACAAGGTACACGACACACATTTAAATGAGTTCATACTCCCATCATAATTGATCAAATACTTTACAAACTTTCAAAAAAAAACGCTACACCGTCCATCTACACATAAATACCACAGACCTTAGGATCTCGACAACACATAGAATTCACACACACATTTCTTACACCAAAAACTACTAACATTTTTCACAACACACACAAAGATAAAAAAATATAGGGCATAATTGAGCAATTAAAAAATTTATAGGGCATGTAGATACCAAAGGGTTCAAACCAATACACCTTATTTTTCATATTAATCATTTTCATTATTTTCTCTCAATTAAAAATGTAAATATTTAATCAATTTATCAATATATTCAACTTAACATCACTTTTAATCATTAATTATCATATATTTACCACTTAGTTATGTTATCATAGCCACCAATCAACGAAAACTCATTGGTTTTCTTTCAAAATTAGATATTATATTTCATTTTGATTTACAAAAACATTTTTTTTCTCTATCCTTTTTTCACCATGCAACCAAGCATTTACTTTTTGATTTCCTCCAACTTTTTATTTTTAATTATTTTTTTTGATTTCTCAAAAGCCCTAATAAAAATCCCTCGTTTTCCATTCCCAATTTCGAGCTAGAATATGGTTAGGCATTTTTCCTTTTTTTTTCTCACCATACAACAAAACATTTTTTTTCCCCACCATGCAACCAAGCATTCACTTTGATTTCTTCCAACTTTTTATTTTTATTTTTATTTTTGATTTCTCAAAAGCCCTAATAAAATTCCCTCGGTTTCCATTCCCAATTTCGAGCTAGAATATGGTTAGGCATTTTTCTCTTTTTTTTTCTCACCATTCAACCAAGCACTCAACTTTGATTTCGCTCAAAAACCTTTTATTTTATTTTATTTTGATTTCAAAAGACCTTATGAAATTTCCTCGAATTCTTTTCCAAAATTCGAGCAAAAAAGTAATTAGGCATTTTCCCTTATCACCATGCAACAAAACAATTTTTCTTTTTCAACCAAACACATTCAATTTTGATTTCATTCAACTATTTTTATATTATTTTTATTTTGATTTCAAAAGCCTTAATAGAACGCCCTCGATTTCATTTCCTATCTCGAGTAAAATTCGTGTAGGCGCATCTTCCTTTCTTTTTAGCCCACTATGTACCATAGCATTTATTGATTTCTTACACTTAAAAAATTTTTGATTTCTATTAATTATACTCAACCTATATCATCAACACCATTCTATTTTACTTTTATATCACCAGCAATGCTTGTATATAGCCCCTCCATACCCACAACTAATTTTCCCACAAAATTATTTTTCACTTTACAGAATTCTCTCAGGTTAACCCCTTCTTGAATTCTTCACATGTAGGGGGCGCATCTGTCATAATTTGTATATAATTAAATGCAACCCCGACCCACTATGTATGTACCATGTATGATTTTCAAAGACTTAATAATGAACAAGGTAACTGGAGGAAAGCAAGTAGCAATAAGATATAGGAAGTAGGCCTAAAGCTGGCACGACTATTCTGGGCACCCCTGTGTCAATATTGCAGGGGCAGAGACCGGACGTCTCTAGTGACCGCAGAAGTTATATTAGTCAAGATGCACTCAATACTTCCTGACAAAGCAGGACGTATTTTGATAACGCGGAAGTAAATAAAATCGAAATGGCACTCGACACTTCCTATCAGGCAGGCCATATCTTTCATCAAGGAGAGCCGCGGGCCAATCAGAAGACAGCACCTTAAGTAGGTCAACCAATAGGAAAAGATCATGTGACATCTCTCGACCAATCAGAGAGAAACTGAGTCTTGGTGTTAAATCGAAAAACAAGAATAGTCAGTTGCTCCTTCGCTTCCAACAAGGTAACATCTACTCTAGAGATCTCTCTCTCTCCGCTCATTTCATCTAAATCCCATCATCGCCATGTGATCAACTAATTAATAAGTCAAATCGCTCAACTCTTCTCAAGCTTTCTTCCCTCCAACCCAGTTGCCTTTTATTTTCAAACCCAATCACGTGTCCTGATTATTCCTAACTGTATGCTGCAACTTCCACTCAAACGGCTGCGCTTCAACCAAATCTCACCATTCGCATCCAACAACAAGAAACCCCGCAACGATATTGCCACAGAACGGTTAAGTCGACAGGATTCTACAACAGTGTAATACAGCAAATATTGCAGTGTAATAACTTTTGGATCATATTACATATATATATACAAAAATAATTTACATAGTAAAACAAACATATTTATAACCACTATGCAAAACCTTATTTGCATATCACACAATTTATCTAAACATAACTATTGTTATCCAAAATACCACAGAAATGAAGCTTCATTTACCTAGCCACATCTATACACAACAAGTACCATCTTTGTCTTGAGTTGGGTAACACCAGCCATCACCTCGACCTGCTCACTCTGTGTGAGAGAACTCTCGCAGTCCATCGGTGGCGGAGTCTTTCCCGCGGTGGGCGCCACCAATGAAGATTGTATATATTTTGCAAGGTTGTCCCAAAAGTTCGTAAACATATTATGATTAAGATTTATATTTTTAAAGTGTTTACGAAATTTTGGGATAACCTTGGTAAAATTTGAACAGAATTCTTGAAGAATAATGATTTAATCTCTGATGTTCTATATCAAGGGTTGCCAATCATCAGGTGGGCCAAGTTTCAGAATTACATGGTTGTCCTAAAAGTTCGTAAACACTTACAAAATATACAGGGTAGAAATCTTTTACAAGATTCTAGACAGCCATGAAAGAATGATACTCCTCGAGGAACTCTCGCCTGTAAACAAGGTAATTCTCTCCGAATTCTTCAACATTGTTATTGAACATGTTGGGAACAGGAACTCAGTCGTTGGCAAGGGCCTGTCCACACTCAAGGCGGCTTGTAGCTCCTGATAGGATCCAGACGTCCCTTCGGAGAAGGCTTCGTCTGGAGTAAATATAATTGTCTTTATTTTTAACTCTAATTGTAAACTCTCATTTTGCTGTTGACTAGATGTCAATAAATAATTTTTTAATTGTTACTTGCAAAATATAAATCATAATATGTTTACGAACTTTTGGGACAACCTTATAAATATATGTCATAATATATGCTCTTCCAGGAATAATAAAGTAAACCTACAGTCAACGAGAAAGAGACTCGATAGGAGACAACTAAGTTACGGCCATTTTGGCCACATTCCCGAGGGGGCTCATCTGGGAACCCTGCAGGGCTATTTTTGGATAGTCGGGGGGTGGCGGACAAACAGCAGTCCAGCGGTGGCAGCCGTGGCGCTGACCCTCTCTCGCTGGTTGCCTGGAATTCCTTTTCCAAACTTGTTGTTTACTTATTTCTCACTCACCACATTATTATCACTATAGTGCCACATTGAAAGTCGACAGGATAAGACCTGACCGGGAAGCAAATCCCTCATATACCGGAGTATGAAGAAACAAGAAGCCAAGCCACGATGATCGACCAAACCCAACTCAACTGTAACTGCTCCTCTTCGAGCCCTCAACCCCTTCCTCGCCAACTTTTAAACCGTTACCCTGAAGAAGTAATCACCTACGACAGAGATGTAGCTGCCGCCCACTTCTTCCAGCACTAGACCTGCCCAAGAACGATCGCCGCGCCAGAGCAGGACACCTTCCATCATCATGGACAAGACTCCGCCATATCCCTGCCGCTACTGTGATGTACAACAAAGGTACGCACAGTGTCACAGACAGAACTCTCCCGAAGCTCAATGAACTTACCTGCGCCCTAAACCAACATAACTCGTGAGTGTAATTGTTTTAACTCCTACCATTCATTCTTTAAATAAGTCATTCCTTGTAAATTGTCCCAATATTTCCATAATTAGCTCAATATGTGTGAATATGTAAAAATACTTAATATTTCCATTTATCTCTCCACCCCTATTAACAGTGATCTTATTATCCATATTATATCTAGCTATGTGAAACCCATTTAATTAGTAACCTTACCAGTAGAATGTAACAATCGTCATTCTAATTAAATAATTTCCATTTTAACGTAACTCTTAAAAAAAAGGAATTCTACCTATTAATGCTTTACGATTTTTACTATTAACAATAGATTTTTCATATATATATATAATCAACTTATCTATCTGCCCCTTAATGCCCCTCTCATTCTTGCAACTTTGTTAACCTTATACCAGCTCAGGACCTTTTATAGAATTATTAATTAATCAATTATCGAACTTCTATATTGTCATTTCAAAATCCTAACCTTCGCCCTTCATTTATGATAATATATTTCGTAGTTCATCTCTAGCATATCCACCGACCCACACCATCTAGCCAATGGCGTGTTCGTCACAGGATGCAGATTGACTAACTGCTAGATATTTATCAACCCCTTTTTGTTCGCACTTGAACAATCTGCATCGAGCGACACAGTTCGCCCCTTCTTCACGCGCCACACGTTCGCCACACGGACCCTGTCTTCAAATCTATGTTTGTCCCTTGTCCAAACCAGCATGATATAGCCTACCTCCGATATTTCCCACGGAGGTACGTTAAACATCGTCGCTGATTCTGTCCGGTCCGTCATCATTTCGCGCAGACATGGGTTTTACGTTCAACCCACCGCGAAATCATCGCCTTGCACAAGCTCCCACGACGGTTCAAACACCTCGTGTCCGAGCAGCTTGTCACTTGTAACGGACAACGCAGTCCTCGTCCCAATTTTTGGCACTGCGCGCGCATACTTTATCTTCGCAAATTAAATATAAGTCCATTCGACTTCTTCACCTACACACGGGACTTTTCCCCTCGGACTCGCTACACAAGTAACTACATAGATAAGGTAGAGTGGCCCAGGGCAAGTTTCCCCTCGCTCTGTTCGCCAAGGTTCTAACATTGTATGTAGTTTTATATTTACCTCAGTCCTGAGCTCACGCAATTGCCAACCTCAATCATTTCTCGTACTCTACACCTATAGCATAGAAAGCCCATGACAAGTTTCCCCTTGCCATGTCCGCCTGAAAAATATCTTAAAGTGTAGAGTTCCCCAGTCTTAATGATCTTCAGAATTTCATTATATGTATGTGACTCTTCTTCTCCTCGTTAACAACTCTCAATAGCTTTTTCCTTATAATACATTAGATTTTGTTGTATATAGCCTTTTATAACCTTGATATTTTCAAAATTTCCCATAAATATCAAACCCTCCGATGTTGTAAAACTGCTTGTAAATAATATTTACTTGTGTACTATACAATATTTTATTTACATAAAACTATGTCACCATTACCTTAACTAATTTCAACTGTAAAATTATTTTCTCTATCCCTGGCTTCACCAGCTTTAAGTATACTCAAACCATGTTCAGCCTTCTTCAACGGGGGCCATATGTCATAATATATGCTCTTCCAGGAATAATAAAGTAAACCTACAGTCAACGAGAGAGAGACTCGATAGGAGACAACTAAGTTACGGCCATTTTGGCCACATTCCTGAGGGGGCTCATCTGGGAACCCTCCAGGGCTATTTTTGGATAGTCGGGGGGTGGCGGACAAACAGCAGTCCAGCGGTGGCAGCCGCTGGCGCTGCCCCTCTCTCGCTGGTTGCCTGGAATTCCTTTTCCAAACTTGTTGTTTCCTTATTTCTCACTCACCACATTATTATCACTATAGTGCCACATATATATATTATATAATCTAAAATACAAATATATATATATTTTTTAAAACATATATTTCATTTTTATTCATTGACTGTTATATATTTTTGACCATAGATTCAAAAACATACCACTTTGTTGTAAATATGTAAAGTTAACCCTACCTTTTTAAAATTAAAATCACGATTATAGAATTCATTGTATAAATTCTATATTGCAGTGATAAATAATTTTATGTGTATTTTTACTTCAAGTAATTCAAAATAAAATCTACTTGAAAGGTAAATAATTATCTTTACTTTTCCACGACTGCACCTCTTTTCAACACCAAACACACAAAAAAATTCTAATCTTAATATATATATATGTTGTAATATATCCCAATACATCTATGTCTCCATGTATTGTATAATGTAATTGCCAAAGTGTGACAAATAAAATTTCGAGTGAGTGACAGCCGATGCCAGAAGGGCCCCTCGAGATTCCCCGCAGTAATTTATGGTCGTCTGCATTTTTGTCTCGACGGCAGCAGGGTGCGACATTCCAGTCTCGGCCCCCCACATATAGCCCCTTGAGTCGGCTGGGGAACGATACTTGCAGACGCTCTAGGCAGTTCTCCCCTAGACTGGTGTCGGCTGGACTCACTCTTTGCCATCTCCGTGGTGACATCTAATATGCCTCGTCCTTTTGTGTAATCTCAATTCCACGCCTGAAACCACTCTAATCATTGTGGCCACCACGACTGCAAACCAACATGCCACACTACATTCATCCAACAGATACAACAACTGTACATCACTACATATATATATAACGCAAAAAAACGGTCTTTATTCAGTTGAAAAAAAAGGAAGCAATTACAATCGGCAGTTTTTACAATGAGAGAGCATCAAGATGTCGTCAATCTGTTTGTCGTAGTCTCTCCGTCCATCTCCTTGTCCTTCCACAGCGGAGGGGTTGTCTTCGCTCCCGGGGGGGTTGACACCGTTTTTCTATCTTGTTTTTTGTTTTCTCGTTGTTTGACGTTGTCTTCCCGATATCACCCGATCGGTCTCTTAAACATCGCAGGTACTTCATTTTCGCTTGCAGAGTCTTCTCTAAGTATAGATAGTATTAATCTCATTCTTCCCACTTTGTCATTTATGGCTTTTCTCTGGTCAAAGTCAAGGTCATCGAATGTTTTGAACTTGATGTCTTCCCATTTCTCGAGGTGGCGGGAGATCTTGGTCTCCAGGTCGGGATATATTTCGAGCTGTTGTAGGACTGTCTGGAGAGATCAGCTCTCCTGTAAATTGTTGCTATGATCTTATCTACTTCGGGATTGTCACCTTTTTCACATTCTTTCAACTCATTCTGGAGCTGGGAGGAGTCCATCGACCATTCTTCGCACCTGAGAGATGTTTCTTCTCTAAGAGAAAATGTCCCTGTGGAGATATCCGACTCAGAACACGAGTGGGTGGCTTTTCCTCCGCCTGGGGGGGTTGGTCTTGATTTTCTGTCAGGGCTTGTCGCGGGATGTGTCTTTTTCGAGGAAGTCCTGATTTCTCTCGCAGTGGGGACATCTCTCTCCGTTGGAGGCCGTTTCGGGGTCTGTGGCTGTGAAGTCGGATATAGGGCGTCAGCGAAGGATCTTGTTACTTTTTCCCTGATCTCGGGGTCGAATGGGCATCGCGTTCTTATGTGACCGTGCCGTCTGCAACCGGAACAGGTCACGTCTTCTCCTATAAATATTTTAAATGTTTGGTCCATATAATTAATGGAGATGATGGCGGGCATCGATGCATTTTCCTTGGTTTTAAAGACAACCTCCCTCCTTAGTGAGGAAAGATGCTTGAGGAGTGGATTCTCAGTGGGGAAGGGAATAGGCCTGATGCTAATCATGTGTCCGTATGGTTCGAGGGCCTTTTCAATGTCTTTATCCTGTATGAAGGATAGGACGCCGGAGAGAATGTACTTCTTGGAGGTTCTGAAAAGTGGCGAGGGAAGGATTACCTCGTTTCCGACCTTGAACCCTTTTGTTAGGAGCGATTCAGCCAGCTCTGTATTCGCGACGGAAACAATGGCTTGCCCATTTATTCTACCGATGGAGTGTATATTTTCGAAGCCTATTAGATCGGCAATTCCGATCAGGTGTTCTTCCGCCGTGGCGTCTTGAATCGCCTTAAATTGGATTGTAGCTTTAATAGAGTTGCTTCTTCCTTCATAGGTTTTCCTTCTATTTTCAATGAACTTTTTGAGTTCTTCAGAGGTGAATCGTTTTCTCTGATTTTGCACGTTTATGATTTTTTCGTCATTTGTTGATTGGTGAGGTAATGATTCGGTAATGATGTGCGATTTTGATGGAAAATTTGCATTCCGAGTGATAGATGCAGATGAAGATGAGGCAACGACCGGCTTGGCCGTTGCCATGGCGATGATGCAAAGTTACAATTTGTAACTTTGCTAGGTTATGAAAAATAGGGAAAATATAAAGATCGATGAAATTTTACAAGAGATGGCTTGAAATGATGCTTGAGTAAAGGCGAATAAGATGATATAATTTAAATTTAAGTAAAGTTGATTTAAAGGGATGAAAGAAGCGAAAGATGCGGAGCTCGCGCGACGCGTGGCCGCACGGCTATATATATATATATATATATCTATATATATATATAAATGAATGTTTGTATGTCTGTCTGTATTCGCAGTAGTTCACTAATTCAAACCAAAATTTCCATACATAGGTAAAAAATACGGGGAAGACGATAGGCTATTTTTAAAAATATATAAATCAATTATTAAAACTACTAGACGAATGGCCCGGGCAACGCCCGGGTTTTACCCGAGTGCGTATATATTTTAAAAACGTTTTAATTCAAATACTATTCGTTACAATTATAAATTGGCGCCATGGATGTCACTCTTGTGAAACGTCCCGTTCCAAACTGTGTGTTTTTAAAATGTTTTAATTAAAATACTATTCGTTACAATTATAAATTGGCGCCGTGGATGTCTCTCTTGTGAAACGTCCCGCCCCAAACTGTGTGTGTCTTGAAAATATAAAAATAAAAATGTGAATTTTCATAAAGATTTCATCATGTCGATTTTTTTTTGCATTTCACCTACTAAATCGATAGAGATAATTACATTTGCAACATGAACTTAGGTATATTGACTAAATAGAAAACTGCATAGTAATAAAGATCATTTTTAAAGGCACCATATCGTTTTTTTTTTCAATAAAATCGAAACAAAAATTAACGATAAATAACTATAATTGCCTTAAAAAGAAATTGCCTTTAAAAAAAAGAAACATTCGCGGTGATTTTGTCTTGCATTCGTTTATACAATTATTATATACGAATGACCCGGGCAACGCCCGGGTTTTACCCGATTAAATGCTTTTATTCATATACTATTCGTTACAATTATAAATTGGCGCCGTGGATGTCATTCTTGTATAATATATAAATGAGTTTTTAAAATTGTAAAAAAAAAAAAAAAATGCATCGGCCGGGAATCGAACCCGGGCCGCCCGCGTGGCAGGCGAGCATTCTACCACTGAACCACCGATGGTTATGAAAAATCCCATCCGTGAGCTTCAGACAAACAAACAGACAGAATAAGGCAAATATATAAGTAGATATATATTTTTAGTCAGAAAATGATGATGACGATATTGCTATATCATGTTTGATTATTAGATAGATAATTATATCGGGAAAAATTCCAAAAAGCAGAGACCACGGGTGAAACCAGTTCATTATTTTGTATGCAGGAACAAAATTATAACAGAAAAACATTCATTCGAGCAGAAAACAAAAGCCAGATCATCTTTCTATAAAAATATCGCTTCTCAGACACAAAGTTTGGAGCGGGACGTTTCACAAAAGTGACATCCACGGTGCCAATTTATAATTGTAACGAATATTATTTGAATAAAAACATTTAATCGGGTAAAACCCGGGCGTTGCCCGGGTCATTCGGCTAGTATATATATATATATATATATATATGTGGTATTCTACTATGTTGGGAAACCTTACTCTTGGTGTTGAAGGTTGTTGAAGTGGTGACGCAGTCGTGGTGAATGATGCAGTCGTGGTGGATGATGCAGTCGTGGTGGCTGAGTGAAAGGATTACACACAGGGGAAATAAGCCGGGACACTTGATGGTTGAAAATATAAGGCAACGGGTTGGAGGAAAGAAAGCTTTTGAGAAAGGCAGAGCGGTTTTTGATGATTAATTAGTTGATCACATGGCGATGATTGAACTTAGCTGTGGGATGAGCAGAGGGAGAGAGGTCTCGAGAGTAGATGTTACCTTGTTGGAAGCGAAGGAGCAACTGTAGGTGTTGTTCCTATGAGATCCAAATCACTACTGACTATTCTTGCTTTTCGATTTTACACCAAGATTCAGTTTCTTTTTGATTGGTCGAGAGATGTCACATGATCTTTTCCTATTGGTCGACCTATTTAGGTACTGTCTTCTGATTGGCTCGGCGGCTGCTTTGATGGCAGATACCGCCGATCTTGTCAGAAAGTATCGAATGTTATTTCGACTCTATTTACTTCCGCGTTATCAAATACGTCCGGCCTTCTGTCAGGAAGTATGGGGTGTCTCTCTACTTTTATAACTTCTGGTCACCAGATACGTCCTGCTTTGCCAGGAAGTATCGAGTGTTTCTCGCCTAATATAACTTCTGCGGTCACTAGATACGTCCGGTCTTTGCCCCTGCAATATTGACGGGGGTGCCAAGAATAGTCGTGCCAGCTTTAGGCCTACTTCCTATGTCTTATTGCTACTTGCTTTCCTCCAGTTACCTTATTCTTTATTAAATCTTTGAAAATCATACATGGTACATACATAGTGGGTCGGGGGTGCATTTAATTATATACAAATTATGACAGATGCGCCCCCTACATGTGAAGAATTCAAGAAGGGGTTAGCCTGAGAGAATTCTGTAAAGTGAAAAATAATTTTGTGGGAAAATTAGTTGTGGGTATTGAGAGGTTATATACAAGTATTGGTGGTGATATAAGAGGTAAAAGAGAGTGGTGTTGATGATATAGGTTGAGTATAATTAATAGAAATCAAAAATTTTTAATTGTAAGAAATCAATGAATGCTATGGTACATAGTGGGCTAAAAAGAAAGGAAAATGCGCCTAAACGAATTCTACTCGAGATAGGAAATGAAATCGAGGGAGTTCTATTAAGGTTTTTGAAATCAAAATAAAAATAATATAAAAATAGTTGAATGAAATCAAAATTGAATGTGTTTGGTTGAAAAAGAAAAATATTTTGTTGCATGGTGACAAAGACAAATGCTTAGTTACTTTTTTTGCTCGAATTTTGAGAAAAGAAATCGAGGAAATTTCATAAGGCGCTTTGAAATCAAAACAAAATAAAATAAGAATAGTTGAATGAAATCAAAATTGAATGTGTTTGGTTGAAAAAGAATAATTGTTTTGTTGCATGGTGATAAGGGAAAATGCCTAGTTACTTTTTTGCTCGAATTTTGGAAAAGAATTCGAGGAAATTTCATAAGGTCTTTTGAAATCAAAATAAAATAAAATAAAAGGTTTTTGAGCGAAATCAAAGTTGAGTGCTTGGTTGAATGAAAAAAAGGAAAAATGAAAAATAAAAAGGTTTCAAAAATAGGATGATTTAATGTTTTTAGTGTAACCGAAAACCAATGAGTTTTCGTTGATAATGAAGTTATACTAATATAAGTTAAGTGATAAATAGAATGATAATTGATAGTTAAATATGATAATAATTTGAATAAATTGTTAATTTGGTTAAATATTTTGAATTTAATTGAAAAATAGTAAAATTGGTTAATGTATAAATAAAAAAAAAATGTATTGAATTGAGTTCTTTTGTATCTACACGCCCTGATCTAGATATTTTAATTGCTTACTTATGCCCTAGAAATTTTTTGTCTCATCTGTAGCGACACTTAGGTGAAAACGTGATTCTACCCCTCAAGTGCGTTTATGCTATGTGTACAGGAGACATGGAAATCTATATAACCTTTATGTGTAATTTTTTGTCTTTGTGTGTGTTGTGAAAAAATGTTAGAAGTCTGTTGTGTAAGAAATGTGTGAGCGAGTTCTATGTGTTATCTTGTGGATGTGGAATTGGATAGTAAAAATCGATATGTAGACTCGAACTGGAATCCAAAATTGGTGGCATAGAGAGGTTCCCAGTTGACCTCAATAGGGGACCTTCTCATTGTAATTAGAGATACGGAAGTGGGGTATGTCGGGCAAAAGAGAGGGAATGAAATTGGAGATCGGACGAGGCGCTCCGCTTTGTTTGCATAGGCCGAATTTATCGCCGCGGACTACACTTCCTGTCGCGGTGTCTCAAAATTCTCACTTCCTGCCGTCTATTTATTTTGGGGTGCGGCTCGGGTCTTGTTTTTGGAGTATGACTTCTCCGACATTGGTTGGTCATCTTTCAGTTACTGCTATCTCTTCGGAGTTTATTTAGATTTTCTGCAAAGATGGTTCCTAAAATTATGAGAAGTTTTATAAATGTTTGTCCACAATGAAGAACTGCTTGTCCACAATGAAAAACTGCTTGTCCAAAATTAAAAACTGCCTCTTGTAGTTCGAAAATTTTATGAGCGGACATGGTATAGATAAATAAATAATTAAGGAATAAAATTGGGATACATTTGTATGGTAGAACTAACAAACAAAGGATGAAAATCAGATGAAAAATAGGGTATTGCCCCATGTTCCTCCAGATTTTTGTAACTGGGGACTCTGAAATATTTGCTTGAACCTTATTAATTGTAGAATTTGAATGATTGGTAGGTTCGCAGTTCTCCTGTTTGATATCTTTAGGGAGTGGTGTGATATGATTGAGCTGGTTGTCAGGTTTGCAGTTTTTAACATCGGGGAAAAGTGATGCAAATCGTCTTGTTGCAAAAATGGCAGGGTCTAAATGCCTGAAAGGTTCGCTGCTGGTGGGTTTGAACCTTAATGACTCTGTTGGGAATAATTCGGGTGTTAAATGTTTGGAAGGGAACGTGTAATTGGGGTTGTGCTTTATATGATATGTGCTAACGGCGGGTGGTGATATATAACGGATTTTTTCTGTATACAGCTTAAGTTTGTTGACGTGGATTGTGTCAGTGTCTCTTTGAAGTGGTTGATTTGGTCGATCTATGCGGACCACATTTGGTGAGATAATTTCTAATATTGTGTGAGGTCCTGTGAAATATGGCGCAAGTTTCCCTGTATTTGGGTGGTGATATAATTTTACTAACACTAGATCACCTACTTCGAAATGTGGTTGTTTGTGTCGTTGGTCATAAATGTTTTTGTCTTGTAGATGTTTGTTTTGTGTGCGTGTGTGTGCAATTTTTCTAGCTTTGTCGATATCTGGGTACGGTGTGTTATGATTAGAGATTTCTGGGGGTAGGATACCAAACATTAAGTATATGGGTGGAAAACCTGTGGTAGAGTGGGGTGTCTTGTTATATATAAGTGTAACCTTCTTGACCAACTTGGTCCATGCGACCTTAGGATTTTCTAGGTGTAATAACCTAAGTTTTCCCGTGAGGGTGGCGTTCAGGCGTTCACATAGGCCGTTGGCTTGTGGGTTGTTGCTGGTTGTGATTAACGGGTGAATATTTCTATTAAGGAGAAAACTACGAAATTTGGGTGAAGTGAAGGCAGGGGCTCTATCCGTAAGAAGGCGTTTTGGAGAACCATCCTGGAACACTCGTTTAAGTACCTGTTGGTAGGTGGTGGTACTGGTGGATTTAGATGGAAAAGCCCACGCGTAGCGTGAAAAATGATCGACTACCACATGGAGGTATATCTTGGTGTTGCCATATTTGGCAAACCCTGCTATGGTGTCCAGAGATAAAAGGTCGAAGGGTTCTTTAGATTCCGGAGGTTGACTTAATTCTCCGTAAGTGGGTCCTACTGGACGTTTTGTTAATTGGCAGGTGGGACAGGTCTTAACCTTTTGTTTAATATCTTTGGACATACCTTGCCAGTAATATTGCGTGGATATGAGTCGTGACATTTGTGAAATACCGGGGTGATTGTATTGTGTGTGTATGGTTGTAAGAGTTGTTGTATGAGTGGTTTTGGAAGTATAATCTTGGTTACACCTTTTCGGGAAACTGTATGTAATCCATTATGATCAATGGTCAAACTAGACTCTTTCGATGGAGGAGGTTGGTGGGTCTTGATAAGGGTGGCGTCCAAGAATCCACAAAACGGGTTACGGGACAAGAGATCTGCTTCATATTGTAGTTTTCCCTTTATGTAGCGGACCTCATATTCGTAACTCGATAGTCGTAAACTCCATCGAAACAGTCTGCCGGACGGGTTTTTGATGGTTTTCAGCCACTGCAATGCGTGATGGTCAGAAAATATAGTAAATTTTCTGCCCATAAGATAGATGCGAAACTTCTCCACACTCTCAACGATTGCTAAGCACTCAAGTTCAGAGATGGAGTAGTTTTTCTCGTGTGGGCGCAATGTTCGGCTGAAATACTGAGCTGGATATACGTTCCCGTCAGGGTGAACTTGTTTGAGAATGCCTGCTATACCGAGGGTGGATGCATCGCAATACACTTGGCATGGCAGACCTTCTTTGTAAAGGTGTAAAATGGGGTGTTGTGTGAGGTTTCCTTTCAGGTCAATGAACGCCTCTTGACAAGCTTCATTCCAGTTCCACACGACGTCCTTTTTGAGGAGATTGTTGAGTGGTGCTCGCAAGCGAGCGTATTCCGGAATGAATTTGTTATAGACGTTCACAGCGCCTAAGAAGGATTGTAGTGTTTTTCGGTTGTGTGGTTGTTTGATGGCGTGGATGATGTCGGTATTGCGTGTAAGTGGTGTAATTGTACCAGCTGTAATGGTGTAACCTAGAAAATCTATGGATTGCTTAAAAAATTCGCATTTCACGAAGTTAAGTTGTAGTTTCTCCGCTTCGCAAAAGGCGAAAAATTGCCGCAGGTGGTTTTGATGCTCCTCCAATGTGTTGGAGTAAATGATGAAATCATCAAAGTAATGTGCCACACAGTCAAGTCCGTGTCTCTGTAGGACCTGACTTATGGCTCGTTCGTAAATTTGAGGGCTGGTTTTTAATCCGAAAGGTAGTCGAGTGGGTTGGTATAACCCTTCGAGGGTGGTAAATGCTAACAGTGGTCGAGAATCGGGGTGTATCGGGACTTGCCAATACGCGGAGGATATATCTGCCGTGGAGAAATATTTGGCCTGCGCGAGGCGGTCTAGGATATCCTCGATTCTCGGGAGGGGATGGACATCAGAGCTGATTAGCTCGTTCACCTTTCTGTAATCGATACAAAACCGTTTGGTCTTGTCGCGCTTAGTGACGAGGGTGACAGGGCTCGAGAAAGGTGAAAAAGATTGTTCTATGATGCCGTTCTCCAGCATTTGTTGTATTTGGTTACGGATTTCTTGTTGGTCACATATCGGAACACGATATGGACGTATGGTGATTATTTTTTCGGAATTCGTGGGTATTTTTACTGGTGGAATCCGTAAGCATGGTACGTTGAATTTGTCCTGTGAAAAAATGTGAGTGTACCTTTGTAGAAGTGTTGTGAACTGTGGTGTATAGTGAGTGTTAGGTGTTGTGTTGTAGTATGCATGTGGTAAAGGGTTTTGTTGTGTATTAGTGTGAGTGTCGAGTTCGTTGTGTGGGTTGGTCATATGAGAGTTGTGCAACGGTGTGTGATCACCTATGTTTTTGGTATGCGAGTTATCCCGCTGTGTGGATGCATTTTGGACAGGTTCATAAGTTGAAGTTGTTGTGGTTTGATTATTTGAGGGCATGTAAAAAAGGCAATTGGCTTTAGTGAAAAAGGGGCATGTAGATAAGTGGGTTTTTTTCAATGAATGCACGCAATGGTTGTCATAGGCGGAAAGTTGGGATGCGGGGAAAATTTTTTGTGACATCGCCTGACACTGCCAGTACGTGCATACATTGGACACATGATTAAAATGGTAGGAAAGGGTAGACAATGGGGCGCCCAGCTGGAATATAGTGCATTTATTAAAATCTATGGTTAATCTGAATTTATGGAGGCTATTGATACTAAGAATTCCAAATGGCAATGGTGCATTCACTACATGGAAATTCTCCTTTCGTGATATTTGTCCTATTGTCAGTGGGATAGATAGTTTACCCATGGTTTTTGCAAATCCGTTTAGGGTTTGGAGGTGTAGTGAATGTCCCTCAAGGGTTAAATTAGGCAGGTGGGTTTTTAGCATATGATAAATATTATATGGCACTATATTCAGGCTGGCGCCTGTATCAATTAAAAAGGGGCATGATACATTAGGGGCTAGAAAAAGTTTGACAGTCAGTTGGTTTAGGGAGCCTACCTCAGTCTCGAAAGGGCTGCTCGGCTGGGGTGTCTCTGGCTTGACTTGGTTGTTGTGGAATCGGAACTGGTGATTTTGGGACCGTTTGCACTGTCCGGACTTTTTCGTGGGTCGTCGGGACTGGTCGACGTCGGCATTCGCTGTGCCAGTGTCTCGCGCCGCAGAACTTGCAGTTGGACGGCGGAAGAGGTGCATTCCATGCACCTGGGCGTCGGGGTGTGCTGTGGTACGGACCCGACATTGTGGGTGGTTGATCTTCTCTGGGTCGCGTTGTCGGTACACTGGGCCCGTGGATCCGCTGTACAAGTCGGAACCACTCTCCTAGGTTCTCGGGAGGCACTACGCGGACTAGGCGCTGGTCGTTGAATGGCAGTCCTTCTGTCAGTGTCTCGAGGATCACCTCTTGTGGAAGTCCTAGTTGCAATCCCATGGCGGTTTTTTCCCGGTAGTAGGTCTCTAGGTTGGCTTGTCCAGTAAGTTTCATGGCGAAATATTTCGCAAAGGACGCTTCGCTTGACTCAGGGTAGAGATCTAGGGGGATTTGTCTCACCTGGAAATAACTCCGGTCGGCCAGCCGAAGTTTCCTGAAGAGCTCCAGGGGTTGTCGCGCCAGATAGTTTGGCAGGCGGAGTAATTTTTCTTGTTCTCCCATGGATGCGTCTTCCATTTTTCGGTCGAATGCTTGGAAAAACTGTGTCGCGTTGTATGTGCCATCGAAAGGCGGGATTGTCGACTCCGCTCCATCAGAAATTTTTACTCGGGTCAGGAGCGCCGATAGCTGGTTGACGGCGTCCGCTAGGGGCGCAGTTGTCTCGCCCGTCTCTCTTACTTCCTGCCTCCCTTCCGTTGTTGTTTCCGTCGGGCCGTCCGACTTTACGCCTATGGGATCCTGATTAAGCTCCATAATATCTTTATCCTGTCGGCTCTGTGTAATATGATCCAAAAGTTATTACACTGCAATATTTGATGTATTACACTGTTGTAGAATCCTGTCGACTTTTAGGAATAGCTGTGGTATTCTACTATGTTGGGAAACCTTACTCTTGGTGTTGAAGGTTGTTGAAGTGGTGACGCAGTCGTGGTGAATGATGCAGTCGTGGTGGATGATGCAGTCGTGGTGGCTGAGTGAAAGGATTACACACAGGGGAAATAAGCCGGGACACTTGATGGTTGAAAATATAAGGCAACGGGTTGGAGGAAAGAAAGCTTTTGAGAAAGGCAGAGCGGTTTTTGATGATTAATTAGTTGATCACATGGCGATGATTGAACTTAGCTGTGGGATGAGCAGAGGGAGAGAGGTCTCGAGAGTAGATGTTACCTTGTTGGAAGCGAAGGAGCAACTGTAGGTGTTGTTCCTATGAGATCCAAATCACTACTGACTATTCTTGCTTTTCGATTTTACACCAAGATTCAGTTTCTTTTTGATTGGTCGAGAGATGTCACATGATCTTTTCCTATTGGTCGACCTATTTAGGTACTGTCTTCTGATTGGCTCGGCGGCTGCTTTGATGGCAGATACCGCCGATCTTGTCAGAAAGTATCGAATGTTATTTCGACTCTATTTACTTCCGCGTTATCAAATACGTCCGGCCTTCTGTCAGGAAGTATGGGGTGTCTCTCTACTTTTATAACTTCTGGTCACCAGATACGTCCTGCTTTGCCAGGAAGTATCGAGTGTTTCTCGCCTAATATAACTTCTGCGGTCACTAGATACGTCCGGTCTTTGCCCCTGCAATATTGACGGGGGTGCCAAGAATAGTCGTGCCAGCTTTAGGCCTACTTCCTATGTCTTATTGCTACTTGCTTTCCTCCAGTTACCTTATTCTTTATTAAATCTTTGAAAATCATACATGGTACATACATAGTGGGTCGGGGGTGCATTTAATTATATACAAATTATGACATATATATATATCAATTTTATATATTTTAAATTTATCTATCTATATATATCCTTATTTACTGTGTGTCTTATATATATTCAATTTTGTATTTATACTTATATAATCTTATATGAACGAGAGAGATGTTTAAATCTCAATCCCTCTCTCTCCTTCTCATTTTTGTTATTATCAACATCCTCATTGTAAATTTCTCATTATCACATAAATAGTGCGGCGGACTGTGTACTTTATATGTATTGACAAGATGTCAATAAAACTATGTCAATTGTCTCTCTCGCTTAGTTTATTCATTCTAACTGACATTCAACATGCCGCCCGCTGCATCTGGAAAAGCCATCAAGAAGGCTGGCACAGAAAGCTGTGCGCATCACCGACAATAAGAAGCGTAGGAAGAAGGGGGAAAGCAGAGCTTCTCCATCTACAAGGTGATGGTCCACCTCGACACTGGAATCTCCAGCAAGGCCATGTCCATCATGAACTCCTTTGTGAACGATATCTTCTCTCTCTCTCTCTGACTACTCGCACCGCAGTAAATCAGTACCACGGTAAACACATCTATAACGATGACACAATTTAGCGACCGCTTTTAAAAGACCCAATTCCGCTTCTTTTAGAACAACGTCCTTACGAGAAATCTCACCGAAACTCCGACCAGGGGTTAATAAAATTGGCCGCTGACCTTCTGGCTTTATTTCATAATTAGTTACATATACACATGTGTATGTATAGTTATGAAGATCATTTGTTGCTTGAAAGTTGGTTTGGAAAACATATAGCTACCTCAACCAATAATGTATTTAATTCTCGACGTTTATGTGACTTACTGTCAATCTTCCCTGAGAATTCTTCTGAGACTATTGCTAATTTATTACTGTAACAAATGTAACCCTAGACTGGGATCGAATCCTTCATTGGACACTTTTTTTCTAATTTGAAAAATAAAATGCTCTAATGGCCTCCGATTTTTGCAAAAGTACAACTCCACCAGCGATTGCAAGTAAGCAAACAGGGCTCTGGAACATTTGTAAATGCAAAGTCGAACTGCTTTTCAGATGTGTAGATATGTGGTTCACTTACACTAAAAGCAGTGGCCTACTTCTACCCACCACCATTATCATGGCCTGTACCACATGTACTAGGGGTAAGAAAAAAAATCCCGAAAATGGTAAGATAATATACTTAAAAAGTTAAAAATACACACAGGAGATATATTATAATGTCTAGGTTTAATGACCAATCAAGTACAGATTCTTAATAACTGTAAAAAGCTGAAGATGTTGTCTGTTTCCATGAAAACTCACTATACTAATAAACCACCTATCAGATGCTGGTACAATTGGTTCCTCTATGTTAAAATACAATTTTATTCTCCAATGTGGGGGGATCTTGTCACCTTATTTTTATCAATAGATTTTCAAAATGTTCAGTCATTTGATCTTATTAAATTAAAGCAATTATCATGGCCTGTACCACGTGTCTTATTTTTCTTTTTTATCTCCAAACTGGCTGAAGTATAATGCATCTGCCTTTGTCATTAAGACTGGGAGTACTACTCAATGGCAGGCCGACTTAGCTCCAAAATAAATAGCCGCCTCTGACATGAGGAACAGACGCCATGTGCAGCCGCTCCTAACATGGAGTACAAACGCTGCTCATCCTGTATTCCTGGATTAGGAGCCCTTACAAGGTACTATAAGCCGGGCCAGCTGAGTCCAGGTTTTTTAGTGAGCTTGTTACTTTTTCCCCTCCTCCTTTTTCATCCGGGCTTGGGACCGGCAAGGGCGGAGTGGTACCACATGTAAATACTAGGGATAAGCTAAAAAACAAATATAACCTCTAGTCTACTTCATTTAGATATACCCATATAATTGTCTTGATACCTCCTTCCGTTTGAAGGCGAAATAAATCAATGATAATAAATTTCATTATTATGGACAAACTTTGTTCGCTGTCGTTCGAGATAGGCTCGTAGAACGAGTATTATCTTTTTATAAAAGTAAAATTCTGTCCGTTGGTTGCTTATATCGGAGGCGAGAACCTCAATCGCAGAGGTAATATTCATTATAATGATAGGTTACCTGATAGCTCAAAATTAGATTTTAAAAACGCTAATTGAAGATAGCATTTTAATATAAATAATGTGTTGGTAATTAGCGATGAAAAATTAGGAAGAGATAATTTCCATCATTAAGGACATATATATATATAGCCCCAGTAGTAATCTATAATAGGCGTTTTTTTTATATAAAAGGAGGATATTTATGGAACTTTAAAACGCATAATTACGTATATAAATATTCATCTGCCTGCTTAAAAAATATAATTGAAAAAAATGTTTCATTGTTATACAAAGGTGAGACATGCCTCTCTATGTCTAAAATCTAACAATAAAAAAAAATTCCCACGCCGGGAATCGAACCCGGGCCTTCTGGGTGAAAGCCAGATATCCTAGCCACTAGACCACGTGGGACTTGTAAATCATCTTATTCTAAAACTTAAAAACCTTTTACAAAGTAGGTAGATAGTTGAAAATTATTCTATACATGAAATAGTCTATGAACCCCGCCATGAAAAGAAGCCTCAAATTTATTAAATGAAAAGTCATTGAAGACTGAAATATGTTGATACATTGAAATAGACTGATGATTCGACTTTTATTGATGTTACAATGAGAGATTTCAGAATAGATGGAAATTTGGTCGGGAGGAAATTAATCTTTAGAAATAGAGACCGTCTCTTCCGTCAAAATAGACGTTGAAACTAAGCGCCATCTATTGAATGTTACCGCAAACAAGCGGACTCCGCAACAAAATCCACAACACTAGCTTTGGAAAACAGAAGTGTCTACCTGGAGACCATGTTTTCGGGCTAATGTCCCTCGTCAGTCTAGGGCGGACTTTATTTAATGAGATCCACAAAGAATCAAATCAAATTTTCACAATCTGCCAAAAAGGTGTTTTGCTGGTAGACAATTCAAAATTTTATTGACACTTAGTTGTCACAAAAATTAATGAGAAATTAAACAAAGATTAATGTGAAAAAATAGTACAAATGTTATATTGTACTGGGATAATGTGCATAAATTATGAAAAAGGCATCTCCTTATCGTGCAACTGAAAGTTGCTGATGGCCTGCGTCATCTATCGGAATAAATATCAACTATTCTCGTTGATTTTTAATTATTTATAAGAGAATTTGCCTTTTTCATAAAAGATTAATGTGATTATTTACAATTTGGTTACAATTTTGCTGGTAGAGTTGCTAGGACAAATCTATGGCAAAAATAAAGATGGAAATTTTGACGGGAGAAGCGACCTTTATTTTGGTTTTTCAAAATCTGGTATATGTCCTTGTTTGATTGTGAGATTTATCTAAGATATAAATTTTAGGGTATCACGTGGATTATAAGCTTTCAAGAAGTTTGAATCCCAGAAGAAGATGGGGCGAACAGCCTTGTCGAAATATTGAATTTGAAAAAAAAAAAGTGATTGATCTAAGATAAGCCTTTATATTCAAAGTATCTAAAATGGGTTGTTCAATTTCCAACAAAATATGTAGAGAGATGGCCAGAAAACATTATTCAATAATGATAAATTATATTCAAATATTTTCTATAGGTCATTGTACAGTACCATTTGACTTGTCCTTATTTACTTAGCTTTTATTCAGTTGTTTATAACGGCAAATTTCCCCAATACACGTAAATATGAACCTTTTCCTCAGCAAAAAAAAAAAAATAATAATAAAAATGTACATATATTCAAGTGATTAGGGTTGAACACGTGTCGCACTCGAAAAGAAGGTTTAATGTGTTGGCATTAGGGTATAGAGGATTATTGTATTCCTACTTGATACCTTACCAAGGATAAAACCATCAATGGCTACAAGGCATCATCTGGATGACATTTTACGAGGAAGAGCGATCGAGAGGATTGAAATGGGGCAACCACAGTCTCCAGGTTGTTCAACGTGTCTGAAAGCGTGATATCGCATCTCTGAAGCCAAACAACTAGGACTTGTCGCCGGAGGAAAGCTGGAGACCGCCCCAAGGTGACAGCCCCGAGTGACAACCGATACCTGGCTCTAACAGCCAAGCGTTCGCGGAAGATGTCAGCCCGCTAACTCTCCCTGGAGCTTGCCACGGCAACTGGCAGAATTGTATCTGGAAACCCTCTCACGAAGGCTTAAAATGCAAGGCCTTTACACTAGAAAGCCTGCGATATGCGTCCCTTTTACCCCAATCCAGAAGAGGCGCCGCCTTGCATGGTGCAGAGAACACCTCAACTGGGACCATGACCAAAGAAGTCGGGTTCTATTCTCTGACGAAGCCAGGTTCAGCCTGAATAATGATTCCAGACACTACTACATCTAGAGAGAAAGGGGCACACTCTACCACCGCTCAAACATCGTAGAAAAGGATGCCTATGGCGGTGTGACGGCCTGGGATCATGACAAATGGGCCCCTCCATATGTTCGACGGCGGGACTTTGAATGTCCAGTGATACCGGGACGACATCCTAGAACCCCATGTCCGGCTTTTTCGGGAGACTGTTGGCCTGGATTTCGTGTTTATGAATGACAACGCACCACCACACAGAGCCGGTCTGGTTGATGAATATCTGGAAGCCGAAGACATGTACAGAATGGAATGTCCGGCGAGGTCCTCACTCCCATAGAGCATGCTATCTGGGGAGGATGGTATCAGCCCCCGCCAAGAACCACCCAGGACAACTGCTCTTGAACAGGAATGGGCTTTAATCTTAAATAAACTACTGAACACCCTTACTTTCAGCATGAGACGACGGTGCAAGTGTTGCGTGGCATAAAAAGGCGGTCACATACCTTATTAGTCCCACTGATACCTGGGATTTCTAAAAGTGGAAGGTCTTTGATGCCGCCGGTCGTCTATTTTTTTTTTTTTTAAGGAGACAGATATTTTTTTTCACACTTGGTCATCTCGTGTGTCTTCAATAAAGGTCACTGCAATATCTTTCAGAGTAATTGTCTGAATCACGATATACATGCTAAAGGGTACAACTTCCTTAAGCTTTGTCCACGGGTGTATATATATATATTTTTTTTTCCCTCCCCATTGAATATAAGCAAAAATATGTTTAAACTTATATATATATAACATACGTTATGTGGCGCTTTGTCGCGTTTGCATATTATTAAATTTTGACCAAACACATACACTGCGTGACATTGAAAATGGAACACCAAGAAATAGTGGCCAGAAAGTGATGAAACTCGGCAGACAGAGAGAGACAGGGACGAACAATAAGTGATCTTTATTTCAAAACGATAGTCATAATACAGAGCGAGAACGGCGTCGGCTTAGTAGCAAGTAGGACCACCGCGGACGGCGATGCACGCAGCAACACGTCTAGGTAGAGAGTCAATCAGAGTACGGATGGCGTCCTGAGGGATGGCTCTCCATTCCCTCTCAACCATTTGCCACAGTTCGTCTTCTGAACGCGGCTGTGGCAAGGCATGCAAACGGCGTCCAATGATGTCCCAGACGTGCTCGATTGGTGAGAGATCAGGAGAGTACGGTGGCCAGGGAAGCATCTGTACATCTTGAAGAGCTTGTTGGCTAATGCGAGCAGTGTGCGGTCGGGCGTTATCCTGCTGATAAAGGGCATTGGGTACCCCCTTAAGGTAGGGGAGTGTCACCGGTCGCAGCACATCATCAACGTATCGTTGGGCCGTCATAGTGCCCTGAATACGAAGTAAAGGTGACCTGGAATCATACGCGATTGCGCCCCAAACCATGATTCCACGTTGTCGCACGGTGGGGCATTCCACAATTGCTGCCGGATTGGACCTTTCTCCACGTCGACGCCACACGCGTACACGGCGACTATCACTGGACAAGCAGAAACGCGACTCATCTGAGAACACGACCCTGTGCCATTCCGTCATCCACGTCGATCTAGCCCGGCACCATTCCAAACGTTGGCGCCTATTCGGTGATGTCAATGGCAGTCTTCTTAGCGGACGGCATGAGTGCAAGCCATTAGCAACCAATCGACGGGAAATGGTTCTGGTCGAGATGGAATGATCTAGGGTGTCTTGCACATGTTGCAGGATGGCGGTACAAGTGGCTTGTGGGGCCGCCACTGCTTGTCGAAGGATACGCCGATCCACACGTGCTGACGTCACTCTGGTTGCACCGACATTCCTATAAATTGCCACATTTCCTTGTTCCAACCATCTTCTCCACAGTCGGTGCACCGTGGACGCACCAAGGTGTGTATCAGCTGCGATTTGACGTATGGACCAACCTGCCCTTTTCAGTCCGATCACCATGCCCCTCGTAAAAGCGTCTGTCTGCTTGAACTGCCTCCGTTTACGATGACCTGGCATTCTCTGTTATTACACGTGTCTTTTGACACAAGAACAAAATTTCTACAATGATTTTCCTTGAAGAAATAACGACACGAATACTGTCCTTTCTGCAAGTTCCTTCCCTTATATCTTACTCCATGTGCGCACGAGAGCTGCGCATTTTACATCATTTGCATAACTCGGTTAGGCGCGTCTACCCTGAAATTTGCATAATTTTCTGGCTACTATTTCTTGGTGTTCCATTTTCAATGTCACGCAGTGTATTAATCTTTTTTTAACGTAATCCGCCAATTTAGGGGTATACACACGTATATATATGTAATATTGTTACAAATGTGCCGACGAATGGATAAGCTGGCAGTCGTGTACGTGAGGCGAGTGTTGATGTTCTTCCCACACGCGGCCAACAAGAAGCAGAGGCAGGGCTAGATGTTAACACCGAGAGTGATCGGGAACAGCCCACGGGAGGGAGAGACTGTGTGTGTGAAAGACAGCAGCCGTCTGTCGATGGCCACACCCTAGAACCATCTGCTGCTGACCCCCTGCCAAAATCTGTCCTGTTTACAGGAGGGGTCTATAAAGAGTCCCTGGGGGCCGGCCCCACATGGGCTGGGCGTTGGCTTTTTCTTCCCCTCTGTCCCTGCCACCAGCTGACCGAATCTTTGGATCTTTATTTTGACGTCAACATTATTAGTTTTACATACAAATAGGGGTTTACAGGTATTATCAATAAAGATATAGCATATATACAAAATATGGGGGTGGTAGCAAATAGAAACAGTGTACATTTTAATAGAAGGTAGGATATTTTAAGGCATCGGCTCTAACTAATTGGGAGATATGTGACATATACTAAAAGTGTAATTGTAATACAGTTTTAAAATATACGATATATATATATGCAGCAAAGTCATCCAAAAGTAATATCAGCGCTTCACTACACGACAAAATCAAACTTCACCAGGTAAAATATAACATTTCATACTGAGTCAGCGCTGCTAGTGATTAAAAGAAGCAACTTTATAAATAACATATTTTTTTGATTGGAAGCTTGTTTGATCAAAAGTGAAATCGTGTAAAAAAATACTATTCTTCGATTCATTTCTTTGAAATGACATCAAATGTATTGTATTTTATCAAAGGTTCTCTGATGTTATAATCTACAGGAGTTGAGAGAGTGTAATAGGAATATTCTATATACAGTTACGAGCGTCATGCGTTCTTAATTCTTCATTTTTCATCTCTGTCACCGTTTGCTTTTTTTTTTTGGAATGGCGCTCTCCTATTGGTTGGCTACGATCACGCCACCTTTGCCCCCCCCCCCCATCATGCCCCCCCCACTCGCTTTTTGGTTTTTGTAACTATTGTGTTGGAGCGGGTCGCTCCTTAAATAAATGCATATATTAGTTAATAACTAAATGGAATCCTCTCTTTCTTTTTCCCAGTAAGAGACGCCTACGGAAGCCAACAGTACATAGACAGATAAAGCACATAGGCTATAGGTATTAACTAATATATGCATTTATTTAAGGCGCCAATCTATTATTGTAACAGATAGTATTTGAATCAAAACATTCAATCGGGTAAAACACGGGCGTTGCCCGGGTCATTCGGCTAGTGGAGTAATATGTGATACATTATAGTGTTGAGATTCCTTAAGGTTTGTGTGTATTGGCTATACACTTCATACACGAACTTTTCTTCTCTTTTACAATAATATTTGTTCATGATGAAACACAAAAGAAAAACTGGAAAATAAATAGCTACATCAACCAATAAGTTATTTAATTCTCGGCGTTTGAATGACTCACTGTCACTCTATTTACAACCAACAAATGATCTTCAAAAATAAAAACTCCTATAAGACGAGCTAAAGGAAACCTAGTTTAACTCTTGAACTCAATTATTTGAGAGTTTACTGAATAAATAAATAAATGTTTCGTCGGTCGTTGGTTAATAAACCTACGAAGTGAGAACAAAGGGTATTCTCCTAAACTTCTTCTCTTACACACATAAAATTGAAGATTAACATCTGAAGAGAATTTTTTATTATTTTTTAAGAAATTAAATTAAGAACAAATTACTCAAAATGACCAAACCACAGTTACCCCCGCTTATATTTCTTATTAAGGACCGAGAATCTTGACAAGTTGTCAGCAAACGTCATTTCCTTTCATGTCCTAGCAACGTCACAAACAACAGAACTTGATAGATACAGAATTTAGATATTATTCTATTTCTATTACAGATATTTGTCTATGTGACTTTCACATTTTCAGCCCTAAATGAAAATCTTTAAGAACTTTTAATTTCCATTTTGATAATGCAGCCGAGACCTTTTGATTGATCTCAAGCCATATTATTCCTCAAAAATATATATTTCATGATGGAGTCCATAAATGTGTGTGTGACCTTTTTTTAGAAGTGAATTAAAAGTAAAGCGATTCTGTCGTAAATAAATTATTTTAAAATTTCTATTTTGTAATAACAACAATATCAACATAGCGTTTTGGAGATCATTCCTTTATCATTATTTTTATCATTTTGGAGATTAGAAAAATTCAAAGATGAAAAGCCCAAGATCAAGTAGGATGGAACTCCGTGGCTGCCATTCTTCTGTTTGATGATGGAGATGTGATGGAAGACCCTTTTTTCCATCCTGCATGTTGATATTCAAACTGTGTAGACGTATGTTCTAACTAGGCTGCATCTATTTTAAACCATAGCATCATAATTATCATACGTCCTCTCTGTATTATATTACCGTAAAACCTGTCTTCTGAGACTGCTTAAGGGATTCAGGAAAAAGGACTGAACAGCGCACAGGTTCTAACTTAACTAGTTATAAACCTTATACCTTCTTTAAATATTTGATTTGAAATTCTATATCCAAAAGTATATTGAGATTTAAAAATAATGGCGAGCCTGGCTTATCAATTGGGAACAGCTCAGCCTGATTCTCACATCGCTTGGTTGGACTGATAAATGCGGTACTAGAAGGTGTGCGGGTGTCTGGTAAAGCTATTATATGAATTTCTGCACAGAAACATTTAGATTACTGCACCATAATACGAACATTCGATAGAAAATAAAACCTATCTTAAAGTGGCCATTTAAATGAGTGAGTCAACATGGGGTCGATTCTCAGTTTACACAGTCAAAGAGATGCTGATAAAGTAATCAAGCCAATTCTCTCTGGTCAAACAGAGATTGTGCTTTGGTTGGAGGATATTGTGTGACCTATAAAAGCCAACTTCCAATCCAAAATAGACGATAAAACTAAGTGACCATTTCTGTAAGACTCTAGTCGGCGTCAAGCCACAGCAGCTTTGGCGAATTGTGAATATCAACCTGGACGCGGTGAATTCGGGCTAAGGACCCTCGTCCGTCCCGGATGGTTTCAGTTTATGATATCCACAAGGGATGCCTGATGTCTTCCAAGTTGTCCAAAGAGATTTTCAGATAGGCTAATTCTATGGTCAAAGTTAAATGAAAATATTTGCCAGGAGTAAATTAATATTTCAAAAATGGTATATCATCCATGGTGTTGTGATTTTGTCACTAACCCGAGCCTGCAAGATTGCAAATATGGTCAACAGCTGCGCGTAGAATTTGCGTCAGTTTGACGTGGGAAGTGGCCTTTATTTTTAAAAGATATTATTGTCACTTAGTCCAAGTCCCACCTAGTATCGGTCACATAATCATTGTGGGATTTCTGAATACTTTTACTATAATTATAGTACTACATGTTAAGCACAAGTAATACGCCATTGTAGAGACAAGGTTTATGTGTACTTCCATTCACTCGGGATCCAATGAAGTAATTTTTCATGAGCTGTGTTCAAACGAACCGTTATTACAGTAAAATATTCTCTTTATAACAGCCTACCCAAGAGCCCTGCTAATTTGTCTATTTTTGGAAGGTATCATGTCTTTTATAAAGTATAGTTCATTTTCATTTTTATTATTACTCAGAAATTATTGAATAAGTAATGTGACAGTGATCTTTTTATATTAATTGGGCACAAAAAAAATAATATATAAAGTTATTTTTTTTACTGAAATAATATGGAGGACTCCTTTGTTTAAAAATATCTAGCGAACCCATCAACAAAGCATGTTTGTAAAACTCAATATATTTTTTCCAATACGTTTTATATTACACCTTAAACCAATTTTATTAAATTTCTCCTTCAACACTGATTATCATTGCATATTTTACAATGTTCCATTTATATTCTCACTGGTTAGAAATTTACGTCTACCGCTAATAGCGTTTCAATTACACAAAAATCAGATGATTTTTTTTAAATCCTGAAATAGGTTTCCTAATTCGAGGTTTAAGCCAGATATTTCAAATAAGCATATTTTTACACCGCTTTCTGTGTGAAATCTGACAGAAATAACAATGTAGGAAAATGAGTGTTTATTGTACTCAGCTGTTGTACTTTAAGTTTCATATGAAATGCAGACATATGATCATACATCTTAATACTCAATTGATCGTTCTGTTGTAAACGTCATTTAGGTAGCTAGTCATAGCGTCCAGAATTACAAATAAAACAATCTATTCTTTGTTTACAAATTCTGGAATATTTTTATACTCGCTCACAAAGAATGAATGTATTCTTTGCTTAAAATCAAACACTCATCTCAACATTTGGAATGATAAGCCATCTAACCTCTGTATAAAATGCAATTTGAATCTGAATACTTTAGAGATTTTCGTGTGTTTCCTAACCATTGCTAAAGAACCATCTATTGTTAAGCCCGATAAGTTTTTAAGTTGTGGCGAAATACAAGAGATCCAATAATACAACAACACTATATATATTTACACTATTTTAAACGGGATTTTATATTTTATTGCAAATAAACAACCTACTACCACTCTCCTTGCTGTGATGAAAAAAATATTGGGAGAGATTTACTCATTAATAGTGGAATCTCACCGGTTTCTTCAATTTATTCTTTCAGGCTGCTCTAATATTATTTTGGGTTGGAAATTCTTGTTAGATTTATCTCTGGACATGAGCGCGTACTTTGAGGACTGTAGAAATGTATACAAATACTAAATATTATTCTAAGCGCTTCTCATTAATGTTTAGTTGTTTCATTTTCAAAATACGAGAGACAGACGTGATTTATAATTTCCCATTTTTAATTTTGGCAATTTTATTAGATATCTATGTTTTGTGTGAGGGGTGGGTGTATGGCTAGATGGTCAACTTATGGGAGACCATCAATAAGAAGAAAGGAAGATGTGGTACCAGTGAGCTTAATCACTAGTCAATTTTGAATGGTCCAAAAAAGAGCAAGGATGTAAAAGTCTGGCAAATGGCTACTCCCTTACCACTTAATCACTCGGAACTTGTGGAGACTTTCTACCCAGAAGAGCTGGCGAACATCGCCGACATTTTGCGCGGCTAGCCGCCATAATATCTACCACGACCAAATGTGAATGCCAGAGACAGTCTTCTTCACCGCCAGGAAGGAATACGACGTGTCTACCCTCCCATACTCAACCCCCGGGGGCGTTTCTACCAAAAGAGGAAGGGTTCAGCTCTTCTACAACATCCAGGACCTTCTTAGCTAGGCGACGGATAAACTGCGTCCCATAAAGTAGAAAAGGAAAAACAACTGTAGTAGAATAATGAAAGTTCCTGGCGATGCTGGGCAGCCAGAATGTCTTATGAATATGGACCGTGTTGCAGTCCTATACTTGAGTTTAATGATAGTGTTGAGTCTGACATTGTGAGGTTTGTGTAGGAGACTCCTGGGCCAGCATCACCAGAAGTTCCACTGGCGGCAGGTCACGTTTTCACCATCGTCGCCTGTGGCTCCTAGTCCCGTCCCGCTACCCGGTCGGTCTCGACGCACACCCCTCTCACCAGCGTCCCTCCATCTTCCTACAGCTGCCTCCTTCATTTCCACGGTGTTCGCTCCGCCCCCGCAACGCTACTGAGCCCCACCTCTGGTGGGTGTTCTGCTTCTTCCATCCTGTGGCACTGTGAAGACCGCCGTATGTAACAGGCCAGCTACCCCACATGTTCCGCAACGTGACAAGAATATGTTTCTAATTAAATTTACAAAATGTAAACTAAAATAAAATTGAAAGATACTCCCTTCCCTTTTCTCAAGAACCCAATCACTTATTATATATGAGTGTGGTCTGTGGGCAAATTATAAAAGGAAATTTATAATTTATTCGTTCCCGGCCACCCTGACAAACCAGAAGTCTGAATATTTGTCAACTTGCATTGTAATTAGGTTCTAAAAAAGTTACAAATTTTCAGGTTTCTATGTGCACTTGAAGTATGCTAAAAATAGTTTACAAGATTTGAGAATAGACTGACATGGGAAAAAGTTAAAATAAAAGTTTTTAATAATAAAGTATTTTCGTGTAATTTTTTATAAAAGTAAAAAAAAAAAAAAAAACTTCCCACGCCGGGAATCGAACCCGGGCCTTCTGGGTGAAAGCCAGATATCCTAGCCACTAGACCACGTGGGATTATAAGATTGTTACTTTATATAACAACTTTCAAATAAATAAATTTTAAAGGAGAATATGAAGATTAAGTATATTATTCTTATATTTATTCAATGCCTTGCAGGTTTATTAGAATATTAATATCCGAAGAGCTATGCTAGAATTTTGACGTGACAACGTCTTAAATTAGGTTGCGGCTGGGAGTCACTTATGAAAAAGTGTAACGCCCGGTAACGTTACGATGAGTCACCGAACGAGAGTGCTGCGCGCGCAGCTGCGCGCGCAGCGCTAGAGAATTAGGCGCATTGAATCGGCGCATGCTTGTCTCTGTCTTTGTCTTTCTCGAACGTTCTTGGCGTTGGAAAAACAAGAAAGCGTCATAATACAAGTTCACACGTGTGGTTAAAGTATCGTCAGCTGTGTCTGTAGTGAAAATGTGGAGTGCTTAGATTCGTCATTTACAACAACTACAACAATAAAGGTAAATAATTGTACACTGATATTTCATTATCGTAAACTATGATTGATTGATTAATTGTTAGATTGACACAAAAGTTGAGAAACTGAGTTTATAGGTTATGTCATACTATTGATAAATGTTGATAGTGTTAAGTAAATTATTAGTTTAAAATTAATTAATTAATTAATTATTATTTTAAAAATTTTAAATAGTATTATTAACATTGGGTTAACAATATTAACAATGGGTACCAAAGCAAAAATCAAATGTCGACCACATGTGCACAGCAAACCAAACACCTTATCCGTCGATTGGGTGCCAGTGCACAAGAAAGTGGTAAACATTTCGTTGACAAAAACAGTGAAGTGCAAGCGAAAACAATTTCCTTGCGTGCCTGCTTGTGCAATTACGATCCACAAGGCCCAGGGTGGGACGTTTACTACAATTGTTTACAAGTACTCCTCAAACCAACCACAGCAATTGGTATATGTAGCCATGAGCCGCGTCACAAGTATCGACGGATTGTACATCATAACAGAAAAGGACTCTCCATTGGTTTCAAACATGGCCGAGATGGAAACGACTCACAGACTACTCGAGATATTCGCAATGAATACTTACGACTTCGTGGACACACTCTAGACACAATTACCAAACAAGCCGTAAAATTCTGTGACGACGCAACCGACGCTGGACAACTTATTGTAACGAACATCAACTGTCAAAGTTTAAGTGCCCATGCCGCGGACATTGAAACAGATACAGTGATACCACGATCAGACTATTTAGTATTGACTGAAACGTGGATGCGCGACACTTGTGAACCAACTCCAATCAAGGGTTATGAGTGCGTATCCAGGGAAAATAATCGACCTAACTCAGATACCAACGCGGCTGGTGGAGTGGCGATCTATCGTAAATTATCATCGACATCTACGGCGGAAGTGTTCCAAGTTGCGATTACAGACGTAACTCGTGTCATTAAAACCAAGGGTGACATGTGCATGACTGAAGTTACTTGCTTCGCCGCTAATACTAGCTTCAAGTTTATACTCGGTGCTGTATATATTCATCCAGGAGCTAGTATGCAGGATATTGGAATGTTACTATGGCAAGGACTCGGTCCGTACATTCACAACAGCCAGTACGTGCCACCGTTCGTGCAAATTGATTCTAGTATACCGATTCTTCTGTGTGGTGATTTTAACAAAAACGTAAAGCCTGACAACTCGTTTCTTAATTTCATGAAAAATACGTATAATCTTGATTGCGTATCAAACGTTTCTAAGTCAACTACGTTAAAAGGAACAACTATCGACTTGACTTTCGCAAGACACATTACAGCAGAAACACTTCCTTTCATTTCATATTTCTCCTATCATCGTCCTATCCTCAACAAAATCACTCAAATAGGAATTAGTTAAGTCTAAGTTTACATGTACAATGTTTTAGTAAACAAAATATATTTCTATAGTTAAAATTTGTGCAATTCTTATTTTCATTCAATTCCTTGTTCCTATTGTGCAATTTAATTATATTCATATCAATAAATATTCTACCGTTGTCACGTAAAATCTTCGCCCGTAAAAGTAAGAGCTATGCTAGAATATTTTTTTAATTTCTACTGTAACGCACATGTCCATTATCTTCCTAAATATTGGCTTTTGCTAGCGTTTGAAAATATAGTGATCCCTAAAAAAAAAAGCCAAAAAAGCGTGTTTTTATTTAATTTTAAATTTATATCACTTCCTGTAAATATAATCTTATAATTTTTACTCTTGCTTCTTTTTAATACTTTTTCTTTTGAATTTAATAGTATGTTGTTATTTCATATTTTATAACATTCCAATATAGAGAGAGTTGATTAAAAATATATTTTTGAAAAATGTAAGAAGGACACACATAAGAGGCCTAATAATAATGACAATTCATAAACGAAATTAAAATTTACATACTTCCCGTCCATCTAGGCGGCTGAAATTTTGCATACTTGCATTGTCGTTAGGATCGAGCTAGTGTGAAATTTTTTAGGCTTCTACGCGGTCTGGAATTATGTCAAAAATAGATTACAAAATTCCTTAACAGACATGTAGGCAAGTTAAGTAAAAGCTTTAAAAAATACGCTCTATGCGGTAATTATTATGAATAACCAGTTGCATATCAAGTGTATTAAGACTCATATATATATTTTTTTTATTTGACATATCGGACGCGATATCACAGTTTGGGGTACTTGCGCCTAGATACATTTTAGCAGCTTATATACATTTCATTTTGATCTCTCATGCACTCTGCAGTTATGAAATATAAAATAATAATTATATACTTTAAAATTATGTTTTGTGTTTAGGGCATCAATTTTTTTAAAATTTTAAATTAAAAGACACAAGAAGTGTCTTTGAAATTCAATCAAAACTTGGAGTTAAAATTGTAAAAAAATAATTTTACACCTATATTTTCAAAGTATTTTAAATTATTTTTGGCGATATTTTCGATTATAATTGAAATTGTTTAACACGAATTAAATTCCACATATAGTCCCTCATCATGTTTACTGTATATGGATCATTGTAGCTGGACTTAAACGCCGCAATATCTTGATGGAAGTGCTCGTCTTGCTCTTCTGAGTATGCTCCATGTTGTCCTTGAATAGGTCGAGATGGACGTCGAACATAGGAACTAGGATATTCGGCACCCCATGGCACCATAACAAGCGACCAGATTTTCAACCAACTCGACATAATTATCAGCCTTGTGTCTGCCCAGGAAGCCACGAATCATTTGAACAAAGCTGTTCTAAGCTGCCTTCTGCTCTCTAAAGAGTGCCTTCGAGAATTCCTTACCCGCCGTTATTTCCCTTATCTGTGGTCTAACAAAGACACCTGCATTAACTTTGGCCTCAGATATATTATGAAAAAATTACGGAATAATATAATTTCAGTTGAATATCTCTTCTCTTCACATAAGGCTGTGACGAATAGCTGCATAAGACCAAACTTCATGTGGAGAGGTGGCAATAAAACCTTTTGAGAATACACTAATCGCTGCTATTTGACGTTACTTGTCCCCTCAGAGATGTTGAATAAGTGGTGAATTGTTTTTATTGATCTCAAGCAATATCCTAAATAAATTTTATTTATTATTTCTTTCCGAATATATCTTCAATGTTCATCTGCTAAATTACTTTGGAAGATTCTTGTTGATATTGTTTTTAAAAAGTCTTCATATGCAACAAATAATGTATTCCCACGTGGTCTAGTGGCTAGGATATCTGGCTTTCACCCAGAAGGCCCGGGTTCGATTCCCGGCGTGGGAATTTTTTTTTTTAGATCGTTAAAATATTTTTACCTTTTTTACCAGCTATTGACCTATCTAAGTCGGTTCTTGCAGACCATGTTATTTCAGTCATACCACTAGTACACACAAGGCTTATAGTTTAAGAAAATAATCTTTCACACGAGCCAGCTTTAGAGCGATGCTTGCATATATATTTTTTGCTTGAATTACACCATGTGCTATATTCCAGAATGACTTGACATTGGACAGGTAGGAAAATGTTTTTCTGCCTTTTGTCAAAGACGATTTATTCTTTGTGAAATTTACAAAATGATTATGTTTCTCGTCAACTCATAAGACATGGGCAGTATTCTTGTCCTCTTAGAACTTCCTTTCTGTAGCTAATTTTTGATGGAATCTACTTTCGAAATTGTCAATGAATTACATTGTCGGACTTCCCAGTCATCCCTCCAAACAAATCTCCAGCCAGACTGCTAACTACTCTCATCGGACTACATGTCCATCTTCTCTCAGCCATTTCCACACATCATTTTCATCATAGCTCCAATTCACCGCTAAATTATTATTATTGGACTTAATTATTTTTCTTAATTATAGAAAAACACTAATTATATTGAATATTAATACACTGCGTGACATTGAAAATGGAACACTAAGAAATAGTGGCCAGAAAATTATGCAAATTTCAGGGTAGACGCGCCTAACCGAGTTATGCAAATGATGTAAAATGCGCAGCACTCGTGCGCACATGGAGTAAGATATAAGGGAAGGAACTTGCAGAAAGGACAGTATTCGTGTCGTTATTTCTTCAAGGAAAATCATTGTAGAAATTTTGTTCTTGTGTCAAAAGACACGTGTAATAACAGAGAATGCCAGGTCATCGTAAACGGAGGCAGTTCAAGCAGACAGACGCTTTTACGGGGGGCATGGTGATCGGACTGAAAAGGGCAGGTTGGTCCATACGTCAAATCGCAGCTGATACACACCTTGGTGCGTCCACGGTGCACCGACTGTGGAGAAGATGGTTGGAACAAGGAAATGTGGCAATTAATAGGAATGTCGGTGCAACCAGAGTGACGTCAGCACGTGTGGATCGGCGTATCCTTCGACAAGCAGTGGCGGCCCCACAAGCCACTTGTACCGCCATCCTGCAACATGTGCAAGACACCCTAGATCATTCCATCTCGACCAGAACCATTTCCCGTCGATTGGTTGCTAATGGCTTGCACTCATGCCGTGCGCTAAGAAGACTGCCATTGACCCCACCGAATTGGCGCCAACGTTTGGAATGGTGCCGGGCTAGATCGACGTGGATGACGGAATGGCACAGGGTCGTGTTCTCAGATGAGTCGCGTTTCTGCTTGTCCAGTGATAGTCGCCGTGAACGCGTGTGGCGTCGACGTGGAGAAAGGTCCAATCCGGCAGCAATTGTGGAACGCCCCACCGTGCGACAACGTGGAATCATGGTTTGGGGCGCAATCGCGTATGATTCCAGGTCACTTTTACTTCGTATTCAGGGCACTATGACGGCCCAACGATACGATGATGATGTGCTGCGACCGGTGACACTCCCCTACCTTCAGGGGGTACCCAATGCCCTTTATCAGCAGGATAACGCCCGACCGCACACTGCTCGCATTAGCCAACAAGCTCTGCAAGATGTACAGATGCTTCCCTGGCCACCGTATTCTCCTGATCTCTCACCAATCGAGCACGTCTGGGACATCATTGGACGCCGTTTGCATGCCTTGCCACAGCCGCGTTCAGAAGACGAACTGTGGCAAATGGTTGAGAGGGAATGGAGAGCCATCCCTCAGGACGCCATCCGTACTCTGATTGACTCTCTACCTAGACGTGTTGCTGCGTGCATCGCCGTCCGCGGTGGTCCTACTTGCTACTAAGCCGACGCCGTTCTCGCTCTGTATTATGACTATCATTTTGAAATAAAGATCACTTATTGTTCGTCCCTGTCTCTCTCTGTCTGCCGAGTTTCATCACTTTCTGGCCACTATTTCTTGGTGTTCCATTTTCAATGTCACGCAGTGTATATAAAATAATGATGATTTTGTATATATACCCTATCAACTTATAAATACGTAATAGGTGTTAGAATTTTGAGTATATTGTTTTTACAGACACGTAAGGGATAAAATTTTATTTAAAAAAAGTCCTATTTATTAAGTTCACCTTTGAGTTATGCAAAAGTGCAAAAAAAAAAAAGAAAAATAAATTATTTACAGTTGATAACAATACTAAAAGTAAACAATACTTAAAGTTACACCGCATAAGTTTCTTTTTTTGTGAAAAATCAATATTTATTTCAAAGAGAAATATTTACTATTTCTAACTTTTTTTTTTAATGAAGTATGAGAGGGTGAAAATATGAAGAGTAATGGCGAACGGAAAAATAAAAGTGTCCAGGGGCGGGAATCGAACCCACAACCTTCTGCGGTGTAACGTTAAGTATTGTTTATAATCACTCGCCGCAGTCCTTTATAATGTATTATAAATACTAAAAGTATTCTATATATAATGCATATACATTTTGAATAAACCCATGATATATTTTCAAGAGATAAATCTGTAAGAAAGATATAATAAATTAAATTTGTTGAGAAATGATTTATCTTAATTAAAATTAGAAAACACATAATTAGACCTCCAGGGAAAATTTTCTTCTTTTTTTTTTTATTTCTCCCAGGAGTTCTAATTTTAATAATGATCCAAGAGATTATTTCATCAGATTTATCTTTAATAAGCGCTTGGTTTATAGTCAAACTATATTTATTTTGAAATTAGATATTTTTCAACATGTTGTGCTGTTGATCAAACCCTCAGTTTGTGTTGATATCAGTAAGAACTAGTTATTTTAAAAAACAAAAGATTATCCTGATATTGTATCACCCTATTACATGGTGTTACTCCACCAGGCGCGATACTGTCTTTACCCTGAACATGGCTGATAACAAGAATCAATGTTCTATCTTCATGGTGTTATAACATTCTTCGCTCAATGGAAACAAGACAAAAATAGATTTTCTATCTCTATGGAATTCATTTTCTTGTAAATTATGCTTCACATAAAATATCGGTTTGAAAAATTAGAGAGAAATAATCTCTAATCTTCCATGCGAGTAATAATGATCACTAACATATCAAATTGGAGAATATTTGTTCATAGAGTTACTAAAAGTCGAACTAGAATTCATTGAGCCTAAAGAAAACAGTTTTTAAGTTTAACTTTGCAATAAATTATGTAGAAGTAAGACTTCATAACTCATGTTCTACAAGGCGTACGTTTTCCTTGCGGAGCATAGAGTTTTGATAATAAAAATAAAGATTTTAAAAACATTTTAATATTAATATATCCTGTTATATTCCACGTTATTATAGTGTGAGGTTCAGTAATATTTAAGTTAACTTTGTTTTTGTATCTTGAGAGACTACAGTTTAATGAAATCAGACCTAACTTGAAATATTCCGTACCCATAATTATTGAGATATTAAGATACTGTAAATTTTGGCAGAATATGTTGACATTTGTCTTTCGTGACCCTCATCATATAAAGGATAAAAGGGAGGTTCAAATATCACTGGATTGTGAAAAATTATAAGAGAGGATCAGAATCGGCCATTGTTGAAATGGCCAATTGTTGCTAAGATCGACGATCGCTTGGTTGCCTTTGTTACAATTGATCTCGATCTTAAGAAATTGCTACCTAATTCTTGAGCGCAATGGAGGTAATGGACATTCTCCTATGTCAGTTTCTGTGTTTTCTTGTCTATGACGTCGTCCCCCTTCTGTACCATTGTCTTATGTTTGTGCTAACCTATGTCGTCTTCGTCCTTTGCGTAGTGTATTGGAGCCATCTCACCCTATATTGTCTGTGCTTGCTCTAAATTGTACTTTGTTATGTGTTCAACCTTCCCGTGGCTTGACGACTTTCTGTTGTGGGCAGTCTTGTGGTACGTGCCTCGTATTGTGTTTTGGTTCGTGCCACGCATCTTGTTTTACCTCGTTACTAACCACGATGTTGTGATTAGTCTTACGTTGATTGTGTTCTTGTAAATAGGAAGTTCGATGTTGTGTTTTATTTAACTTTCTATCTTGTTAGGGGGCATAGAACGATCAACATTTTCATTTCATCCGTACGCTATAATCTAAAGTAATTTTTATACTTTATATAATATATATGTTGTTTGAATATATATAATATCTAAAAAGATAAAATATCTGATTTAAGAAGAAAAGTAATGACGACCTCTGAAGACTACTTGACAATATGAACAAAGAAGAAGTTTTATTCAGCAAATATAATTTTATCATATAACTTTTAGAACCTGGTGTTTACAAGAATACTCACCCTGTGAGTTTCCTTGAAATGCTGAATTTCAAAATAATATTTTCTGTTCAATGCCAAAATTAGCACGCGATTCTCTGACAACAGACCAACCTGATATATTCAATAGCACATCTGAAACAGCTCTGATAGCACTCCAACCTGATATATTCAATAGCACATCTGAAACAGCTCTGATAGCACTCCAACCTGATATATTCAATAGCACATCTGAAACAGCTCTGATAGCACTCCAACCTGATATATTCAATAGCACATCTGAAACAGCTCTGATAACAGTCCAACCTGATATATTCAATATCAGATCTGAAACGGCTCTGATAACAGGCCAACCTGATATATTCAATATCAGATCTGAAACGGCTCTGATAACAGTCCAACCTGATATATTCAATAGCACATCTGAAACAGCTCTGATAACAGTCCAACCTGATATATTCAATATCAGATCTGAAACGGCTCTGATAACAGTCCAACCTGATATATTCAATAGCACATCGGAAACAGCTCTGATAACAGTCCAACCTGATATATTCAATAGCACATCTGAAACGGTTATAATAACACCAACCTGAAAAATTCAATAGCACATCTGAAATGGCTATAATAACAGTTCAACCATATTTATTCCATAGATCATCTGAAACGGTTCTGATAATAACAGTCCAACCTGATATATTCAATAGCACATCTGAAACCGCTCTGATAACAGTTCAACCTGATATATTCCATTGCTTATCTGAAACGGTTATAATAACACCAACCTGAAAATTTCAATAGCACATCTGAAATGGCTATAATAACAGTTCAACCATATTTATTCCATAGCTCATCTGAAACGGTTCTGATAATAACAGTCCAACCTGATATATTCATCAGCTATTATTAAAAGCCTCTGATAGCAGTTCTACCTGATATAATCATTTGAATATATAATGGCGTATGTACGTTTTACATCAAGCTGTTAGCTCATAAGACTGTATATTTGGCGATCTCCATTATAATCTTCCTAAACTTCTCTAATGTCTCTCGAGTCGATATATGTTCATTAACACAATTATTCTGAGTCATCATAAATAACATTTCCTTTTCAGCCTATACGCTGGTTTCTAATAGGAGTATCATATTGTCATGAGGAATTTGTTGTTGATAACCACAATATTGAAACTCAGATGCATATATAGAATTTAAAATATTGATTTCAAATCAGTATCATATTGTCATGAGGAATTTGTTGTTGATAACCACAATATTGAAACTCAGATGCATATATAGAATTTAAAATATTGATTTCAAATAGCTACATGAGATCGTCATGATTATCATAATCTTTATACCATACTTCTTGGCCCGATATTTTCTACCTGGCATTGATTCTTTCCATAACTAAACGTATCTACTCCTTGACCCAGGATACTCCTACCTAGCGTTCTGCCCCCTGACCGAGCAATAAAAAAACGATGTTTCCAAAAATGCCATATTCTGTGTCCTATTCCATATCAGTACATATTAGACATTCAAATTCTCTATATACAAATATTAAATTTCAGTTTATTATTATTTTCTTCACTATGTAAATCCGCTTTTGCATAACTGTTTTATTTTCTGCTCCGTTATATGTATATATATAGATTAGATCCGGAAACTTTAGTGGAGTAATTTTTTTCCTGTCGAAGGGCGGTTGTGCCCGAAAGCTTGAAATAATTTTTTTCTCGCAAAAGATACTTATACCTCAGGCTTATAGATTTGAACATTCTATTAGGGGATTAGCCTATTAATTAAATGATAAATTGTTTTGTTTGATATTTTAACGTAGTCCATTACCTAATCCATTGTTTTCTCACAAAATTTACTCGATCATAGAATACAGCTAGTAGCATAGTTTGAATTAAGTTAGATATAAAATACACACACATATAGAGATAGAAAGATCGAGTTGTTAATAGATTTTTTCAACTTACTTCCATGCCATCTGCCTACAAATCTTGTGATTAATATTTAATATACTTGCAGATAACATAGATGCTTGAAATTTAGTACATTCGTTTAATCCTACTGCAAATGCAAGTGTAAACTTTTCATACTTCTAGGATGTCTGGATATTCGAGAATGGACTAATTTAAAAAAGAACTGTCTTTCAAATTTCGTAATTAGTTTTTATATGCTTTCAGACTACATAGAAGTCTGGAATTTTGTATACTCCCTTTATCCAGCTAATGTCTCTCGTCAATACAAGAAAAGCTACGATTTCGTAAAATGCTATAGGATAATTTATAAGATATTCTAAAATAAATTTGAACTAATAATATTGAAAGGCAGATCTTAGTATGTTATAGATTCTTCCTGCTTTTACACTTTGGTTTAATCAATAAGGAATCACGGAGATCTCCGTGTTGAAGGGCTTGTTGGCCCGAGAGCTCGAGAAATAAAAGAAATAAGAAAAGAAACGAACCTCTTGATTCCTTATTTTGATTAAATCAAAGTATGTTCATTTGCAAAAAGGCACATCTTTTGAATAAATACCTTGATATAAAGTATGGGACGAGTGGGTAAAACCCTCAATTCCCGACAGTCATGAACCGGGATTGAATCCCGCGTTTAAATTTTGTCTAATATGTAAATAACCTTCACATATTATTCATTGTTCAATTATCATGAACTAGGTTGCTCTTGCTGAGCGGTACCTATTAATGTGATTTGAACCAGATATAAAGTATCTTTGATATATTTGAATTATGATTTACAATATAAATAAATAGAATGGCATATATATGCCATTCTCAGAGCAACTGTTCTGTTTTCGAGATAAATCTTGTGCAGGATACAATGTCAGCATAAGTTCAAAGACCTAAACCCAAAGTGATGGGGACAACTAGCTTTGTCCAGTACTGGACAAACACAACCAGGAAGTAAGGCTGAATGTAGAGCCTTCTTTGTTAACTTTAAAATTGATTCTTTGTTAGCTGAAAACAAAAGTCGAATTAAGGGCAGTTTATATTGTTTGTTGAGTTTGTCCAGTAGAAGTTTTTGCTTTGTCTTCTGTTTGAATTTATAATTTATACCTTAGAAAGTGTCCTGTAAAGGACACCTAATTGCAGAGCCAAAGTGTCATTCAGGGATAGGTGTCCTCTTACCGGAGAGTTGCTAAATTGTAAAAATGGTCATTTTTCAAATGAAAACTGTCCTTTGTGGAGAGGTGTCCACTAGCGGGGTGTCCGTTAAAGGGAGTTTTTACTGTACTAAGAAATATTTTGAAAAGAGCTAGAAAACTTCCTCTCAAAAACCGAATGATAAATTGTATTACATTCCTATTCAATTACAAAAGCAAAAACCTCCATAGTTTTGCTAAACATCACCACTTCGAACGCTATTTGACTATTCAAGCCAATAAGAAATCAATTCAATCCTTGAAGTTCTCTGGAATGTTTTAAGCTGACGAAAATAAAGTTCGTCACAAATAAGCCAATTTCTAATCGTTTTTTTAATTTTTGTATAGTTATTGTCAATATTTGTTCTATTTCTAATTGGAAATAAAAAAATCGCACAAAGGTATCATTATGAATTATGTTCGAAATAGGTAATAATCATCAATTATTAAGGTAAGGAATATATACTCTATGACTGAAGGTTTGTGTGTGTGTGTCGCAACAATGTATCTTTGACAGGGGAAATGTGATCGTAGTACACAGGTCATAGTATTGATGCTGTTACACTATATTGTTGCACTGGGCTGCGGTTTGGCAGATTCTTCAGTCTTGAGTCTCTCCTCAGACGTGTCTTGCATCTTTCCAGAACGTGTCTCAACCATCTTGCAAGGTTAAACCAGTCAATAATAAGACAACAATATATTTAGGTAGCACCTAGAATATCTCTTTATTTATCATATCAAAGTTTAAAGCAGGTGGGGTATTTTAGTGTATCAAAATACAAATGTTTTATAGTACATAATATTTTATAGTAATAATCTGTTTTATAAAATAAATAAATATATAATTTAAATTTTAAATATATGTGATGATTTAAGACCATGGAATTGTTGTAAATAGTCTAGATATCCACTACCACATGTTCCACCCCATGACTGTATATAACTTCTTATGTACTGCACATAGAAAACCTCAACTAACATCAATCTGTACCGCGTAAGAATCTAATAAAGTATTGCAACTGCACAGATAGAAGGAATGGAGAGAGACAGGAGAAAGTTAAGGTTAAAACAAATCAGGCTTAGAGGATCGTAGAAGTCAAACCTAAGAGGTAGGCCTAGAAGAGAACATAATTATTAATAACGCCACAGTTAACCTTCTGACCCCGGACACCCTGCGAGCTAAGTTTAAACCAATATTTCCGGACAAGACAGGACGTATCTTGTGACCAGAAGTTATAAAAGTTTGAGAGACGCCCAATTTCCGGAACAAGACCGGACGTATTTCTTCCGTCAAAGAGATAAGCCAGGCCCAATCAGAAGACAATACCTAAGTAGGTCAACCAATAGCCCACTACCACGTGAAAAAGTCCCACCAATTAGGAAAGAATCACCTAAATAGGTCAGCCAATTAGAAAGCAGCAAGGTCGTGGTGTTAAATCGAGGACCTAGAATTGTCAGTCTTCACTTGGATCCCAACGGTAACACTTGCTCTAAGATCTCTCTCCCTCTCTCCTCATCCCATTCCTTCTTGACGTCAGACGCTTTTAGTGGAATCTCTGTTTGTTTATTTCACCTTTGGCCCAGCTGTGTCGCCTTCCACCACGACTGCACGGTAGAGTTGACATCGAGGTTCGTCTAGCATCAGGTAACACTGGTCCCAGAGGTCCCAAGATATCACAGACTCCCCCGTAACGAAGAGTCGACAGGATAGTGGACGCCAAGGTACAAGTAAGCAAATAGACCACTGTCTGTACAGAAAGATGGAACAGGGAAGAGAGGAGGATTCAAAGGAGCCCATGAAGACCGATCCCGACTACGAAAGTGGCGACAACCCCACTTTTCCGAAGAAAGAAGCCACCCTCGGTAAGACGCAGGAAATTGCCCCCGGCCAGGAAGACGTCACGCCCCCCGCCGCCGGTGTCAGATGTCCTGGGGAGGTTGACGACGACGCTACATCAGCTTTCTGCCGTGACCGGACATCGCGAGAGGTGGAATCGCTAGGATGGTTCGTACGAGGCGCAGAGCTTCTTCACCAACTACGACGCCCAAGCAGATCGGGCCCAACTACAATACTCTACAAGACTGAGAAAGCCACCAAACCTCCTGCAAGCGCCCCTCCGAGTTACCAACACGCGAGCGTATGTTACCTGCTCCCCCGACCATCTCTAAACCACGAGCCCAGCGCAAGCAGTGAACTCTTAACTGTCCCAAGGAACCTCCAACTATGACAACAGACCAGGCCTGTCCCGACATACAAGGCAGCACAACAGTAGGTTCCTCCTCGCATAACTTTTGTTGAACTATTGCTCGTTCGAGCTGAACTGTCCAATAATATAAACCTACCTCTACTACTTGATACAGAAGCATCTATTGCTATAATTAGGCAGAATACTTTTAAAATAATAGAAACCAATTTGCAAAAGAAAATACCTGTCCACCCATTTAACTTAACTATTAATGCCATAGCTAACAATATTTTCACCATAGATTATATCTTTTTAAAGGTAAAAATAAGTAACATAACGCGGAATCTAAAATTCCATATCATCGATACACCCTTGCCTTTTATCATTTTATTCCTTAATTCCATAAAACGATTTCTACTAATTATAAACTGTTCTCAGCTACTCCTGTATCAAGATAATGTACCTCTACCAACTACCTTATACAAATTCACCTCGTGCAAGCAACACGTGTCCCATGGACAGGTTAATACAACTGTCCCAGTTACTAAATCTTCCCCTCCTGGAACGGGTTGCTCACACGTGGTGAACTCCAACACTCTTATTTGGCCTCAATGTAATGTTCCTGATCCTATTTTCAACGCCTCTATGTCCTCCTCTTGCATATCTTTGGACACAAGTAACCTAGGTCACTGTCCCTATAATTTACACAAGGTACTGCATCAATTTACACCCGTTTTCGCCGCCAATAAATACGACGTCCCTAAGCTTAAAATACCTCCCGTAAAAATCAATACTACTTCGGACAAGGTAATTGCCTTACGTCCTTATCGCGTACCCCCAAATGACCAACTTGAAATACAAACACAGATCGAACACATGCTGGAACACGGTATAATTACAACCTCAGTATCTCCCTATGCCAGTCCTATTACGCTTGTCACCAAACGTGACAAATCAAAACGCTTTTGTGTTGACTATCGTAGGATTAATGAAATCATTGCACCAGACGTCCATCCTCTCCCCTTGATAGAGAATATACTCGACAAACTCTCACGCGCCAAATATTTCTCCTCGGCCGACATATCTTCTGCCTACTGGCAGGTCGAAATAGATCCCAGTTCCCGTCACCTTTTAGCTTTCGTGACATTAGACGGGCAATACGAATTTTGTAGGCTTCCTTTTGGGATGCGCAACTCACCACAGATTTTTGAACGTGCAATAAACCAAATATTCCAAAAATATAAGTTAAACTTCATAGCCCACTATTTCGATGATTTTATTATCTTTTCGGATACCTTAGAAGAGCATATTCAACACGTAGAAAAATTCCTGGAGATCTGCCAACAGGAAAATATTAAACTAAACTATAAAAAATGTGAATTTTTGAAGACATCAATAGAATTTCTAGGATACACTGTTAAGAACGGAACTTACACACCGCAGACCCGTAACCTCGATATTATTAACGCTATCAAACCTCCCTTCAACCAAAAAACATTACAGTCCTTTTTAGGAGCCGTCAACGTATATAACAAGTTTATACCAAATTATGCCCGTCTCAGAACCCCACTCAACAATTTACTTAAAAAGGACACTAAATGGCAATGGGACGACAAATGTCAACAGGCATTCACGGCTCTCAAGGAGAGCTTAACACGTAAGCCCGTATTACATCTGTATCAGGATGGCCTACCCTGCCGCTTGTACTGTGACGCCTCCACCCAGGGAATCGCAGGAATTCTCAAACAAGTACATCCGGATGGAAAAACTCATCCCACACAGTATTACAGTAGAGCACTACGTCCTCACGAACGCAACTATACCATTTCAGAGTTAGAATGCTTAGCGATCGTAGAAAGCATCGAAAAATTCCGCATCTATCTATCCGGTACCAAATTCACTGTCTACTCCGACCACCAAGCCCTACAATGGCTTAAAACTATTAAAAACCCGTCAGGACGACTTTTTAGGTGGAGTTTAAGACTATCCACTTACGACTATGAAATACAGTACCTCAAGGGAACCCAGCAACACGAGGCCGATTTGCTTTCTCGCAATCCATTTTGTGGATTTATCAGTGCCCGTACTATTAAGAAACACCAACCGAATATCACAGATACCAGTGTCGCTGTAGACGTCAACGGTTTACACACCATACGACGTAAAGGTGTAAATCGAATAATAATACCCGAAGCTCTTCAACACTCGCTTATGAACCAGGTTCACAGCGAATACAACCATCCCGGTATCTCCCAAATGGCTCGCCTAATCTCTACTCAGTATTACTGGAAAGGTATGGCCAAGTCCATACAAAAATTTGTAAATTCCTGTCATACCTGCCAAATCATCAAAAGACCCAAAGGTAAGCCTTATGGCACCTTAGGACAAATTCCCCCACCACAACAGCCATTCGATTTAATATCAATAGATACAATAGCCGGATTTTCGAAATACGGACACTCCAAGACGTATCTCCATGTTATAGTGGATCACTTGACCAGATACGCTTGGGCATTCCCATCGAAATCTACAAGTACCTTAACGTACATCCAAACCCTAAAAAAGGTACTACAACAAGGGTCTCCAAAACGTCTACTTTCGGATAGAGCGCCCGCATTCACCTCCGAAAAATTCCGCAAATTTCTGCTATCTCGCGGTATACAACCACTGCTTACCACCAGTAACAATCCGCAAGCTAACGGATTGATAGAACGATTGAACGCCACCATCACTGGAAAACTAAGGTTACTTTATCTCGAAAACCCGAAGACATCTTGGACCAAACTAATTAAACAAGTTGTCCAAATCTATAACCAATCCCCGCACACCGTCACAGGTTTCCCACCGATCTTCTTGATGTTTAATAGCATCCCACCAGAACTAAAAACTCATTACAACCCGTTCCCCGACGTACAGAAGGCTAGGCAACTCGCCTCCAGCAGAACACAGCTTAAGCATGAAAGGGACAAACAAAGATATGATAAAGGTCATCAAGCCCCGCATTTCGAGATTGGTGACCTAGTCCTCGTAAAAAATTATAAACATCCCGATACGGGAAAATTGGCACCATACTTCACAGGTCCGTTTACAATTATAGAAATAATATCCCCAAACGTAGTCCGAATTAACAGACCCAATCGACCCCTAAATAAAGAAGATGATACAGTTCATGTGAACAAACTTAAATACTATACAGAAGATATCTTATTCCTCGCGCCCCAGCCTCTAATTCCAACACCTCGCGTAACACCTGATGTCCACTTGATAGAATTCGGCCATTTATGTCCCGCAATATTTGACGCGCAGAAATCCCGTCTTATACCCCCGACTTGCTCAGCGCCTTTTCTGCACCTTAATGCAGAGATCTTCCAATAAGTTGAAAGAAAGCAAGCAAGCCCCCTCGCTCCCCCCTTGACCTAAATCCGGAATCACATTAACCCGTAATTACTGGCGTTCGGCTTGAAAGGCCGTGTGAAAATTTAAAATGTTTGCGAAATTTTCAAAATGCAATATTTTTCATCAAAATTTTAGGTAGCTTAATAAAATGCATTTATTTGAAGAACTTTTCATTTTAAGAGAAATCTATTTTGTATATCCCGAGTTATTAAATCAAACGGCCTTTAAAGCCGAGCGCCAGTAATTACGTCACTGGGAATTTTAGCGCCCCTATTATTGGCCGTTTCACTTTTGGTTTTATAGACGTTCAAACGCAACAAATAAGTTGAGCATTCGTTTTTTTATTACTCTTGCTTCAATTATATGCATTCTAAATTGTGTTTTGTGATTGTAATTTTGTATAATATAATAGAAGTTCGGTTCCACTTTTGGTTTTTCAAAAACAAAAATTTGGTATCCTATGTCCCTAAAATTGGAAAATCTGTTATATTACTCTCCACAATGCATTCGACCACAACAATTGATCAAGAAACTGCTGAACAATAAAAGCCCGAGATAATCACATTTTATAATATGACCAAAGGTGGTGTAGATATAGTTGATCAGACATGTATTCAGTTGGAAGAAGAACCAAAAGATGGCCCCTGTGTTTATTTTTCAACTTTTTGGATGTGGTTGCAATAAATTCAGCAGTAATTTATAAGGCTGTCAAGCAAGACGGTGGAATGGCTCGAAAAGATTTTATAAAGCAGCTTGCTCTACAACTAATGAGAGATGCCTTGAATATGAGAAATCAAGCAAAAATTTGTCAAAATATCTGCAAGTATTAATTCAGAAGCATGATGGAACTTCATCACTTGAGGTAGGCAAATATTTATTTGATATTCAAACGAAATATCAATAATATGTGTTATCTAGGAATCCACAAGCGGCAGTCCTTGGTCCAAAAAAACGCAAAAGATGCTACCTATGTAAAAAAGACCGTCGAACTCAAATGCAATTCAAAAAATGCAAAGAACCAATCTGCAAAGATCATTCTATTGAAATATGCTTGAATTGTGCATCTAATCTTGATTAAAATATTTTAGATAGAATTTTTTAGAATATATACAGAATATTTTAGATAGAAAGAGTTTCTTGTACATTTTCATTTAATTTTGTTTAGAGCTCTGTTTATTCGAAAAAAACAAAATATTTATTCTTTGGAAATTATGTGTATACGTTTAATTTCTTTTTATTTTATAAATAACATGGTTTATTATTGATTTTAAAAGACGGCCTGAGAGGCCGAACGCCAGTAATTGTGTAAGGAAAATAGGCGCCAGTAACTAAGGGTTAAAAATAGGTTCGCTCCCCCTCGCCCCCCCGAGCAAACAAACAGCCGACATCTTGTTACATCCGTCACCACCCCGATGTCACTCTAATGGATTTTCGCTACCTATTAAATTAAACATTAGTGCGTACATTTACTAACAAATCTGTTCACTAATATTCTCTCGCCCTCAATTAACTTGTCAACTTAACATCGACACTTAGATCCAAGGACAACATTTTACTTACAAAAATCACACACACCCACATAAGTTTAAAAAAAAAAATAAAACGACAACATTAGGACTCGATGAGTTTCACAGTTGGAAACAATGTGATCCACGAGTCACGTCAAATATAAAACAAATTCGATAAGTTAGAAAAACTTAGGCCAACAAGACCAAAGATATCGATCGAGGACAATTTAAAGCTCTCTCCACCCATCCTAAAAAAAAAAAAAAAAAAAGGAACATACATTTGGCCTACAACTTTCCATTCTTTCACGATATATAATTTCTATGTATAATTTTACTTGCTCTTCTTTCTCGATGAACATTTTTTAAAATTTTTCATTTTAATCTTCTTTATATAATCATTATCTAGCTCTTATAATTGTTTTTTTTTTTAACGTCAAACAATCAGTTTAGATTATTGTCTTTTTTTATTTTTCTTTACCAAAACTTATTTACTTTTGCTTTATGACTCTATTTTATAATCAACTTTATATTTTATCTTTCATATCATATCTAATAATCTCAAGTTTATATTTCATGTTTATATCACTAATTTGCATTTATCATTTTATATTTTCTCTCACTTTATAAATTAGATGTTATTTACATTGTTTCATCTTCCGCTACCATGTCAATGCTATCGAGTATATTACTGCTCATTTTTAATTTTCATTTAATATTTTCACTTTCTATTACCCCTTATATACTGCTGTAGTGTGTTAATCTTTGTATCATATCATCACTATTTTTACTTTTTTTTAAAGATTACTTTGCATTTAACTTCGCAATTCTATTTTCGATTTTTCAAATCCTTTAACGCTATATGCAAAGCCTTAATCTCGCAATTTTATATCTCAATTATATATTATTTTATAATCAAAATAAAAATCATGATCTAAAAACAGGGCAATCTTCAATAACCTCTTAAACAACCACTTTAAAGGTTACTTCTTGATAAATACTAACCCTTTTCCGCAGGAACTTTTAACTCCTTCGCAGGCTAGACTTGACCTACTTTGATTTCGTAATTAACAATATTGTCACACCGTCCCCCAGATTTACCTTATCCCAACTTCTGGCTTGGATACGTGCAAATTGTATTTTTTTTATTATTCCAGGGCACTCTCATGCCACACGCTGGCACATTTTTTTTTTTATTTTACTCTTTTTCTCGCTAAGCCCCTGACGACTCTAATTAAAACTTTGATTTCTGGTCACTGATCTTCGCCCTCATTTATCCTGCATGCGTACGTCTTAACGACTAATTAATAAAACCCATAACAATCACCCTTATCTTACTTGTCGATTGTGGTACTGTAACTTTATTAGGTCCTTAAATTTACATGTGAAACATGGCCTAGGTTTTCCGCGCCGTGCACATTAAATGGTTTGGGACTTGAGTCAAAGTGACATTGCCTCAACCAAGTAATAACTAACCCCTCAACCCTTTCTAACGCCCATCACGAAGAGATCATGATTTTCCCATCAAATCATTTTTATTTTTACCTATCATCATTATATGCTCTCTATTCATTCTTTTATTCCTATTTTTGTTTTACTTGTATGTTTAATATTAGTTGTTTATGCCTTATTACCTCTTATGGATATACAGAAATCAACCCCATGTTATATACCAACTCATTTCAATTAATTTTTTAAAAAATTACTTCCTTAATAACAGTCTTCCTATTCCGCTCTCTTAAATCCCTCCATATGAACCCTCTCACATCCGGGGCCATCTGTGATGATTTAAGACCATGGAATTGTTGTAAATAGTCTAGATATCCACTACCACATGTTCCACCCCATGACTGTATATAACTTCTTATGTACTGCACATAGAAAACCTCAACTAACATCAATCTGTACCGCGTAAGAATCTAATAAAGTATTGCAACTGCACAGATAGAAGGAATGGAGAGAGACAGGAGAAAGTTAAGGTTAAAACAAATCAGGCTTAGAGGATCGTAGAAGTCAAACCTAAGAGGTAGGCCTAGAAGAGAACATAATTATTAATAACGCCACAGTTAACCTTCTGACCCCGGACACCCTGCGAGCTAAGTTTAAACCAATATTTCCGGACAAGACAGGACGTATCTTGTGACCAGAAGTTATAAAAGTTTGAGAGACGCCCAATTTCCGGAACAAGACCGGACGTATTTCTTCCGTCAAAGAGATAAGCCAGGCCCAATCAGAAGACAATACCTAAGTAGGTCAACCAATAGCCCACTACCACGTGAAAAAGTCCCACCAATTAGGAAAGAATCACCTAAATAGGTCAGCCAATTAGAAAGCAGCAAGGTCGTGGTGTTAAATCGAGGACCTAGAATTGTCAGTCTTCACTTGGATCCCAACGGTAACACTTGCTCTAAGATCTCTCTCCCTCTCTCCTCATCCCATTCCTTCTTGACGTCAGACGCTTTTAGTGGAATCTCTGTTTGTTTATTTCACCTTTGGCCCAGCTGTGTCGCCTTCCACCACGACTGCACGGTAGAGTTGACATCGAGGTTCGTCTAGCATCAGGTAACACTGGTCCCAGAGGTCCCAAGATATCACATATATTAAAAATAATATTATAAATAATTTTTAAAATACGCGCATTAATCATGGTGCAACAATATTGTCCATGAATAATCTGTAGTAGCCTACTCTGTTTATCATCATAAGTAGCGTGATGCAGTAACGTTGGCGATTTAATGTAAAATATTTTCTCCTGTAGAAGGGCCTGCTCGAAAACTTGGGATATTTGTAAATAAAAAATATTTTAAAAAGAAAGTTTTCCTCGGTGCCTAATGTTATTATTTTAATATTATTAATTTATTTGTGGATTAAGGCTTATTTTCTTGTAGCTGAAATGAATAGTTAAGAACTTAAGACTCGATAGAATAAATGATCTTCCAAATGTTGAGGATGTGTTTGAAGAGCCATACGATCCGCCAGGCTGTCCAGGGGGGAGGAAGCCTGTTAAAACATTGAGGGTTGGGGACACAAAGGGCTGCTAGGGGACATTTCTATGGCATAAGCGGAAGTATGGACACCTGTCAATACCCACCTGCCATAGATGAGGTGACTGTACTCATCATCCCTCCCTCCCTATGTACTTCCCTCATTCCAATTTGTCCATCAATCGTTCCTCCCGAGAACGCCTATATATACATCGCGGAACAAAACTGCTCAGTAAAACTAAGAAATAAATTCTTAGCGAAATAACGAAAATACCTTAGTGATTTGTAAAAAGATAAGTTGACAATGTTTCTTGGGATTTGGATCTGAATCCTAAAATTCCTTTTGATAGTTTCAAGCGATTTACAATATCCTATCTTAGGAGTTCGTGGAAGTGAAGTCGCCCTGTACTGATGAAGAAGAACCACAGAATGGATCCATGGTAAGATGGGCGTGATACTTTCTGAATTTCCTTAAGTTGACAATGTTTCTGGTTTTGTGCGCATGCTGAGGTGAAATGGTTTTCACCGCATTTTACATATCGTGGTATTTTTCGGTATTTGTATTGTGAGTGACCATAATTTTGGCATCTATGGCATTGTCCACGATCTTTCGGGGCCCTATATGCTTCAAATTTGCATATCATCTCACAAATGTGATTTACGTTGAATATTTGTTTGTTTTGCGAGGTTTTTGGTAGAATTACTTGTTTTAGTGGTAACTCTACTTTAGTGACCGCCTTACGACGCCTGGCTAGTTTCAGTGGTTCAAAACCTTGATTTCCAAAGTCTTGAATATTGGATATCGTAAGGCATTGGTGCTCTTATTACAACCTTCAAATATTTGTCATATTCAAGGGTTCTGAAGTGGACACTGTAAGGGCGTTCCTCAAGCCAATTAGTGGCAGTACTGTAGTAATCTATACAGTGTACCTGGACATTAATATAATGTTCAGATGTTGAAAAGTCAGGATTTTGCTTCGTACAGTTTATGAGTCCATCTCTCAATCCTGACCATTCTGTTACTCCACTTATTTTTATGGGAGATATTTTTCTCTTATTATTCTGAGTAGTGATGGTTTGTCTGGTGTTACCATTGTTATAGTTTCTCTATCGGCTGGCTTGTTTCAACTGCTGTTGCAGCTCTGGACTGAGAGATTGTGGCAACAATATGAGTGGTCTTAGGTTCTATTTGTGTTCCAGAGTGAGAGTTTGAGGCAACAATGGGTTTTGCCTCTGATTCTATAAGTGGTTTGGGTGATTCTCTTCTTCGGTGCTTAAAAGGGAATTTTTGCTTTTATTTTCATAGTCATTTTTTTTATTAGTCAATTCTCGTTTATAGAAATCAAAAAAAAGTTTATTAGCTGAGAAAATATTTTTTCAATAGTTGAAAGGAACTTTTTAACAGCTATGTGGAATCGTCTTGGTATTTTTACTTAAGCACATTCAGGCAGATTCCAGATTAGATAGGAATGTGTACCTACCGGGAATATTGGCATAGCTGAATTACTGGTAGGCTGATTTGAAATCTGGGCCTGTTCCATTGCTTTCTTTCTTGAGTTTTTCTTCGTTGGGTTAAAAATAATTATTAGTAGTTTTTTTTTGTGTGTTTTTTCTATGATTTCGCGTTTTAAAAATTAATAAGACTGCTAGGTTTTCATTTTCAAATAATAAGCATCTTTAGACCAAACAAACTGGTCATTCAGGTATCCTGAAAAATCATTAAACGAGTATTTAAGGCCAGAAGTGCGTGCGTGTGTGTAAACTCCGAACAATGTCAAAAATAGTTCAAAAGAGTAATTTTACTGGGATCAGGCGGATGCATTAAGAAGAAGACATCTAGAACCAGTCCATCCCATGTTATAATATTTTCAGTAAGAACAATCGGAAATAGTTTTATTCATCTAAAACAACGTCCTAAATAAATTTTTGAATTCTTTACTTCCCCGAATATATACTTTATGTTTATAATACAATATAAAAAAATGCGGTTTATGATTGTAGAACGGCGTTTGACAATTATCCCGCAAATGTTTCTTTTGAATTATTTCTGCTTAAAATAAATTTAGATTTTTCGTTCCAAACATTTGCGGGATAATTGTGAAACGCCGTTCTATATACTTTACGTGTTCAACTGGATAATTTTTTCAGATTATCGTTGATATTGTTTTTTAAAAAATCTTTATATGCCTTACGTATCGTACTCTCACGTGGTCTAGTGGCTAGGATATCTGGCTTTCACCCAGAAGGCCCGGGTTCGATTCCCGGCGTGGAAATTTTTTTTTTCAATAACGTTAAAATATTTTCATCAATATTTTTACCATCGTTTTGATGGTCTGAATCGAAAGAGATAAAAATATTTTAATGATTTAAAAAAAAAAAATTCCCACGCCGGGAATCGAACCCGGGCCTTCTGGGTGAAAGCCAGATATCCTAGCCACTAGACCACGTGGGAGTACGATATGTGTTGCATTTTAAGATATTTAAAAATATATATTAATGAAAAATAAAGGATATATTAGGAAATGAAGAATTAAAAAAATTTTTATTCAGGACGTTGTTTTAAATAAATTAAAAACTACTTCCCACTGTTCCAACTGAAAATGTAATAATATGAGATGGGCTGGTTCTAGCGATGAACTCTCCCAGCAGTTTCGCAATATTTATTTATCAGACTTCTCTACTATTGTATTGGGTTGATTATATAGTTAGCGTTTCAGTTAAATTCTTTATAAATAATATTTTTAGATTAGACGAATTAGACATAGCCGAGGTTCCTCTGAGCACCAACTACCCGATCTATCCAGTAGTCTAGTATAAAGTCCTAGTCACGGACTGAAAACAGGCTACAGAGATGAACCAGTTGACCAGGAACCTCCAGGCTAGCAGAGAATCTGGAAGGAGGGCCAACGATGCAGGGTTGAGCTGAACCAGACCAAGTAGTGAGGCTGTCTTGCATTCTGTGCTTCGATAAATCTGGGCAGATATTCATCTGCGATCCACTGTTTGTGGTTCTTCCAAGCAGTGAGGACAAATTTGATCAAGGTGCCAGAGAGGAAGATCTGCCTAGGCATATCTGTGACCCATGAAGACGTTAGTTGTGATCAAGACTTCGAGGCAGGATGGAATGTGAAGATTTTAAGAAAGAAGCTGCAGCATTTTTTGCAGACTGTCCGCTCGTTTGTTGCCATCTAACCCACTATGGCCACTTACCCAACATAGGTTGATGTAAGAAGCACTGACTGACGACGAGATAATTTCCTCTATTAAGGATGATTCTGCCGGACTAGAAGTGTAGATTAATGCGAGAGCATATCTCCGCGGCGGGGGAGGGGTGACAAAGATACGACGTAGGGGATTATAGTCTCAAGTGACCGCTGACCAATTAGACAGCTAGCGTGAGAATGTATTTCAATTATTTGGTTTGATTGTGTGATGGGGAAATTAGGTTATGTACATGGATTGTTTGGTACGAGTTTTGATATGAAAGGATAATTAAAAAATATCTTGTTAGATGCGTAGATTTCGTGGTTTTAACGAAGCCTTGAGGTCAACGAGATGATTAAAATTGTTTAAAATGTCTGGTATAAAATGTAGGAACGGTTCTCTTGATTGGGAGGAAATGTGGAGGTTAATTTGCTCGTCTGATTTTCGTTTGGTTTCAATGGAGTATTTTGGTGGAATAGTTGGCGTGCACTGAATCCCTTATTGGGAGTTCTGTTTGTGAGTGCGGAGCTATGGTGGTCCTATGGAGGTGGGTATGGGGTTAGTTCTGGTGATGGGTAGAGGTGAAGGAGATGGAGGAAGATGTGAGGGTGAAATATTTGAAAGTTGTGTTTGAAAATCAAGAATTTTTTTATTTTTGAAAGCAACGCGATTAAAATTAGTTAGCTTGTGGAATGGAATATTTTTACAGACGGAACAATGATGAGAATGGCCTGACACTGGATGAGGTGAATTGATATTTGAATGACTATAATTGTGATGAGAGATAGAAAGGGGAATTTCTGAGTAATGAGTATACAGTATATTTAGTGGGCAACAGGCGTACATTTTAAAATACCAAAAACATGATTTTTTCAAATAAACAAATCTAATATAAAAAGTTTTTTTAATGATGTTATTTGAAAACGAATATATGAAAATGGGTATATAGAATCTAATATTTTAGGTTTGGGGGTAATTTTTGGGTTGAATTCCCGATATAATGAAGCAATATAAGTGAGATTGACAAAACACAATTTCACAAGGTGGGTATAAAATTGAATCTTTGGAAACTTTGTTAAAATATGAGCCAGGAAAAAATAACAATTTGGTGTGAATTAAATAGAAAAGGTTATCGATTTATAGGAATTAAGAGTAAAATGAAATAAACATCTACTTGATATTCAACTGTAAATTTAGGTTTAAAACAAGTATTACTCACAGTACAAAGTGTGATTATCGTAGTGTAGTCGGAAAGTTGGCGCTGGTCGAGGTGGCCATGGACAAGACCTTGATGGAGGCACAGCTGTGGAGGGGAGGCCTCACCACGTACTGTAGCTGCTTGTATAAAAGGAAAACACACCAAATATTGATAAAGACTCTGTATCTAAATACATTTTTATATGGAACGCTTCACGATTTTGGCATATCATCCTTGGTATTTCAATAAATTTACATCCCTTTATTTTATTCAATAAGATTATCTTTGACATTATCATTGTATAACTATCCTATTTTCAGAAAATGTGCAAAGGTATTTCTAAGTGGTGCAATTTTCCTGCGGAGAAACTGAACAAACTACTCTTCAACTTATCTACGACTGTCCGAACTTTGCAGAAGTGAGACATCGATTGTTCCCTGATTTAAATGATCTAACTCTTTTACCTCAACCACTTTGTCTTTATAAATTTTATGAACTCTGTAGAATAATACATGTAAATATTTAATTATAAGTTCTAATTTGTATGTGTTGTTGTGTTTGTTTCCTCGGTATTAGTCGCAAATATTTCAACATCGCCTGTTTGATTAATAAATAAAATTCTTTAAAAAGTGGCGCAAATTTTTTGTGGTCAGTGTATATACCTAGGCCATATATTGTCCAGCTTTCCTTTTATAAAATAACTAGAAAGAATAGGTCTAGAACGACAGCCATTTATAAAACTTACCTGAATAAAGCTTTAAAAAATAAAGTTTATGCGTGATATTTGATAAATTAAAAAAAAAAAACTTCCCACGCCGGGAATCGAACCCGGGCCTTCTGGGTGAAAGCCAGATATCCTAGCCACTAGACCACGTGGGACTACAGCAAGTTTACCATATAATAACTTTCAAATATATATATATTAAACGAAAATCCAATGATTAAACATCTTGTTCTTTTATATTTATTTAATATCTCGCAGGTTTATTATAACATTAATATCAGAAGAGTAATGCTAGTTAAAATATTTATGTATATTTCTACTAGTTAAAAAAATAAATATATGTTTATGTATATTTCTACTCTCTCTGTAACACATGTCTATTATCTTCTTAAATATCACAGCTCGAACATGAGGTGAACAAAACGTATACATTCATTTGATTTTATGATTTATTTCACTTCTTTCAATTTTTACTCTTCGCTTCCTTTCTATGTTGTTATTTCATATTTTTATAACACTCCAATATAGAATTGATCCAAAATTGCGGTGGTGATGGTGGATGCCAGCCAGGTAGTAACAAACGCCTCCATCCGGGAAGAAGGTTAGTCCGTTCCCTTTCTTCCTTCCATGACTTTGAATTCATTAGCGCAGCCAGCCTGTTCAACTATGTCTGTAGTACACCATCCTGTCAAACACCAACCTCGACTTGCCAGACAAAAACAACAGGCTACAAGAGGGCTACTACTCCCCATCTCCCAATAAAGCTAACCTGCTACTTGGAAGACGATTTTAAAGGTGAAACTTTAAGTTGACCTCAAACAAACAAACAAGGTAGAAAAAAACGCTTGCCTTAAACCTGTACATTATCAGGGCATTCGACACAGTTCGGAGACCGGTCATCATCCAGAGTCTCGAAAGACTAGGTCACCTCAAGGATCTGCATTAAGCACATTCCTGTGGAACGTCATTGCTCGGTTTCCCTTCGCCAAATTCCTCATCAGAGAGCATGCTGATTGCTTATGTCGTTAGCTTTCTTCCCCTTGGACTGCCTTTCATCAAGGACCTGGGTAATTCTAGACAGGGTGCCTTACCCTGACCGACCGTGCACACATCTAAATTGGTATTTTGAGAACCAACCGTGGGGGTTCGCAAGCAATTGAATTCTGGCTAGAATACATCTTTAAAAAACTTTTCAAGAGAGTGATGGGTTTAAACTTCTTCAGCTGACTGGCGGAATGGTGGCAGAATTAAATAATTTGGGTAGAAGTATGAGTCAACCTTTTTTCCAAGGACGAGGAAGGTGGCCCACATGTTCAAGCACTTGGTGTGAATATTTCTGACACCAATAAATATAGAGAAGAACCGCCAAGATCTAGGCAGAGGTAACTTAATCCTATAGATCCTGGGGCTCTTCTTTTTCAATAGCGATGTATTGCTTTCATGACCCCCCATGGTTTGAAGTCGGGTTCCTCTGAGTCCAGTGGCAGTGAACTTCTTTGAGGAAGCGGTCGTGTGCCAGGTGGAAAAAGTAATCCATAACTGCCCGGCAAGTCTCGTCAGGAGATAAAGTAGAGCCATCATCATATTTGAGAAAGGGCGGACCTCTTAGTGAGCTACGACCGATAGAGTGATTTTTCGCTTTCCTGATAGCCACTTTGAGTCTGTTGTGGAAATATCGAAATATTCCATGTGGAAATATTCAGCTAAGGCTCCGGTTACTCTGACTGCAGCTGAAGAGGGTAATTACCATCTTTCTGAGCAGGCTCAGCTCTGGGGTCCACCGCAGTTTCGATGGCCTAGAAATGTTGAAGCGTCTCCGCATGGAGGAGTCGCAGGCTGCATGCAGAATGGAAGTAAGCAGAAGAGAACCACTTTATCGATATCTTCTGATGTGGATGCCATACATAAATAATAGTAGAAACCAAGTGTAGATATAAATTATGGGAAGAGTTAGTATTGTCTTGTTGATACGTTTATTATACCCAAGTAATAGTTGCCTTACTTTTGATCATAGCTGAAATGGTTGCCAATTTTGGAATGTGGTCGGTGAAGGCCATTTCTTCTATTTACTTATTAGAGCCATAGATAGCCAAATATCTGAATAACAAAGTAACATCGATGGATGAAGTCAACAACTCGTTCGACCATGTAAAATTCACAGGAGGGCCAAGAAAATGCAGATCATTGTCACAGACTAAGTCTTCAAGGCTTGCTCCACAGGAACCAGCCATGCACATATTGCCCAGGTAGAAGAATGGACATTAGCAGCAATGCTTTGGATTACTGGAAGTGATGGACAGTTGACCTGCCGTATGACCATGCCAGTAGGCTGAACATACCATAATTTAACTCCTTTGCAAACATATTTGTTGTGTATGTAAATTGGTAAACATCTATATGTATTTTGCATGTTTTTTATTATTAATATGTAAATACATATTTGTATATATACGACATCAACGGTGCAATAAAACAGAAATTGACCAATAGATCTCGGCTGTGTGTGTTGTGACAAACACCAGGAGGAGATATATCAACTGGCGACGAGGACCTGTGGGAACAAGATCAATTGCATTTTCGCAAGTAAAAGAAGCCTGATATCTAAAGTTAACGAGGAGCCGACAGTATGTCTGGTGGTTCAATGATTGTACCGTTCGGTTTCTTCAGACCAGTGGAAGAATCCTTTGATATTTTCGTTCAAAGATTTGAAGCTGCCTTTGAGGCGAATGGGCTGGAGGAGGGAAAAAGAATACCCATCTTTGTTTCTCTGCTGGATTCGGAAATGTTGAAACTGGGCAATGATTTGTTCTTCCCGAGTACAATGAGAGAACAGCCTTATGAACTGTTAGTACAAAGAATAAAGCTACATCTAGCTCCAAGAAAGAAGGTGATTCCTCAACGATGCAGGTTCTTAAAAAGAGTTCAACTAGGAAATGAATCCGTGTCGGAATACCTGCGTGAGCTCAGGCATTTGGCTATGGATTGCACTTTTGGTGAAATGTTGGAGGTCATGTTACGAGACCGTTTTGTAGCTGGTATAAAGTCGGAAAGCCTTCAGAAGAAATTGTTGCAGGAAGATGACGATGTCACCTTGGACAGGGTATTTTCTATAGCAGTCTCGTTTGAGCTGGCTGAACAAAATGCTAAGGAGCTGCAGGATGGACTAGTGGCTAAGATGGATATTGTTCCAGGAGGAGATGGAAAGAAGGAAGCTCGGAGGGGATGGCAGCATGGGCCCGGTATGCAAAGAAGGGAGACAAATTGTTTCCGATGCGGCGAAAAAAACTCTCACCTTGCACCTGCAAGCCCACATAAAACAAAATACTGTTATAAATGCAAAAAAATTGGACATTTGAGCAGGGTGTGCAAAACGGGTAAATCATTGCCAGACTGCAGATATGTGCAGGACGAAATTATTTATTCAGTACAAGGTGACACTGATGCAAAAATAAATCTACATGTTGACGAGTATCAGTTGTGTTTTGTGGTGGACACGGGAAGTCCCGTCACACTGATACCGAAAACAATTTATGAAAAATACTGGAAGGATAACAAATTATCTCCATCTCAATTAAGGTTGAAATCCTTTTGCGGAAAACCTATAAAAATTATTGGTGAGAGAAGAGTTTTTGTAAGGGAAGCAAATCAAGATTTGCGGGTGATAGTTGTGGATGAAGACATTTCGGTGGTTTTGTTGGGACGAGAATGGCTAAAAAGTTTAAATCTTGATTTTTCTAGGTTATTGAACATTAGGCAAGTAAGCGAGTCCGATATCAAAGTTATTATAAATAAGTTTGCTGGGTTATTCAGCAAAGAATTGGGTTGCTTAAAAAACGTCCATATTGATTTTTATTAAAAAAAAAATACGACTCCTGTATTTTGTAAGGCGAGAAGTTTGCCTTTTTCTTTGAAGAAAAAGATAGAAACTGAAATCGATGGTATGGTTAACGAGGGAATTTTACAACCTATTGAGTATGCAAACTGGGCCGCACCTATAGTACCAGTACTGAAGAAAGATGGAAGCCTTAGAATTTGCGGCGATTTCAGATGCACCGCAAATAAGGCCATAGAATTGGATAAGTACCCGCTGCCATCAATAGACGAAATATTTTCAAAATTGTCTGGAAATACAGTGTTTTCGTCATTGGACTTATCCAGAGCTTATTTGCAGGTCAGGTTATCTGAAGAGGCCAAAAGAGTGGTGAACATTAATACTACGAAGGGGTTATTTGCCTTTAAAAGGCTACCCTATGGAGTAGCTGTAGCACCAAATAAGTTCCAAAGAGAAATGGACAATCTATTTGCAGATATGTCGGGAGTGGCTTGCTACATCGATGACATCCTGGTAGCCGGAAAGGATCACAGGGATCACGAGCAAAAGCTGGAATTGGTCTTTAAAAGGCTGCAAGAAAAAGGTTTAAGATTAAACAAGGATAAATGCAAATTCGCAGTAAATGCTGTTGAATATTTAGGTTTTAAAATAGATAAAAAGGGACTGCATCCCATAAGTAGTAAAATAGAAGCGGTGGTAAAGGCGCCTGAACCTACAAACGTTTCTCAATTGAGATCTTTTATAGGTCTCCTTATGTATTACTCTAGGTTTATAAGAAATGTTACAGATATTTTAGCGCCCTTCTATCACCTCTTAAAAAATAATTCCAAATGGAACTGGACTAGCGAACACCGTATATTATTTGCAAAATGCAAAGCATTGCTAACTAACGAGTCGGTGCTGGCACATTATGATGCAACTAGGGAACTAGTCCTTGCATGTGACGCCTCTAGCTATGGTTTAGGAGTGGTTCTGAGTCACAGGAACGATAGAAAGGAAGAAACTCCTATAGCCTTTGCTTCAAGAACGCTAACTGAAGCGGAAAGGCGGTATTCGCAATTAGAAAAAGAAGCCTTAAGCATCATTTTTGGTTGTGAGAAATTCCGACAATATCTATTGGGACGTGAATTTGTGTTGATCACAGACAACCGACCTTTAATGCACATTTTTTTCACCCCAGAAACCGATCCCCATATGTGCTGCATCAAGAATTAAGAGGTGGTCTTTAAAATTATCTGCATTTAAATACACTGTGGAGTTTCGAAAAACTGATGATAATGGCAATGCAGACGCGTTATCACGTTTACCTTTAGTCTCAAAGACCACGGAATCTTTGGATGAGGATCAGGTGCTTCTCCTTCGGAAAATGAGTGAGGTCCCCTTCTCATTCCAGGATGTGGCAGTTGAGACACGCCGGGATAAATTACTATCAATTGTGTTGAGAAATGTTAGGGAAAATAATTGGCAAATTCCAAAGGTATCGCAGGAAAATCCCCTTTATTCCTATTATAGGATAAAAGACGAATTAAGTTGTGAGTTTGGGTGTCTTCAATGGCGTGAAAGATTGGTAATTCCCCAGAAATTAAGATCCTTAATTTTGAACGATTTACATGAGATGCACCTAGGAATGGTGAAAATGAAAATGATTGCTAGACGGTATTTTTGGTGGCCAGGCATAGATAAGAACATTGAAGAGTTGGCTAGAGATTGTAGAATATGCCAAGAATCTGCAAGTATGCCGCCGTCTACCATTTCAGAGTGGACTTGGCCTGAGAAGCCGTGGCACCGTCTACACTTAGATCTAGCAGGTCCCTTTATGGGACGAATGTTTATGGTCCTTGTAGACGCGTACACCAAATGGCTGGAGATTGTCATCATAAAGGACATTACGAGCAGGACTATCATAGGACATCTTAGGGAGATCTTTGCCAGATTTGGATTACCTGAACTTTTGGTAACCGATAATGGCAGACAATTTGTCTCAAGTGAATTTGAGGAATTTACAACAATAAATGGTATAAGACACACAAAAACGAGTCCGTACAATCCCAGCACTAATGGCTTAGCTGAGCGATATGTACGTGGATTTAAAAACTCTTTACGAAAGAACCAAGGAAAGGACAGTATAGAAATCAATCTACAGCGATTTTTATTCACCCATAGAGCTTTTCCTCAAACGGTATTAAAGGAGTCTCCCGCGGAACTTTTAATGAAAAGAAGTCTAAGATCAAGATTTTCAAATTTGATTCCGAAAATGGCGAAGGTAGGAGAGGTGTACCATGATGCCATGAGGAAGCAAGAGCATTTTGCGGTCGGCTCTGATGTGTATTTCCGGAGTTTTGCTAACGGACCAAAATGGAAAAGGGGCAGGATCATGGAACTACTGAGCAGCCGACATTACCTTATAGAAGACGAAGGCCGTTATGTGAAAAGAAACATAAATCAACTAAGGCCAGTTATCAAGAAAGAAGTTCCTGAAGTGAGAGATTTGGTATTGCCGGGTACATCAAGAGATTTTATACTGCCTGGCACTTCTCGAGATCACCCTAGGCTTGGAGGACAGGAGAAGACAATGGAAGAAGCCCCGGAGGTGGACGAAGAATTGAAAGAAGCGGAGTCTTCAGCACAAGAGGACACTCCAGAACCAGAACCGGGCCCTGCTGCTGCGGCTGTCCCTGTGCGCAGTCCAAGACCGCAGCGATCCAGAAGACCGCCAGACCGGCTGCACTACTATTAAGAGGGGAGATGTGTTGTGTATGTAAATTGGTAAACATCTATATGTATTTTGCATGTTTTTTATTATTAATATGTAAATACATATTTGTATATATACGACATCAACGGTGCAATAAAACAGAAATTGATCAATAGATCTCGGCTGTGTGTGTTGTGACAAACACCAGGAGGAGATACATCAATATTAAAATGTAAATGAAGGCTGAATCAAAAGAGTTTATAGGGATGGCGTGTAAATTGCCTCGTAAAATAATTCCTGGTGGAATTTCGGAGCTCGAGTCAAAAGATGCTTAGAAGCCAGGAGTGGGCGAGTGGAAGTTATGAGGTAGTTCTTGAAGGAGTACAATGTCGGTCTGTGTCAAGTTGATCAGTTTGAAATTTTCTAGAATGGCAGATCGGGATTCCCAAACGTTTTTCTGTAGGACAAGAAAGGACCCAGACATTGTTACGCGATCTGTAAAATGACATGTGCAGAGTAGAAATATACAGAACTATTTTAATTAGCATTACTCTCTTCTGATACTAATATTTGAATAAACGTGCGAGATATTAAATATAAGAGAATAAAATGCTTATCTTTAGATTTTCGTTTGAAATATATGAATTTAAAAGTTATTATATGCTACAACAAGTGTAATCCCACGTGGTCTAGTGGCTAGGATATCTGGCTTTCACCCAGAAGGCCCGGGTTCGATTCCCGGCGTGGGAATTTTTTTTTTTATTTATCAAATATTATTTTTCACTTAATTTTTTAAAAAGCTTTATTCAGGTAGGTTTTATAAATGGCTGTCGTTCTAGACCTATTCCTACTAGTTATTTTATTTAAAAAAAAACTGGACTATATGATCTAGGTATATGTTTGAAACACAGGTGTGACTGAATTATAATAGATAATTCATTACTACAATAGTGTTTACATCGGTGAAACCTCACACAAGAGACCTCTCCATTAGAATCAAAGAAGACCAAATAAATATTTCAAAGCACAACCCAAACTCCCTATTGGTTGATCATATCAATGAAACTGGCCATACTACAGACTTTAATAGTACCAGAATCCTCCATAGAAGTGCCATATCTAAAACCCAAAGAATCATTATTGAAACAATAGAAACCATCAAGAACCCTGATACAATTAACAAAAGTATACAGCTACAATATGTCCCCCTTCTATCTTAATACTTACTCTTTTGTTATATGTGTATGTATACTGGTATTCATATCTATAACAATAATCTGTCCATTTCTCTATTCACCAAGTTCATCAACCTTTCCATAGTTTGTTCTTCAAAATTTTCAATTATGTAAATTCTTAAATTCTTATGTCCAATATTTGCATAGATATAACTTTAAAATTCTTTATAATCTCTCTCCATTACCTTTATTATGTTCTAGTTTGCTGAGGAAGGACTGGAGCGAAAGCTTCTTTATACAATTATTAAAAAAGAATTGCAGCATATTATACCTTTTTTTATAATAGATAAATTGATATGTTTCTTGATTTTTTGGTAGTTTTTTTCCCTGCTTTCAAATCCAAGAAAGTTTTAGGTAAGAACCTGATAATATTTGGATTTCTTCCTCCTTTGAAGTCTTATATAATCGCTGTTAAAATCAAATTTCACAAGTTGGAATCGTGCATCAAACACAGACATCGTGTTTATAAAGATGACTGACTATAAGATTAAGAAGGAAATCTAGAAATTGGTTTATTCCCGACCAACTAGAAGTATAAAAGTGTATACACTGGCATTGTTAGCTGGATAGAGGAAGTGAACAAAATTCCAGACTTCTATGTAGTCTGCAATCATATAAAAATTAATTACAAAATTTTAAAAGCAATTTTAAAATATTTTCCATTTCCGAGAGAGATGGACTCTATCAAATCATTCCAGAAATCTGAAAACGTGTACAGTTGCATTGTCATCAGGATTGAAGGAGTTTACTAAATTTCAAACTTAAACGTACTTTGGAAATACACTCATGGACAAAACTTAATGAAGTTGTACCTTTTAGCATGTATATCGAGATTTAGACAATAACTCTAAAATATCTATATTCATGATGAAATTATGAAAAGCTTTGAAAATTACAAAATATTTCCTCACAATGAGTTTATTTTAAATTATCGCTCGAAAGCTAGCAATTTAAAATAAAAAGAAACTCATTGTGAGGAAATATATTGAAATTTTAAAACTCTGAAATATATTTGATACACAAAGACTTTATTGAAGACACACAAGATAACAAAACGCGAACAAAATTACCTCTTTTTCCTTTTAAAAAATAAACGATCGGCGGCACCAAAGACGTTCAACTTCTTTAAGATTTGTCGATTAGTGTATATTGAAAATTTATCACAAGAGTATTGGGCTGATAGACAGATAGCATGGAAGAAAGTTGGATAAAAGCTTCCAACAACTATGTACTGAATATCTGCCTGAATTTAAACTATGTTTCTAAACATCAGTTGGGTTTATAATCAAGTGCCTTTTTGGAAATACAGTAGAACTTCCCTTTAACTGACACCTCTCCACAAAGAACAGTTTTCATTTACAAAATTAACATTTTACAATTCAGCAACTCTCCGGTAAAAGGACACCTCTCCCTAAAGGACAATTTGGCTCTGTGATTAGGTGTCCTTTACAGGAAGGTTCTACTGCAATTTAATTTGAAAATGATGTGATGTTTATGTCTGATTATAAAACTCCTCTATTTTATAAATATTGTGTGGGCTAAATATATTTTAAAAGACAATTTGAATAAGGTAATAGATGTAGGTAAATATAGCAATTAAATCAATTTGTCCATATCGTTTTTAATTGCTCGGTCAGGGGGCAGAACGCTTGGTAGGAGTCTCCTGGGTCAAGGAATAGATACGCTTGGTTAGGGAAAGAACTGGGATGACTGTTAGAATTGATGTGTATAAAATACATGCACGCATAAAATAAAGATGACTTAATCATGAAGATTTCATGATGAGATTTGAAATAATAATTTTCGATATCCTTCGGACTTCTAAGTTGCAATCTCATGTCTATCAACAGCAAATGCTTCAAGCCAGCATGACTCTCCATTTCGATCCAGGACGTTATTTAGAAAGTCCCAAGGGGTATAGGAAGTAAAATAACATAGTCCACCGGAGTGGAACCGTATCGACTCGGTGGCCATTAGTGAAGCTTAGGAATATTATAATAGAGATCGTCTAATACAGCCTTATGAGCTAACAGCTTAATGTAGAATGTGAAATATACAGGTACCATTCGATATATCAGATTAGGCAATATTTATTCATTATAACCGTTTAAATGTGCTATTGAATATATCAGGTTGGACTGTTATCAGAGCGGTTTCAGATGTGCTATTGAATATATCAGGTTGGACTGTTATCAGAGTCGTTTCAGATGTGCTATTGAATATATCAGGTTGGACTGTTATCAGAGCCATTTCAGAGGTGCTATTGAATATATCAGGTTGGACTGTTAACAGAGCCGTTTCAGATGTGTTATTGAATGTATCAGGTTGAACTGTTATCAGAGCCATTTCAGAGGTGCTATTGAATATATCAGGTTGAACTGTTATCAGAGCCATTTCAGAGGTGCTATTGAATATATCAGGTTGGACTGTTATCAGAGCCGTTTTAGATGTGCTATTGATTATATCAGGTTGGACTGTTATCAGAGCGGTTTCAGAGGTGCTATTGAATATATCAGGTTGGACTGTTATCAAAGCGGTTTCAGAGGTGCTATTGAATATATCAGGTTGGACTTTTATCAGAGCCGTTTTAGATGTGCTATTGATTATATCAGGTTGGACTGTTATCAGAGCGGTTTCAGAGGTGCTATTGAATATATCAGGTTGGACTGTTTTCAGAGCCGTTTCAGAGGTGCTATTGAATATATCAGGTTGGACTGTTATCAGAGCCGTTTTAGATGTGCTATTGATTATATCAGGTTGGACTGTTATCAGAGCGGTTTCAGAGGTGCTATTGAATATATCAGGTTGGACTGTTATCAGAGCGGTTTCAGAGGTGCTATTGAATATATCAGGTTGAACTGTTATCAGAGCGGTTTCAGATGTGCTATTGAATATATCAGGTTGAACTGTTATCAGAGCGGTTTCAGATGTGCTATTGAATATATCAGGTTGGACTGTTATCAGAGCGGTTTCAGAGGTGCTATTGAATATATCAGGTTGAACTGTTATCAGAGCGGTTTCAGATGTGCTATTGAATATATCAGGTTGGACTCTTGACAGAGAGAGTCGCGTGTGTCGATTTTGCTATATTGAAAAAATAATCTTTCAAAATTTGCCATTTACATGAAATCACAGGTTGTTTATTCTTGTAAACACCGGGTTATAGAAGTTTATGATCAAATTATATTTCCTGAATAACTTTTTCTTTCTTCTCATTGTCAAATAGGCTTCAGAGGAATCCAACACTTTTTCTCCTTATATAAATACATTTTATATTTTATTTTAGATCTGATAAAAATTCCTGTTTATTAACAGTTTATAGCCTAAATTTTACTTTAGATTATAGCATACGGACGAAATGAAAATTTTGATCGTTCTATGCCCCCTAACACGATAGTTAAATAAAACACAACATCGATCTTCCTATTTACAAGAACACAATCAACGTAAGACTAATCACAACATCGTGGTTAGTAACGAGGTAAAACAAGATGCGTGGCACGTACCACAAGACTGCCCACAACAGAAAGTCGTCAAGCCACGGGATGGTTAAACACATAACAAAGTACAATTTAGAGCAAGCACAGACAATATAGGGTGAGATGGCTCCAATACACTACGCAAAGGACGAAGACGACATAGGTTAGCACAAACATAAGACAATGGTACAGAAGGGGGACGACGTCACAGACAAGAAAACACAGAAACTGACATAGGAGAATCAAAATGTTCATTACCTCCATTGCGCTCAAGAATTAGGTAGCAATCGCTCAAGATCGAGATCAATTGTAACAACGGTAACCAAGCGATGGGCGATTTTTACAACAATGGGCCAATTCAAAAATTGCCTATTTTGATTATCTTTAATTTTTTTTCACAATTTATTGATATTTGAACTTACCTATTTTTCTAATATAATGAGGGTCGCGAAAGAAAAATGCCAATATATTTCTGCCAAAGTTTAAACTATTTTGGTCACGGGATATTTTGAATTAAGTCTATTTTCGTTGAAGTGTATTCTCTCGAAATACAAAAATAAGGCTAATTTAAATGATACAATCTCTCACACTATAACAAAGTTGAATATTGGAGGATACATTCTATTCCCAGCAAGGAATACTTGTGCCTAGTAGAACATAAGTTTCGAAGTCCTATATTTACATGATCTATATCAAAGTTATATTCTGAAATATTGCTATTGTTAGCGTCCTTAAGTCGAGTTAGAATTTCGATGACTATATGGACAAATATTCTCCAATTTTTTCTTTTACTGACCATTACACGCATGAAAGATTACAGATTATTTGTTGCCAATTTTGCAATGCAAATTTACATGTGGAATAATTCATTTTTACGAGAAAATAAATGTAATAGATTTATAATAATATTTTTATCTTTATTTCTGTAATACAGTAGAACCTCCATGAGAGAACACTCGCGCTAAAGGACACCTCTCTATTAATGACAGTTTTCTTTGTCAAAATTACCAGTTTTATTAACTAGCAACTCTCCGATAAGAGGATACCTCTCCTTAAAGGATACTTTGGTTCTGCAATTAGGTGTCCTTTACAGGGAGGTTCTATTGTATTGAGCGATGAATGTTGTAAGACTATGAAGAGGGAGCAATGATTCCTGTTATCAGCCTTGTGCGGGGTCAGGACAGTATCGCGCCTGGTGGGCTAACGACATGTAATATGGAGATACAATATCAGGATACTTTCTCCTTTGTTTTTAAAATGGAAAGTTCTTACTGATATCAACACGGGCTGAGTCTTTGATCAACAGTACAACATGGTGGGAAAATGTCTAATTTCTTAATAAATATAATTTGGCATTATACCAAGCCTTTATTAATATGATGCATAATTGATCCAAAGATAAATCCGTTCTTCATAACTTTCTCATAAAAATTATCTTTCTGAATAATATCATTGCAATTTGTATGATTTTAAAATATATCAAGCGTTTATTCGATATGGTATTGAAATCACTTGCAGTCATGGGGCCTAAAGTGGTTTCAGGCGTCAATGGGTAGCACAAAGGACGAGACAGTTTGGATGTCACCTCAGAGAGAGGCCAGGGCCGAAGACGTGGACAAGATCTTAAAGGGTGTGGTCTACATGAGAGGGGGAGATGATCTGTCGTTGTCCACCCGATTGTGTCCAGTGACGGTCGTAAAACTTATCGGAAGTTTCCTGGGAGGAAATGACTTTGTTGAAATTTGACCCCTCGGAACCTCGCCCTGTCTTGGGTGCGGCAGACTCTCAATGGCCAAGCCGGCGGGTTGAATTGTATCTACATATTGTGGCTGTTGCACTATTTATAATTATGGTACATATCAAAACCTAATTTATATTGACATATATTACTACATATATATATTATATAACATCTGCTATCAAAGGTAAATAGTATATATCTTTTAAAATATTTTTGGAAACCCCATGATGAATAATGTAAAATACTATAGTCTTCAAAAAAATAAAAATAGTTCAAACCTGTTTAAAGCGATTATCGCTTGGAAGCTAGCATTTTAAAATAAAAAAAAACTCATTGTGAGGGGAAAATTTGTTTTTAAAACGTTTTTCACAATTTTTTCATGAATAGTTCAAACCTGTATAAAAATATTTCTTACAATATAGTTCAACCTTCCTCTGAAAATTAAAACTACGATATATTTGAACCTAATATACACACGGAGATCGTCTAAGTGTTGTATAGTTATTATTTAATTAAACATTACTCACCAGATGATATTATTATTACAAATTGTTTATTACACTTTATATTTATATTTTTACATCAACACGTTGTTTACATTATACATCGTATTATTGTTTATGATGATGATCTATTATATATTTTTTTAAACACAGAATACTACATTCCCTCCTTCCTTTAGATGAAAGGAATCATGTCTTTATATCTTGATGATGGCTTGATGACTCTTCCACTCCTAGTGATCACGGGTTCCTTGGTAGTCGGCAAGGGTGGAGAAACCTCTGGTGGCAACTGGTGAAGAGCCTCGGCAAGTCTATCTGAAACAACTGGGTTAAATGTAGACCCTGTTCTACTTGAACTTGGTCGGTTTAAAGAAGTGTCTTTGTCTTGGTTTAAGGAATTATCATCTGGTATTTGTACATCAGAAGAGTTGAGGTGTTCAATTCTTGTTGAATCTGAACTAAAATTTTCCTGGCTCTCTTCTGGAATCAAGTCAGAAATGCCTTGATTGGTCTCTTGAGTAGGAACATGTTTCAAATGTTTAGCATTTCTATGAATTATTTTCCCATTTTTAGTGTTGACTAATTTAAAAGAATTTATTGAAGTGTTTTCAAGAATGACATGATGTTCTGATCTGAAATTTGAATCAAGTTTTCCATTATTTGGATTTGCCACATAAACTAAATTTCCAATTTCAAAATTATGAGGACTAGCTTTCCGAATTATATCATTATATGTTTTCATTTTTTCTTTGTAGGCCATATTGAATTCTTTGATGTTGGATTCATCTTCTTCTGCATCATTAACAAGTGAGCTTAATTTAGTTTTGATTTCTCTTGAAAATAATAGGAATGCTGGAGTCTTTCCTGTAGATCTGTTTGGAGTAGTTCGGTAAGACATTAAAATTCTGGATAAATCTTCTTTCCAATCTTTCCCTTCTTCAGAACTTGAATTGAATTGTTTCTTTAGAAATCTATGGAATCTTTCTATCTTCCCATTACTTTTTGGGTAATAGGGTGAGGCTTTGATGTGCCTGATTCCACATTCTTTTAAAAATCTTTCCATTGATGTACTTACAAACTGTAAGCCATTATCTGTTACAACTTCATGTGGATAACCATGTCTTGCAAAAATCTCCATCAATTTTTTAATAATTGTCTTGCTGGAAATGTCTTCTATTATCATTGCTTCAGGATATGAAGAATAGTAGTCGATCACTGTTAAAACATAATGATGGCCAATTGGACCAACTATGTCAATTCCAAGTTTCATCCAAGGTTTTGATGGTAACGGAACTATTTGCAATGGTTGATCATTTATCAATGGTTGATTCCTTACACAAATTGGACAGTTTCTTATCAAATTTTCAATGTCAAAGTCCATGTTTATCCAAAAATATTTTTCCCTTAACAGTTGTTTGGCTCTTGTCATTCCTTGATGTGTTTCATGTGCAATTCTCAAGACTATCTTTATTAGTTTTGAAGGTAGCAAAATTCTACTTCCTTTTAAGATAAGATTATCAAAAATTGAGAGTTCATCTTTAAACTTATAAAAACATTTGAATTCTTCATTCAAAGGATATGGCCAAACTCCCTTTTGAACCATCTCTTTCAGTTTTTGAAACAAAGGATCTTGCTCTGTACAAACTTTTATCTCTTTCAAAGACAGTGCTTGAAGCTCTTCAGAAGTGATGGATAAGACTTTATGAACATAGTCCTCCAGCCATTCTTCATCACTTGTGTTAGAAAGAGGTTGTCTTGAAAATATATCTACAATATTTTGCTTTCCTTGAATGAATTCAATTTCAAAGTCATATGGTTGTAATCTCCAACTCAATCTTTGAATTCTTGGAGGCAAAACAGCTCCATTTTTAGGATTCAGCATATAGATTAGAGGTTTGTGATCTGTTTTTAACACAAATTTCCTTCCCCAAATATAGGTGTTAAAATGTTCAATTGCCCATACACATCCCAATGTCTCTTTTTCTATTTGTGAATATCTTTTTTCAGTATCAGTTAAGGATCTGCTGGCATATGCAATGGGTCTTTTAATGCCATTTTGTTGTGTTTGTATTAATACTGCTCCAAGACCAATAGGGCTTGCATCTGTGATTAATTCAGTTGGTGAGTTCAAGTTGTAATATGCCAAGCATGGCTCTTTTGTTAGTGACTCTTTAAGATCCTGAAATGCTTTATTTGTTTTCAAATCCCAATTCCACCTAACATTTTTTCTAGTCAAATTATTTAGAGGTTCTGCCAATTTAGAAAAATTAGGTATGAATTTTCTTAAAAACCCACAAGTTCCTAAGAATGACCTTAACATCTCAATATTTTTTGGTATTGGAAAATTTAAGACTGCTTCTATTTTCCTATTATCAGGTTTAATACCTTCACTACTAACAATGTGACCTAAAATATCCAATTCTTCCATGGCAAATTTGCACTTATTCCTGTTGAGCCTAATGCCTACTTTATCAAATCTTTGTAAGACTTTTCTAAGCCTTTCTTCTAGTTCTTGTCTATCTTTGGCGTAAACTACGACATCGTCCAAGTAACAAATTACACCTTTCAAATCAAGCAAAATTGAATCCATTCCTTTCTGATATGCCTCTGGAGCACTTGATAGACCAAAAGGAACTTTACAAAATCTGTAACAACCACGGTGCGTGATGAAAGTTGTAAGGGGTCTTGATTGAGGGTCTAAGTCAACCTGCCAAAACCCTTTTTTTTTGCATCCAGCTTTGCAAAAACTTTAGCACCTTTAAGGGCATGTAACATATTGTCAATTGTAGGAATTGGATGTCTTTCTCTCAATATTGCTTTATTCACTTCCCGAAGGTCTATGCATAGTCTAATTTCCTCACTATCCCTTTTTGGAACAACTATTATGTTAGAAACCCATTCAGAACCTTGATGCACTTCTTCAATGATTCCATTCTCTAGCATCTTATCAATCTCTTGATTTACTGCTTCTACCATTGCATAAGGTATACGACGGCATCTCTGGGCAATGGGCCTATAGTTGTCTTTCAATGTCACTTTATGACTATAGCCTTTTATAGTTCCAAGTCCATGGAAAAGATGTTCATGTTCTTGAACAAGAGTTTCTATATTAGTAGACATTGATTCATTTACATGATTTACCCTTTTAATTATACCTAGTTCAAAACTAGCCTTGCCTCCCAACAAAGATTCAACTTTTTTTATCAATCACATAAATTTCTTCTGAAAATGAATTTTCTTTTCAAGAAATCACAGAATTGAAATAACCATAACATGGAAGAGGTTTATCTTGACCATAGGCAAAAAAGGTTCGGGTGGTGTCATGTAATTTTGGCATAATTTTATGGCCATATAATTCAAGCATCTTATTATAGCTTATGAAAGTTCTATCACTCCCTGTATCAATTATCATATTTATTTCACTACCATCTATTTGCACTTTTTCTTTATTTTCAGCACCTGTATAGTAGGTATATTCATCTGAACTTTCACCTACTTCAGTCTTATTTTCTTCTTGTATGGTCTTAACTTTAGTTTGATTGAAACTTTTGTGGTTTCTATTATTATTTTGATTTGGGCGGTTCCTGCAAGCTCTAAAAAGATGTCCTAATTTATTGCAATATGAACAAGTCATTTTTTAGCACCACATTCTTGTGCTGAATGTGTATCTAATCCACAGCGATAACATTTAGGCTTTGAGGCACCTGAAAATGATGGGGTACCTTGATTAGTGAATCTACCTTTGTTGAAATTATTAGCATTATAGTGCTTTTTAGGTTTATTTTGAACTCTATTTAGTGTTTGATCATTTTGAGGTGTTCAAGAAGTCTAATTTCTTTTCTAGAAATTTCTAACATTCTAGCAATATCAATGGTTTTTGACAGTGTCAAATTTTCTTGTTGCAACAATTTTTCTTTAAGTTTTTTGTTGTTACATTTTTCAATTATTTGGTCTCTTATCATATCAGCTTCTAAATTCCCAAATTCACAAGATTTAGAAAGCTCTCTTAAAGAAATTAGGTAGTTGTCGATCGATTCATCATCTTTCTGGACTCTTTGTCTAAATTTAAATCTCTCAGTGACCACATTTTTATGAGGTGTGGAATATTTATCTAAAGCCATTTTAGTTTGTTCATAATTTTCCTTTTCATCTGGCAAGTTGAAAAATATACGTTGTACATTTGGCCCTAAACAATGCAATAGAGTTGCTCTCTTAATTTCATCCGATTTTTTTTGAAATTCCAGATGCTATTTCAAAAATGGCATAGGATTCCATCCATTGCTTATATTCAGCAAATAAATTGCTTGCATTCATATTCATGGGTAAAGGTGGCGTCAGGTTGGCTGCCATACTTGTTTTTTTTTTTTAGGGCTACAGTTATATTTTCAAATTCTCGTCGCCAATTTATGTTGTATAGTTATTATTTAATTAAACATTACTCACCAGATGATATTATTATTACAAATTGTTTATTACACTTTATATTTATATTTTTACATCAACACGTTGTTTACATTATACATCGTATTATTGTTTATGATGATGATCTCTTATATATATATTTTTTAAACACAGAATACTACACTAAGCAACAATTTTTCCGCTAATAGCCAACGATGACACATCAATATATATATATTGAAATGACGCGAGGATGGCGATGAAAATGTTTTAAGATATCTCTTTGAAGGTACGATCATGGGAAGATATTGTCGGTAAACTACTAGGATGACCCCGGTGAGATACAGGTTGTTGACTAAAGATGGCCCTTGAAATCTGAGTTAAAACCAGACAGCCCTTTGACCGACTATGGTATTTTACTTCTAAATAGTGAGCTAGAGGAAGACCTGTTCTCTACCAAGGAACCTAGAGCGACACCAAACGAAGTTTCACATCAAAAATGATTTTATTCTAATCATTATTTATTTATTATCAACATTTCTGACTACCAACGAAGGTATTGACGCATTAAGTAGATAAAATATTATGTCATTAATTAATTATTATGCTATCTCTTTTCATAATTAATGTTCTTAATAATAAATGTAGATACTCATTATTTTTTGATGGAAGATTAATAAAACATTTATATTCCTCCAATGAATACATAATATTACGAAATATTTATATCATACTAGACGAATGACTCGGCTTCGCCCGAGAATTCCCCCGAGTGCAATTTCCTTCATACTGAAAGTACATCTATATATATAATTGCCTTATTCTGTCTGAAGCTCACGGATAGAATGCGCGCCCATTGGCTGCCGGCGAACACGTGTCCTCCCTGCCCCCCTCTAGACAACCCTGTTATCAGCTGTGTGATACATACACCTGTCTATAGCGGCCATTCTAGACAACCCTGTTATCAGCAGTGTGTTACATCCACCTGTCTATACAGACCACCCTGTCTATAGCGACCACTGACCACCCTGCCTATAGCGACCACTCTAGACAACCCTGTTATCAGCTGTGTGATACATCCACCTGTCTTTACAGACCACCCTGTATATAGCGGCCATTCTAGATAACCCTGTTATCAGCTGAGTGATACATACACCTGTCTATAGCGGCCACTCTAGACAACCCTGTTATCAGCAGTGTGTTACATCCACCTGTCTATACAGACCACCCTGTCTATAGCGACCACTGACCACCCTGCCTATAGCGACCACTCTAGGCAACCCTGTTATCAGCAGTGTGATACATACACCTGTCTATACAGACCACCCTGTCTATAGCGGCCACTCTAGACAACCCTGTTATCAGCTGTGTGATACATACACCTGTCTATACAGACCACCCTGTCTATAGCGACCACCCAAGACAACGTTTTTAAAATATATTCGCACTCGGGTAAAACCCGGGCGTTGCCCGGGCCATTCGTCTAGTCAATAATAAATAGTATAAGTGACATAGAATAGCAATACAAAAGTAATACATAAACCACAGGCAAAAAGTGTGTGTGATGGCAAAAATTATATTGTATTAGTTCTTAGGTATTTGATTTAATTATTTTTTACAATCCATTTAGTTGTTTCAAAATCAATATAGTTTAAATAGATGACAGCTTTTCCACCCAACCCCCGAGGTACCTACCCAAGCGCATTAACCCTTGAAATTGCCTGAGTTGAGTGAGTGACTGCGATGGATCTTGACTGCGTTGCCCATCTTCTCAGTAATAATAAGAAAAAAATAGGGTTATAAAAAAAATAATAAAAAAAAAAACTGGCATGTAAATATTTTTCTGTAAAAAATAAAAGAGCACATGGAAATTAGGCAAACATATGTGTTTGCTAATGACTGCGACTACATTCTAAACGATTTTTTTAAAGAGATAAAAAAACAAAGGTCAGAACAAAAATTAATTGAAAAATACGAAAGCTATTATTTACATACAGTAACGCTAATTTTGTAAAGTTTTTTTTTTTTAATTGCATTGTGTGCACTTACCGTAACTTAGTAATATAAATTTCTCTCTCAATACTTTTGTAAAAAAAGTAACACTCGTATAAAAATATATTTAAAAAAAAGTATGCGAGCAACTTGAAAAAAAAAAATGCAGAACGCTTATTGGACGCTTAATTGGCCTGGTATTGTTACTTCGTCTCGTATTTACTCCGCGTAAAAAAAAAAGTTTCTCAAATGAAAAAATAAATAGCCAAAAATACTAATCAAAATGTAGCCGAAAATTTTCCTCAGGATTATAAAAAGCGACATGCAAAATTTGGTACCAATTGGTTCAGTAGTTTTCGAGTTTATCGCGAAACACACATTGACTTTTATATATAAGAAGATATATTGTTGTATCGTTGCTGTTTCACCCGTCTCTGCCTCGCCCTGATCTCCGCGGATCACCACCCTGCCCCCCTGACCCTCCTCTACATCCCGGCTCACCTGGCGATGATCCCCTGGCCACCCATCCCCAGGCCCCTCCAACAGTGCTTTGTATATATTCCGCTTTATGCGTTCATCGGGGCTCAAAAATCATTCATTATGGTTAGCAGTCCCGCTAATAAAGATATTTCCGTATCGTAGCTGTATCGGGGTGATCAAATCAGCACATGGGTTTAATTAGGATCTCTATTCTGGAGATATTAACTCAACTTATCTAAAATTATTATTATCCGTGTGTTTCTTTATTCATATTATAATTATTTTAAGGCGAATATATGTAAACTCAGCTATATAAATTGGTATGTATGAATAAATTTTTAGGTTTCTATCAAAGTTTGAAGCTGTTATTTGTTATCCTGTACACTCTCTGTATAAGTGTAATAGTTTCATCGGCCTGATTGATTACACCGCTGCGAAATGTTTATCCATCAGATGTCCATCTCTCTTTCTAACGATTACTTAATAGAAAAAGTGTTCTATAAAAAACACATTTCAATTTTAGAATTTAAAAAAATGTGAAAAAAATAGTTCAAATATGATATTGTACTGGGATAAGGTGCATAAATTATGAAAAAGAAAAAGGCATCGTGCAACTGGAATCACATTTGTACTATTTTTTCACATTGTTTCGCGTTCTCACGCAATTCTGTCTGGCCTTAACTACCCATTTCATGATTTTTCAGGATGTCTGAATGATCAGTTTTTTTTTTTTGGTCATTGAGGTACAGCTTGCACTACGCTGACGAGGGCCAACAGCCCAAAACACATACGTGTTTAGCTTTTCTTGATTCATCAAGAATGGGTATTTGGCCAATTCTGGAATAATTAAAAAAATCTAGGAAAAGTTTGATATTTATTCCGATAGATGGCGTCAGCAACTTTCAGTTGCACGATAAGGAGATGCCTTTTTATTTTTCGTAATTCGAAAAAAAAAAATGTGTTGGTTAGTGACATAAAATCCAGATGCAACAAAATGTCGAACTAGGAACAAATGAGAAGTGGAACATCAAAAGGGGAATCCCTAACGGTAAAGTGCCGTTAGTATTTCATCCCGGGGTAAAACCCAGAGGTGAGTTATTGGGGGCATCGCAAATTATTGGTCCTTTGGTCCAGTTCCCGGGGATTTTATGGCGTAAATCTGACAATCCTGTCAGGAACCTAACATAGTTAGCTCAGCGGTATCATCACTTGGTGTGAACTGAATGGGAGAAAAATTTCAGAGAGATTGGTAAAATGAGATAATTTTGACAATTTAAACAATTTTATTGATTCTTCTAATCAATTGCTACAGAAAATAATTAAGATCAAATAAAATATAATATATAATAAAACAATAACACAAGGTCTCTTCCCGGCCGATGCATTTTTTCCCCCGCTTTACGCGGCCATTGGGGCTCAAAAATCATTTTATTTTGGTTAGCAGCCCCGTAAATAAAGATATTTCCAAGTTCTCTTCTTCTTCTTTCCCATCTCCACTCAATCATATTTGGGCATCGAGTTGTGACCCTTGATGGTGTCTGTTTGACAACCATCATGACTGGGTGAAGTATAATGCGTCTGCCTTTGTCATTAAGACACTGGGAGCACTTTATAACACAAGGTAATAAGACCAAAGTCAAATAAATAAATAGTGTGTGACATTTCGGTAACAGGGTTGTTACCATCTTCAGAAAAAAGTACTGAATGGCAAAAGTAATGAATTTGTCTGAAAATGATAACAACGTTATTTCGGAAACGACACACATTATTTATTATTACTTTGTGTTTGTAATCTATAATCTAAATTGTGCCTTATCATTATAATAAAGGAATAAATAACGTGTAGATGAAATGTAGGAAAATATATACAGCTGTATATGTGTACATATCTCTTCAGCAAGGGAGGACCCTTTGAGAGAGTTCTCTTCCAGACAAGAAAGGCGTAAAATTGGAATGAATGGCTTAAAAAGATTTAGAAGTGTTTCTTTTTTTATTTAAGAAAGCGATTCTGTTTCCATTTAAGAACTTAGGCGCGCGCACTTTTAATCATTCTTATTTTCTTCTCAACAACTTATTTTCCTCAAGGGAATGATTTTTAGGGCGGTCGCCGAAACGTCGGAAGAAAATAATAGAAGTTTAAGACAAACTTCAAACCAACAAATGATTTTTATAAACTTTATAAATTTTTATTATCCCTATTACATGTGGTACAGGCCATGATAAACATGGTGGGTAGAAGTTGGCGACTGCTTTTACTGTAAGCGCACCACATGTCTACACATGTGAAGAGCAGTTCGACTTTTGCACTTACAAATGTGTCAGAGCCCCATTTAGTTACTTACATTCGCTGGTGGGGTTGGACTTTTGCAAGAATCGTGGGCCATTGGAGCATTTTTCCCGCCCCTGGACACTTTTATTTTTCCGTTCGCCATTACTCTTCATATTTTTCACCCTCTCATACTTCATTCAAAAGAGTTAGAAAAGGTCGCTATTTCTCTCTTAAATGGATTTCGATTTTTATGAAAGAAACATTCGCGGTATATTTGCAATTTTCGTTTTACCTTTCAGTTTATAAATCAGAACTCTCTTCAATAGATACTGCATTAAAAAAACATCAATATCATTTCGCCAAGCAAAATAATAATCTACTCCGACTCAAGAGCAGTCATTTATGCCCTTCAAACCTGCTTCTCCTTTCTCCAGTCAAGTACCTCTTTTCAAGAGTATCGCAAAGTCTGTAAACCGACTCCCAGCCAACAGCTCTGTCACAGTGCAATGGCTTCCAGCTCACATTGAAATTCTTGGAAAT
>CP092873.1:35405466-35440721 GCA_030710605.1 Cordylochernes scorpioides | reverse complement strand
TGGTGCAAGGAATGCCTCCCTCTGAGTACTGGCATAAAATAACACTCTGGTATGTGAATAGCCCCTTAGTAAAGCTCAATATCACACATCATCAGAGCAAGAGTTAAGCCATGTTATTTGACCAGGGCTGTTTTTTTTTAATCTACCAGACCGCTTCTTTAGAGCTCTAATACTGTATTGGATCATTCTGATTATATATGCTACACTGAAGGGTGGAAACCTAGAAATCGCAGTAAGGACAGTAGAAGTTTGATTTATTTGTGAAAAGAAACATTTACGTCTTAAATGTTTTCCTTTTATATATATACAGTATGTAAAAACTAAATATTAAAATTTACTTTCTTCCACTTTTATACAAAATTATGTAAAATAGTATCCAATTATATTATGAACTTGTGTTCTTTTTGGCAATTTATTGTATCATGTTTTCTCCGGTAGAAGGACTTTCATTCCCAAAATCTAGAGATCTGAATTCAATTTTTCAAAAGGAAACCTTAGAAGCCTGATGTTTTCATCTTAATTCTGATACAAGGGATTATTCTGTTGAATTAAAAATAAAAAATTCATTGGGAAAAATTTTGCAATTTTATCTGACATCATATCTAAATACTCTATTGCTGCCTCATTTAGGTTGATTTTTTTTTCTGATCTCTTTTGGTTTTGAAATTTTTCTTTTTGCTTTAAAGATCTCTATCTGAAGCCTATTTATAACTTTGCTAAGCAGGTCAAGTGCTGCATTTAGGGATACCTTCCTCTATTACAGTGAAACCACTTTCTAATGAGCACCTTACTGAGGTGCTTTTAGAGAGAGGTGTCTTCTTACTGGAGAGCTGCTAATTGATAAAAAGGTTATTTTGGTTATTACAGTAAAACCCCGCTAAGACGAACCATGGATATAACGAACCTTCCCTTATAACGAACCCATCGAAAATCCCAATTCCATTCCATTAAAATTACCATCGCTATAACGAACTTTTCACTTTTCAAACTAGCGAACTATCGCTATAACGAACCCAATTTTGGTCCCAAAATATTAAATTCTATCAAAAATACCATGCTTATTACGAACTTTTAATTTGAATTCTAAAATTCCAAAATTATTATTTTCAAAACTAATTAAAATTTTGTGTGAGCTCTAGCTCACAGATCGCAATTCAAAACAAAGAATTTAGCAACATTGTGTGTTTTATTTACGTTCTATTTTTATACTGCGCACTTTTATAAATTTTTCATGCCTTATTGAAAACTAAATTTCTTAACTCTACATTAGGAAAATTCCTTAAAACATGATTAAATTATTAAAACCAGTTTTAAAAGATAATGGAAGTGCCAAAGAAAAAGTCGCTCGTACCAAGATATCACTTGAAAAGAAATTAACCATCATAAAAGCTATTGAGAGTGGTACATCGCAAGCGGAACTTCGGAAGAAAATGAAAATGAGCAAAATTAGCATTTCTACGATATGGCAAAAAAGAAGACTATAAAAAAAAAAAATGCTACAAAGATGAATCAATCCCAACTATTGCCGCTATCGTCAGTGTCATTATACACTTTTAGAAGAAGCCTTGTATACGTGGTTAGTACAAGCTATGCTTCATTTTAAAAAATGAAGATTTCTTTGCTAGATATGAAACCAATTTTTTGAGGAATATGTTAAAGCAGAAAAAAATAACAGACTACTTCAAGTAAGCCTTTGTATCCTATATTGTAATATAATAATATTTATTTAAAATATATTTTTATACCTTTTAAAATATTATTAATAAAGTTTTTATTTAATTTTTATAAATAAGGTATAATTTTCTTGGATTTTTTTGACATATGGGGGGCAGGTTGCATTTATACTAATTAAATTATCAGAGGAACTGATCAAAATGGCAATATTTTCACATGATTTTGTTTTTATTTTAATATACAGCTTTAATATATAGAAATAGGTTAATTTAGGGGGAAAAAAGCAGCCAATATTAAGAGGTAGCCTTTTTTTTGCGCATGCCCTTTAATTATATACTCAAAAAAAATTTAAATACCCAAACCGTGGCTATAGTGAACCAAATGTCCCGTCCCAATGGGGTTCACTATAGAGGGGTTTTACTGTATAAGGTCTTTGTTGGTAGCACCCACTGTGTGCCAGGGGTAGACTGCAAGAGTTCTTTCCCTCAAAGTGGGCAGGTCAATTGTGATGGCTGGCATTACCTAACTGTCCTTTGTATAGAGATGGGCCTGCAGGAGTGTCTCTTCATGGAAGTTTTGTACGTGGGGTACCATCAGTTTACATGACCATGGGTATGTTGTGTGTACCATCAGTTTACATGACCATGTGGGGTCCTAGAAGGAGCTGTGGGAGGAACAAAAGCAGTACCGGAGCTACCTGGCGGACCTGGCAGCCAAGTCCCAGGAGCAGGAGCGAACTGCGGAGAGAGTCTACCAGGCCGACAATGACGCCATGTGGGAGAGGAGGGAGAGAGAGTGGCGCCAGTGGGAGCAAGCCAGGGACAAGCTGCGCTGTGAATGTATCTCTGGCACCTATGAGATCATTCAAGAACACCGTAGGCTTTTGTTTACTCTTACAGTCTTCCTGACAGCTTTACAGACAAATTGTGAGTCTCCCTCCAAAATTACATTGAAATTAAATGTGTGAATGTATCTCTGGCACCTATGAGATCATTCAAGAACACCGTAGGTCTTTGTTTACTCTTACAGTCTTCCTGACAGCTTTACAGACAAATTGTGAGTCTCCCTCCAAAATTACATTGAAATTAAATGTGTGAATGTATCTCTGGCACCTATGAGATCATTCAAGAACACCGTAGGTCCTTGTTTACTCTTACAGTCTTCCTGACAGCTTTACAGACAAATTGTGAGTCTCCCTCCAAAATTACATTGAAATTAAATGTGTGAATGTATCTCTGGCACCTACAAGATCATTCAAGAACACCGTAGGTCTTTGTTTACTCTTACAGTCTTCCTGACAGCTTTACAGACAAATTGTGAGTCTCCCTCCAAAATTACATTGAAATTAAATGTGTGAATGTATCTCTGGCACCTAAGAGATAATTCAAGAACACCGTAGGTCTTTGTTTACTCTTACAGTCTTCCTGACAGCTTTACAGACAAATTGTGAGTCTCCCTCCAAAATTACATTGAAATTAAATGTGTGAATGTATCTCTGGCACCTACGAGATCATTCAAGAACACCGTAGGTCCTTGTTTACTCTTACGGTCTTCCTGACAGCTTTACAGACAAATTGTGAGTCTCCCTCCAAAATTACATTGAAATTAAATGTGTGAATGTATCTCTGGCACCTATGAGATCATTCAAGAACACCGTAGGTCTTTGTTTACTCTTACAGTCTTCCTGACAGCTTTACAGACAAATTGTGAGTCTCCCTCCAAAATTACATTGAAATTAAATGTGTGAATGTATCTCTGGCACCTATGAGATCATTCAAGAACACCGTAGGTCTTTGTTTACTCTTACAGTCTTCCTGACAGCTTTACAGACTAATTGTGAGTCTCCCTCCAAAATTACATTGAAATTAAATGTGTGAATGTATCTCTGGCACCTATGAGATCATTCAAGAACACCGTAGGTCTTTGTTTACTCTTACAGTCTTCCTGACAGCTTTACAGACAAATTGTGAGTCTCCCTCCAAAATTACATTGAAATTAAAAGTGTGAATGTATCTCTGGCACCTATGAGATCATTCAAGAACACCGTAGGTCCTTGTTTACTCTTACAGTCTTCCTGACAGCTTTACAGACAAATTGTGAGTCTCCCTCCAAAATTACATTGAAATTAAATGTGTGAATGTACCTCTGGCACCTACGAGATCATTCAAGAACACCGTAGGTCTTTGTTTACTCTTACAGTCTTCCTGACAGCTTTACAGACAAATTGTGAGTCTCCCTCCAAAATTACATTGAAATTAAATGTGTTAATGTACCTCTGGCACCTACGAGATCATTCAAGAACACCGTAGGTCCTTGTTTACTCTTACGGTCTTCCTGACAGCTTTACAGACAAATTGTGAGTCTCCCTCCAAAATTACATTGAAATTAAATGTGTGAATGTATCTCTGGCACCTATGAGATCATTCAAGAGCACCGTAGGTCTTTGTTTACTCTTACAGTCTTCCTGACAGCTTTACAGACAAATTGTGAGTCTCCCTCCAAAATTACATTGAAATTAAATGTGTGAATGTACCTCTGGCACCTACGAGATCATTCAAGAACGCCATAAGTCTAAATGGATGGTTTAGACCAAGCATGTCCAACTCGCGGCCCGCGGGCCTCATGCGGCCCACAACGAATAAATTTGCGGCCCACCAGACAATATATTTTAATAAAAAAAAATTATAAATTAAAAAAAATAATAATAAAAATTTGTAGCCTAATTTTTAAAAATTGTAATTATACATAATTTATTTATTAATAACTAACTGGTCGCCATACATTAGTCGTAAGTTTTGATAATATTATACCTACATACATAACGTATGTACATCGCCATAAGTATTGTGTGCCTTAAAGTTTAAAGAAAATATTCTTTCGGAGTACTAGAAAAAAAAAAATATTTTTTTAAGTTACGTTCAATAATTTGTGCAGTTATTCTGTGTCTGGTAAGTTAAAAAATATTAATTAAAAAAAAATTAAAATATTAATTAAAACGTTTTATTATTTTGTGTTAGCGATTACTATTTTTTTCAGACCTTTGTATTCAATATGTCTTCATCAAAACCAAGTGGCAGTAAAACTAAACTGTTGGAAAAGAAGACGTCCGAAGCAGCCAATGGGAGGCCGGCGGAGGCAGCTACGGGGATGCAGCGGCAAAAATGAGGAAACAATAGAGGAAGAACTTGTAAACAACTTTTTCGAACGCTAGAATTTGCCCTGATCTCCGATTCTTTTAGTGTAAATATTTAAATAATACTTTACTTATTTTCTTAAATTGTAATAAATATAATTTTCCCTCCTGTTTTCGTCGTATATTTTAAAAGTGGTATAAACAACGACGCCTTAACTTTGAACCTTCAACCCCGCCGACCAAGAATAGAGGTGAGTGATTACCTCTATAGAATTTAGATCGTCGTCACAACACAGAGTGGCGGTGAAATCGCAATATTTTTGGCATCCCAGCCGGGACTGTTGAAGGTAAATTCTAGAAGAAAAAAAGGAAGCATTTTGAGCTGACCATTTTGGAACTCGCTAGCTAACCCTACTTGCCGCTTTGTTTACAAGATGGCGGAAGAATTAATTCTACGTTTAAAAAAGAAGCGTGCTGTTAACAGATCATATTTAACGAAAACATGCAATAAGATTGAAAGTGGACTTGACACGCTAATGAGAATTGAACTTGAAGAATTATTAGAACAATTGAATGAATCATTTAACGAACTTAAAGTAGTGGATCACGAAATAGAAACGCTTCTTGAAACTGACGATTTAGAGAAGGAATTACAGGGCGTAGAGGAATATCGAGAGAAATATATTACTTGGAGATTTAGGGCAAATAAAAAGATTCGCCAATCAGATTTTCATGGCGAAAATATACCGAATTCGAACTCACGAATAGATGAAAATGAAATGAGACATTATGTACCTTCCTGCACGACTGTGAAACTTCCGAAATTGATGATATCGAAATTTTATGGAAACTTTAGTGAATGGCTGACGTTCTGGAATTCTTTTGATGCAGCTATACACCAGAACAACTCACTGAACCCGATCGATAAATTTAACTATCTGAAGTCACATCTCGGCGGAACTGCACTAAACACAGTCGAAGGTTTCGCTTTATCTGCGGACAATTATGAGAAAGCTATAAAATTGCTTAAAGACAGATTTGGGCGAGAAGACATTTTGATTAGCCGACATATGAACAATTTGTTGTCAATGAGACCACTCAAAACATCAAACGATGTAAGAACCTTCCGCGAACTTTTTGACAACCTTTCTGTTCATATAAGAAGTCTCGAGTCACTAAACGTGTCCATTGATGTTTACGGACAACTGTTGTGCCCGATAATAATAAAGCTTCTACCTGCAGACCTTAATTTGGAATTGAACAAAGAACTCCCGACAGGTTATGTAATTAATGACTTGATTACCTTTCTGGAAAGACAATTAACTGCACGGGAGAAGAGTTTTAGAAACGAAATCGGTACCGGGAATGAATCAACTTCTAAACCTAATTTGGTAAACAAACATCCAAAGACAAGATTCTACAATGAAAAACCAATTGCGACAGCTTCAGAACTTTTGAATTCAGTTCACAAATCGAATGAATGTGTATTTTGTGGTAAAGACAACCATGGAAGCCCTAAGTGTGACTTTGCAGCTAATATTAGTTTAAACGAAAAGAGATCACTCATGAAGAAAAAAGGCGTTTGTTATAAATGTCTTCGGCCGTCTCATTTAAGTAAATTTTGCAGAAATGTAGTCCGTTGTTCGATCTGCAACATGTCTTCCCACCTGGATGTCATGTGCACAAAACTGATTTTAGATAGAGGTGGATCTTCCAAGTCTCCAACGGTGCAAGATGAAACTCTCGCCAACTTATCAACCTCCCCAGACGTCTTGTTACCTACTTTGAGAGTGACCCTCAAAGGGAACAGAACGGAGAAGACGGCACGGGCTATAATAGACACCGGATCCCAAAGATCGTATATTTTACATAGCACAGCAATGGAAATGGAATACGAACAATCTAGGAGAGAGTTCTTCCGGCATTCCTTGTTTGGAGGATCGAGTACCGACGTAGTTGAACATGAGGTCTATACCATTCATTTATCTGACATCAATAATTCCTATCGCTGTGAGTTTGAAGCACTAGGTCAACCCCTTATCTGTGGAAGCATACCTCCGGTGTGTCCGAGATCATTGTTAGAAGGGAGTGAAGAACTCGACGTGTCTGATTTGATGAGAGACCGTATAGAAGTCCTTATAGGCGCGGACATCGCCGGGAGATTGCTAACTGATGATCAGAGAAGGATCTCATCTGGACTGGTGGCAATCCGTACCAAACTAGGATGGACTGTGATGGGAAAGATTCCTCCAACGGAGGTGAGAGATGACATCAGCTACCTTTGCGTGACCACACTTCTATCTTTGGATCTAGAAAACTTGTGGAAATTAGATGCAATTGGAGTCTCTGACGCGGAGGTTGAGAAGAAGACTCAGTCATTACAAGCTGAAATGGAGGAACATTTCGCCCACACCACGACGCGAGATATCGAGGGGCGCTATGAGGTAGCTCTACCCTGGGTGCAAGACAAGGAAAGGATTCCTTCGAATAAAGATCTAGCCGAAAACCAACTAAGGTCTGTAAGAAGAAAACTTGAAGAAGTTGGAGACATGAAAGAGTATGGACAAATCTTTGAAAAAATGGATGAAACAGGGGATAATCGAGTATGCCAGAGAGGATAAACTAGATGGTGTACACTACCTGCCACATCGACCAGTGTATAAAAGGAACAGTCAAACTTCTAGAATACGGCCAGTATTCAATGCGTCGGCCCGGAAGAGAGGTAAACTTTCCCTGAATGACTGTCTGGATAAGGGACCCAATTTGATAGAAATTATACCAAGACTTTTAAATAAATTCCGGAAATATGAAGTTGGTGTCTCTTCCGATATTGAGAAAGCATTTTTACAAATTGGAATAAAAGAAGAAGACCGAGATTATTTACGATTCCTGTGGCACACAGAAGACGGAAGATTAATCACGTATCGACATAAAAGGGTTGTTTTTGGAATTACCACTAGTCCGTATCTTTTAAAGGCTACCTTATCTCTCCACTTAGATAAGGCTCCTGAACATTTAAAAATCACAGCTGAACAGTTGAAATCATCCTTTTATGTTGACAATTGTTTATCCAGTTTTCAGAATGTTGAAGAAACGGAGAAATTCGTGAAAGAATCTACTGAACTGCTCTCTACAGCTTGTTTCAATCTCCGAGATTGGGTGAGTAACGTTACAGACTTTTCTCTTATGAACCAACTGAATAAGGAAGTGAACATTTTAGGAATAACATGGAATACTGATAGAGACACACTGACAATTGGTTTGGAAGATTTTGAATTAATTGGACCAACCACCAAGAGAAAAGTACTTTCAATAGCGAGCAAGATATTTGATCCATTAGGAGTTGCTTGTCCTGTGACTTTAATTCCCAAGCTGATATTACAGGAAACTTGGATACAGAAGTTGACATGGGACGAAGTCCTACCTGGATGTTTAGTACAAAGATTTTGGAAGTGGTTTAGCAAACTGAAACACTTGCCTAACATAGAAATTCCTAGATGGCTTTGTTTTAAGGACTCCTATGTAGAGAAAACCACTCTCCACATCTTTTGCGACGCCAGTCAGTTTGCCTATGCAACCTGTATTTTCCTCCGCATTGAAAAGGAAGATAGAGTGGACATCCAATTGATACAGGCTCGAACACGAGTAGCTCCACTGAAGAAACTCACCATCCCAAGATTGGAGCTTTTGGCTTGTCTGATTGGAGCTCGTTTGGCAGCTAACGTCATACAAGATCTGGAATTTGAGGAAATTCCAAGATTTTATTGGACCGATTCGACCAATGCTCTCTGTTGGATCCAAAGGGAAGACAACTGGGCAGCCTTTGTGATGAACCGTGTTAAGGAAATTCATAATCTTAGCTCCCCCGAATCTTGGCGCCACATACCAGGCCGATTAAACCCGGCAGACCTCCCATCTCGGGGATGTTCAGCAGAATCACTTAAGGAGACAAGATGGTGGGAGGGACCTGCATGGTTAAAGGTATCCCAAGAAGAGTGGCCCAAATCAACCATTATCCCTGATTTGGAGATTGTTTATTCTGAAAGGCGCAAGACCATCCTGAACACCTTGTGTACGACAAGAGAAAATGAAAATTTATTTGGACGTTATTCCCATTTTTTGAGAATAGTACGAATCACCGCCTGGATATACAGATTCTTCAGCAACGCCAAGATTGATAGAAGAAAGATAATTTCAGAAGATCTCAGTACAGAGGAAATCACTAAGTCAGAAATAATACTGATTAGACTTATCCAGAGAGAATCGTTTTCAGGGCATGAAGATAAGAAACTACAAGGCTTTAAGTTGCTAGTAGACTCTTCAGGGATTTTGAGAATAAAAACTAAAATTTGCAGAAGAGAAGATTTCGCTAATTTTAGAATGCCCATTTTATTGCCCTCAGATCACTTTTTGGTTTCTTTGCTCATCAGGTGGAACCATGAAACCCACGGGCACGCCGGTCTACAAACTCTCCTCGGTATTCTGAGAGAAAACTATTGGATACTAAGATCCAGGAAAACCGTCAAGAAGATCATCAATCAATGCATTCGCTGTAAACGATTCACCGCGACACCAGCTACCGTCGAGTCAACATCATTACCAGAAGACAGAGTACGAGATGCTGCAGTTTTCGAAATAGTAGGAGTTGATCTAACTGGACATCTTATCTTAAAGAATAAGAAGAAAGCATGGATTGTCATCTTCACATGTGCAGTGTATAGAGGAGTTCATCTGGAACTTGTGACATCTTTGTCTATGGAAGCCTTCCTCCAAGCTTTCCGCCGATTTATTGCTCGAAGAGGCCGACCATTGATTGTGTATTCGGATAATGGGACTAATTTCAAAGGTATGGCTAATGCTTTAAAGAAGATTGATTTTTCGAGATTAAAATGTGATCCCACATTGAAAAACATCACCTGGAAATTCATACCGCCTGGTGCTCCTTGGTGGGGTGGATGGTGGGAGCGTTTGATTGGAATGATGAAACAATTGCTCTTTAGGATTCTCGGTCAAACCTCCTTGGGATATGAAGAACTTTCCACAGTGATGTGTGACGTCGAAAGCTTGATGAACACACGCCCACTGACCTACCTAACTGAAGAAAGTGAGGATCTCGCTCCATTGACACCTTCGTTGTTCTTACATGAGGTCAGAGAGGTTGGCGTTCCAGACCTGGACTTGATTGATAACCAGACCCTCTCCCGCAAATATCAATATATCAAACGTGTACGAGAAGATCTTAGAGAACGATTTCGTATCGAATATTTTGGATTCCTGAGACAAGAAACGAGACGCCTGAAGACTACCATACCACTCAAGGTGGGAGACATGGTACTCATTGGACAAGAGAGTTTAAAGAGACTACACTGGCCGTTAGCCAGAATAATCCAACTCTATCCAGGAAAAGACGGACTTGTGAGGGTTGCGAAAGTGAAAACTTCATCAGGTGATAAAATACGACCTATTCAAAAACTCTACAATTTAGAGATAACGCCCGAGATAAGATGTCGAGACCCTCTAACGGAGCGATCTCCCACACAAGAAGTTCGATTGACAACTGAAGAGGACCCTTTGACTTCACAACAAGAGCAACATCACATTGATACCCCGAATGTTGTGTCAAGTTACGGACGGCCCATCAAGAGACCCAACCGATTGGATCTACTGAACTTTTCCTTCCCATGTTTGAGTCGTCGAGACGCCAACTCAAAGGTGGGAGAAATGTTGGAAAAGAAGACGTCCGAAGCAGCCAATGGGAGGCCGGCGGAGGCAGCTACGGGGATGCAGCGGCAAAAATGAGGAAACAATAGAGGAAGAACTTGTAGACAACTTTTTCGAACGCTAGAATTTGCCCTGATCTCCGATTCTTTTAGTGTAAATATTTAAATAATACTTTACTTATTTTCTTAAATTGTAATAAATATAATTTTCCCTCCTGTTTTCGTCGTATATTTTAAAAGTGTTATAAACAACGACGCCTTAACTTTGAACCTTCAACCCCGCCGACCAAGAATAGAGGTGAGTGATTACCTCTATAGAATTTAGATCGTCGTCACAACACAGAGTGGCGGTGAAATCGCAATAAAACGAAAAATTGCTGACGAACATAGGAATTTTCAAGAAAAGTGGGAATTAGAGTATTTTTGCTCTGAAGTAAAAGATAAAATCATCTGCTTGATATGTAATAATGCTATTAGTGTACCAAAATTATATAACATTAAACGTCATTATGAACAACATAAATCAAAATATGATACCTACGGAGGTTTAATGAGACAAGAAAAGTTAAAAGAGTTCAAGTTGGGAATGAAAAAACAACAGTTTATGTTTACTAAAGTATCACAAGAGAGTGAAGCGGTGGTGCATGCAAGCTACGTTTTATCGGAGATGATAGCTAAACACTCAAAACCTTTTACTGAAGGTGATTTCATCAAGGAATGTTTAATTAAAGCTGCAGAAATTGTTTGTCCTGGAAGTGTGAAGACGTTTCAAGCAATATCTTTGTCTCGAAATACCGTTGTGGAAAGAGTTACTGATATGGCCAGAAATTTAAATGATCAGATAAAAGAAAAATCATCTTGTTTCGAAGCATTTTCCATTGCCTGTGATGAGAGTACGGACATTGGGGGCGTAGCTCAGTTAGCTGTTTTTTTTTCGAGCTTGCGAAACGGATTTCAACATTTTTGAGGAATTATTGGAACTAGTACCGATGCATGGCACTACTACAGGAGAAGATATATTTAATTGCGTTTATGATCTTCTGCAAAAATACAATTTACCTCAATCAAAATTGACTTCTGTAGCAACAGATGGAGCTCCTTCAATAACTGGAAAAACCAACGGTTTCGTAGCATTACTGCGAAAAAAACTAAGTGAAATTTCTGATGGTTCCAATATTCATCATACGCATTGCATTATACATCAGGAAGTATTATGTACGAAGGTAATAAAAATGGAAAATGTGTTGACACCTATCAAAAAATTCATCAATTTCATAAGATCTTGAGGTTTAAATCAGCGACAGTTCTCTCTGTTCTTAACTAAATTAGAAAGCGAATATTCAGGTTTATCATACTATACCGAGGTACGTTGGCTATCATGCTCCAAGGTTCTCAAACAATTTTGGGACTTGAAAGAAGAAATATGTCAGTTTTTAATAACCAAGAATCAAGACATCACTTTGTTTTCTGATCAAGTATGGTTGCAAGATTTTTCCTTCATGGTTGACATAACAAAACACTTGTCGGATTTAAATTTGAAACTGCAAGGAAAGGATCAGATCATTACCAACATGTGTGACCAAGTTAGTGCATTCAAATGTAAGCTAGTTCTTTGGGAAAAGCAGTTGAAAAACGAAGATTTAATGCACTTTCCGACATGCAACATGTACAAATCAAGTTTAGGTGAAACTGCATCGTATCAAAAATATGCGGAAAAAATTTTAAGTCTTAGAAATGAATTTGAAACAAGGTTTTCTGATTTCAAATCCTTGGAAGGCAAGTTTACTTTGTTTTCTTCGATTTTCTTGATAAATATAGAATCAGTACCTAATCATATGCAAATGGAGGTAATAGATATCCAGTGCAATTCAGATTTAAAGGCAAAATTAATTGAAGTTGGCGTTTCTGAATTTTACAAATATTTGCCAGCCAGATTTGAAAACACTCGAAAATTAGCATATGAAATTATGTCCATGTTTGGAAGTACTTATCGGTGTGAGCAGTTATTTTCACTTATGAAAGGAAATAAGTCTCCAATCAGATCGAGAATTACTGACGTTCACCTTGGGTCAGTTTTAAAATTAATCACTGCGAACAAGATTTCCCCCGAAGTAGGAAAGATGGTAGCAGAAAAGAGATGCCAAATATCAGGGAGAAATATATTAACTTTACTTTCTTTTTTCTTATTAGTATTTTTAAAAATAAACATACATAAATGTTACTATAAAAATTTAATTACTTGTTTTCTTTTTTTTTGCGGCCCACATAATCTTATTACTTTTTTATTTTGCCCGTGTTAGGATTTGAGTTTGACATGCTTGGTTTAGACCCTTGGTTTTTAACCGCTACAACCTGGGTTCGATTCCCGCATTGGGCACTTTTTTTCTGATTAAAAAAAAATGCTCCAATAGCCCCCCATTCTTGCAAAAGTCCAACCCTACCAGCGAGTGCAAGTAACCAAACGGGGCTCTGGCACATTTTTACAGTCTTCATGACAGCTTTACAGACAAAATTGTGAATCTCTTTAACTAAATCTACTTTTTGGCTGAAATGTTGTTGTGAACTATAGTTCCAATAAGTATGTGTCAGCTTGTTGTTTATATAGAAGTGGTAATAATGTTATCATTATATGATTAGTTCATGTCCAGGAAATTGATTGATTGTCATACCCGAGAGTTGCTAAATTGTAAAAATGGTAATTTTATAAATGAAAACTGTCCTTTGTGGAGAGATATTTGATCATCATTTTTTTTTCTTTTTTTTTTTTAAATTATCCCTAGTACACGTGGTACAGACCATCATAATCATGGTGGGTAGTTAGCGACTGCTTTTTACTGTAAGCGCACCACATGTCTACACATGTGAAAAGCAGTTCGACTTTGCACTTACAAAAGTGCCAGAGCCCCGTTTGGTTACTTGCACTCGCTGGTGGGGTTGGTCTTTTGCAAAAATCGGGGGCCATTGGAGAATTTTTTTTTTATCAGAAAAAAGTGTCCAATGTGGGAATCGAACCCAAGTCGTAGCGGTCGAAAACCAAACGGTTTAACCAGCCTTCCACCGACCCCCTTTGATCATCATAAATAAAGTATGTTTTTTTTTTCTCTTTCAAAACTTTTGAATTATCTATCTATATATATATAATTGAATGTCTGTCTGTCTGTCTGTTTGTTTGTCTGTGTGTACTCTATAGATACAAAAACCGTACATCCAATCGCCGTGAAATTTTGGGATATTATTAGGCATATCCCCGGAAAGGTTTACGAAAAAAATATCTTGAATATCTTTAATATCCTTAGAGTTATTTGCAGATTTGTAGCTTTAACTCGCAAGCAGCGCGACCTTGCGACGAGAATGGATTCATCCGGCCGGCGGCAGTCCAAGGACAAGTTCAAGGACAGTCCAAGTACCCACCGACCAATCAGGGCAGAGTTGGTGACACAGCTGTGCCAAGTAGACAAGAAAAAAAGCCTCGCGGGAGCTTGCCCAAGATGACCTCCGGGAACTTAATCCATCTTCCATAAACGACCATGAATTTATTCAACCTTATCGAGTATTTTTCAAGGGACCGGGAAAAAATGTTCACTAGATAAAACAATGATTTTGTAATGTAGAAAATTAGGAAAGACAAAATTCAAAATGACACGGCACACAGGGACCGGGAAAAAATGATCACTTTATCGAGAGATTCAAATTTACGAGTTTCAAATTATCAAAATATATCTTCTTTTTTAAATAAGTTTATAGAGAATTGTTTTAACAAATGTTCGTTAGACAAACCTTTACTCAGGTACCGATTAATATTGATTTTATTCAACTTATCGAGTATTTTTCAAGAGACCGGGAAGAAATGTTCACTTTATCGAGAGATTCGTTAGACAAACCTTTACTCGGGTAAAACACGGGCGAAGCCGGGTACATCCGCTAGTCTATATATATAAAATTGAATGTCTGTGTGTGTGTCTGTGTGTGTGTGTGTGTGTCTGTCTGTCCTCTATGGATTCGAAAACCATACATCCAATCGCCGTGAAAATTTGGGATATTATTAGGTGTATCCCCGGAAAGGTTTACGAAAAATAATTTCTTGAATATCTTTAATATCCTTAGAGTTATTTGCAGATTTGTAGCTTTAACTCGCAAGCAACGCCACCTTAGGCTTAGGTCTGCCCCCCCGTCCGGCCGCCGGCCATTGGACAGTCCAAGTTCCCACCGACCAATCAGAGGGATCAAGAGCCCCCCCCCCCTCCCCCCACCCCCGTCCGGCCGCCGGCCAATCAGAGGGATCAAGAGGTCCTGGCGCTGGGGGGGCGGGTAACCTCCGGGAACTACGTCCATATCGAGTAATTTTCAAGGGACCGGGAAAATATGTAGATAAAACGATGATTTTGTAATGTAGAAAATTAGGAAAGACAAAATTCAGGATGACACGGCACACAGGGACCGGGAAAAAATAATCACTTTATCGAGAGATTCACGACCATGATTTTATTCAACTTATCGAATATTTTTCAAGGGACCGGGAAAATATGTTCACTAGATAAAACGATGATTTTGTAATGTAGAAAATTATGGAAGACAAAATTCAGGATGCCACGGCTCACAGGGACCGGGAAAAAATGTTCACTTTATCGAGAGATTCAAATTTACGAGTTTCAAATTATCAAAATATATCTTTTTTTTTATACGTTTATAGAGCATTGTTTTAACAAATGTTCGTTAGACAAACCTTTACTCGGGTAAAACCTCGGGCGAAGCCGGGTACGTCCGCTAGTTTATATATAAAAATGAATGTATGTGTGTGTGTCTGTCCTTTATGCCTGACCAAACCACTCATTGGAACGCCATGAAACTTTGGGAAGAGATTTAGTATAGTACTGGGAAGGTTTCTGAGAAATAATTTCTTGAATATCTTGAATATCCTTAGAGTTATTTGCAGATTTGTAGATTTAACACGCAAGCAGCGCCACCATTGCGACGGAGATAAGCTTAGGCAGGAAGTCTGCTCCACACCTGATGACCTTGGGTATTTCAGGGCTAATATATTAAGTAAAACTAATTCAAATATTAGTGCTTTTCAATGGCTATCTTCTTGAGGTTGCCGATTTAAAAGTTTATTTTCTAATTTTAGATTGTATAAGAAACATATTTTATTTTAAGTATTGTACTTTATTTAAAAAGTTTAAATAATTGTGCAAGACGATATATACGATATATAAAAATCAAAAGAAATAATGAGTATCGTTTAAATATAAAATTCAAATAAATATAAATGCGATACTAAATATTAAATAACTTATATAGAAGCTTTTGCATAGTTTCGTCCTGTAAGCATACCAACCAGGAAAAAATGTTCACTAGATTAAACGATGATTTTGTAATGTAGAAAATTAGGAAAGACAAAATTCAGGGTGACACGGCAATTTATTTGAGACAAGAATAATGATACAATTCCAAGGCAAAGATACTATTCCTTTAACTTCCAATTACCGAGGGAACCAATTAATATTGATTTTATTCAACTTATCGAGTAATTTTCAAGGGACCGGGAAAAAATGTTCACTAGATAAAACGATGATTTTGTAATGTAGAAAATTAGGAAAGACAAAATTCAGGATGACACGGCACACAGGGACCGGGAAAAAATTTTCTTTTGCATAGTTTCGTCCTGTAAGCATACCAACCGGGAAAAAATGTTCACTAGATAAAACGATGATTTTGTAATGTAGAAAATTAGGAAAGACAAAATTCAGGATGACACAGCACACAGGGACCGGGAAAAAATGTTCACTTTATCGAGATATTCAAATTTACGAGTTTCAAATTATCAAAATATATCTTTTTTGAAAATAAGTTTATAGAGAATTGTTTTAACAAATGTTCGTTAGACAAACCTTTACTCGGGTAAACCCGGGCGAAGCCGGGTACATCCGCTAGTTTAAAATAATTCTTAGGTTGTGAAAATTATGTAATAAAATTATTTTGTAATAATTAAATAAATAATTAAATAAATAAAATTATTATTAAAAAAATCTATTTCTACAGATCTTATATTGCAATGAATAAAACTTTAAAAAATATTATAAACTTGAAAAAAAAAAAAGTTCCCACGCCGGGAATTGAACCCGGGCCTTCTGGGTGAAAGCCAGATATCCTAGCCACTAGACCACGTGGGACTATAATGATTTTTTCTTATAATAACTTTTAAAATGTTGAAAATATGGTCACTGACACCACTGATGATTTATACCCTTCTGCTTTTAAGTTTCATTCATTGGAATATCTGTGGAAATAGATTTTATTATATAATACAGTCGAACCTCTTTAATTCAACACCCCAAGGGATCAGAGCTTTCGGTTGAATTAAAGGAAGTGTTGAATTAAGGTGAGATGATTAGCTAATCATCTAACTAGCTAAAATAATATATATTTTTTATAAATAGCTTTGTAATATAAATTAATGATATTAATTGAAACCATTGTGTGTGTACTTTTTTATATTTATTTTTTTAATTTCATGATTAACTTTTAGTATCTGGGACAAAATGGCAATAATACATATTTTTGAAACAAATAATATTTTATTCCAATTGTGTGTGTGTGTGTGTGTGAATAATAGTTTAAAGAAAATAAATATGGAAAATAAAAAGAAAATTAAAAAATAATTTTTGAAAAGAATCAAGATTAAAAAAAAAAAATCTTTTATAGATGTCTGTTTTTTCTCTGAAATCCTATTCAGGATGTATTCCAGATAGTCTATTTTTAAAAGACATGCATGCCTTTCTTCCTCAGAAATGTCTTTTAAATAACAAAGAGTTTTTATTGTATTAAAGGCATCCACTGCTGCTGCAGGTGTTATTGATGTTTTGTTTAAATCTTTTTCTGTTGGCTCTACCTCTTCATCTTCTTCTTTACAATTTCTTCAATGGACTGTTCCCCAGCAACTTGCACATCTTTATCAACTTTCAAGAAGTCAATATAGTTGACATCAATGGCTTGATGTTTTTTTAATGCCTCAAAACATCTGTTCATTTCTTCTTCAACAACTTCTTCCATTGCTTCATCCATCACAAATCCTGAATGAGAAAAACAATTTTTTATTGTGGAAGAACTAACCCCAACCCATGCAGCCTCTAGCCAGCTAATTGCAAAGAGTAAATGAACTTGAGCATTTTTTTTTTCTTCCATGCAAGTGAGAAGATACCTTATCATTCGTTTCCTATATTGGTCTTTTAGGGCTTTAATGATACCCATATCACAGGGTTGTAATGCACTTGTAGTTAGGGCGGGCAAAAATCTTATTTCAATGTTCTGTAACCCTTCAGGTATTTGGTGGGCTGGGCAATTATCTAAAATTAATAAAAATTTTCTCTCTTCTTTTGAATATTTGGTCCAAATTTTCAGCCAATCCGTAAAAATTGCCCCAGTCATCCAGGCTTTTTAATTAAAATGATAATTTGAGGGAATATTCATGCCATGGAAACATCGTGGTCTTCTATATTTCCCAATATAAAGTAAAGGCAGTTTTTCACTTCCATCCATATTACAGCATACCAACACTGTAATTCTCTCTTTAGACTTCTTACCCCCTTCACATTTCTCACCTCTGATAGTCATTGTTTGATTAGGCAAAAGTTTATAAAATAACCGTTTCATCAGCATTGAAAATGTCCTGTGGGCTGTATTTAGCTAAAAGTGAAGGAATAATCTCACCTTTCCAAGTGGCTACACTATTGGCATCCACACTTCCAGCTTCTCCATGAAGTCATTCAAAAGCAATATTCCTTCTGGCCTTAAAATTTTCTAGCCAGCCATAGCTAGCTTCAAAATTATCTTGACCCATTTTCAAGGCCAAGAGTATAGCCTTTTCTTTCAAGATATTGCCATTTATGGCAAGTTTCATGGCATTTGCCTGCCTTATCCACCTAAACAGGGCTTCTTCAATCTCTGGGAATTCCCCGCCACGATCACATTTCAAGGTAGAGCTAAAATTAGATTTTAAAAAGGCAGATTTTATGGCGAATTTATTTCTAAAAATTGTGCTAATGGTGGACCGTGGAATATTTCTCTCTCTGGAAACTTGACTATGTGATTTTCCTTGTTCTATTTCTTCTATAATTTTCATTTTTTCCACATAAGTGAGCTGGTGATACTGACTACGTTTCCAATTTTTTTTGGCAGAACCTGACATTCTTGCCCCACTCATTTATTCAAATTAACACAGAATATTGAATTAAAATGTTATCATAATCATTGTTGGATCATTTTATAAAAATGTATTTATTTAAAAAGAAATTATTTATAAATTTAAAAATAGCTAAAATATTTCAATGTTAAAAATAAAAAAATAAAAATTATTATTAGTTAGCGCATGATGCCGAAATTCCTGCGTAAAAAAACAACAATAACATCCGCGAAATTGCGCAACGGCACTGCAAAGTGAAACTTAAACTAACCAGAAACCAAAAGTGCGCAGGCGCAATCCGATCGGCGCCCGCCGATGCCGATTGGCGCCCGCCGTAATACCGTTTAGTGGTAAAGTTGCATGTAAAATAACATTCAACTGTCGAAATTCGAATTTTAAAATGGTCGAACTATCGGAACTGTCGTATTATCGATACTGTCGAATTACGGTTTGTTATTTGATAGGTCGGAGGTCGGGACATCGGAACATGGTCGAATTATCGCCGAGTGTCGAATTGGGGTGTGTCGAATTAACGAGGTTATACTGTATATATATATATACAGTAGAACCTCCCTGTAAAGGAAACCTAATTGCTGAACCAAAGTGTCCTAGGAAAAGGTGTCCTCTCACCGGAGAGTTGATAAATAGTAAAAATGGTAATTTTACAAATGAAAACTGTCCTTCATAGAGAGGTGTCCTCTAGTGTGAGTGTCTTCCCAGGGAAGTGTTCTGTTGTTTCTTATCCCCTTCTGTAAAGATTACACAAATTCCATGAGTTCATGCTCCTCGAGCTGTTTTATGATAAGCAGCGGCCTCTCCCAAAGGTCCTGTAAACATATATATATAAAAATGAATTTTTTATGGAATAACTCTTATCATGATCAAATTAGTATGAAATAAAGTATGAAGAGGAGCTCCTCTTCATACTTTATTTCATACTAATAAAAATGAATGTTTGTATGTTTGTTGGTTTGTATGTCCGGTATACAAATTCACAGTAGTTCACTAATTCAAACCAAAATTTCCATACATAGGTAAAAAATAACGGGGATGACGATAGGCTATTTTAAAAAATATATAAATCAATTATCAATTAAGGTGGCGTGATCGTAGCCGACCAATAGGAGGGCGCCATTCCAAAAAAAAAAAGCAAACGGTGACAGAGATGACTGATGAAGAATGACGCTCATAACTGTATATAGAATACAGTCACAATTTAGGATCAAAAATACCATTTAAGATCAAGATTTTCTCATACCAAGTTCCAAAATGGTAAAGCACAATTTGGATTATAGATTATAACTACTAGAAAATAAAACTTAATCCAAATAAATTAATTGTGTGTGAGGTTTTGGTAACAACGCTGTTACCGAAACATCTAACACTATTAATTTATTTGGATTAGGTCTTATTTTTTGGTCGAGTTCCAGAATGAACTTAACAATGCTTTTTTTTAAATTAAGAGTACTATATGGAAAAGAGAATTTAGAGGTAGGTTGGAAAAAAGAGCCATTGCTAGAAGTGAGCTGTTGCAGTGGCCAAGAACAGACAGGAGCAGGAGCTGAAGGAGCAGGAGACCCAGGAGCTGAAGAGAGCCATCGAGGACTACATGAGAGAAGAGATGAAACGGCAGGAAGAAGAAAAAATCAAAAAGGCAGAATACAAGAAGGAACTGATTGTAAGTTGGCTCCACTTCCCTGTGTTCTTAATATGGCCTCCTCCACCACATGTGTTGGAGCTTGGTTCCTGACAATGTTAGCCAGGACTTCATTTCGCTCCTTCAGCCTCTAGTCTGGTCTCAGGTGATGACGATATGTGGCAGAGCTTATTGATGACTGTACTTTATGAGACCAGACCGGCGGATTGACTACCGAGAATGTTGTCCCTTCGCAAGAATGCGATGTAGCAAGCTGTTTGAATAGAGGAAGGACACCTGACTCGTTTTAGCTAACTGACTCACTTTATTGAATCTTTCACTCATTTTATATACATATATATTTACATAATTAAAAGAAAGAAAGAAAAATTTACATGATTATAAATCAATGCAGCCTAGCAAGTTATTTACATAACTAGGCGCAAACAACTTGTGTTGTTCTCTAATGGCCCTATTGTCAAATCATTTGACAAACATAAGCATTTTTAATCTTCCCAATTATGCGGGAAGAATGTTGTTTATTTTTTTAAGTGAACTGATCTCTCACGCCTTCTCATTGGATGAAATAGGCCATGTTTGTTCATAAAAGAGGGTTGAAACAGGATGCATAAAGTTGAGGAGTAGTTATTGTGTGGAGACGCTTAAAGCGTTCTCTGTGTGCTTGTCTGGTGATCTCTTCGCATACCTGTGTAACCCCGGTCTGCTCCTTATCAGTGCTGCAAATAAAAGATAAGTATTGGTTTTGTTAAAACTAATCTCTCGAGTGGTTTTATTTACGTCATTCTTTTTTATTGTTGTATTTTTGAGTGTATGCATTTTCTCTGTGCTGAGTTACTTTTAATTTAGGCCATAGTAATTTGCATTTTGTGTAATAACCTGCACTAGTAACATTTGTCAGTATAGCTCCAGTGTAGATGCCATCTCCTCAGCTGTTCTTTGTGAGGCCTTCCTATACTGACTGATGACAATGTACAATTTAAGTCAATTTGATAAAATTCTGAATGTTCTTTTGTGTGGGGATTCTCTGAATTCTGTTACAGAAACACCATGTATAAATAACTTATTTGGTTGCGTTATTTGTAATTATTGTCGTGTTCACATTTAAATCCTTAGAAACCAGAAAGTAGGAACCTAGAGATATTATAGATGGCAATTTTGCCTGGGAAGGATATTGTTCTATAAAAAATAAATGTCACCTCTCTTGTTAAAATAGATGTTGTTGTTTCTTATCCCCTTGTGTAAAGATTACACGAATTCCATGAGTTCATGCTCCTCGAGCTGTTTTATGATGAGCAGCGGCCTCTCCCAAAGGTCCTGTTTAGTGCATCTAATGCAAGCCAAAATGTGTTCTGGAGCTGCAGGTGCCAAGCTACATTTTGGGCAAGTGGGATAAATTTTGTTATTATTTTCTATCTTCAATGGCTTGAGATGGCCTGTTCTAAATCTTGTTAGTGTTGTTTGATGCTGTCTATTTCTGATGTTCAGAGCTCCTCCTGGGTTCACTCCACTGTACCAACTGTGCTTAGATGGGATCCTCCAGTTCTTGTTCATTTTTGTTTTGGCTATTGTTTTTTTTTTCTTTAAAAGTAAGTTTATTTTTCTGTGGCAAGGGTTCTTTTGTGCCTTTTTTCGCTAGCACATCAGCAGTTTCATTGCCTTCAATGCCAACATGTGAGGGTATCCATTGAAGGTGAATTTGTGAGGTTTTTGAGAGTTTTTGGAGATAACCAATTATGTTCCTGCTTACTTTGTCTCTAAGTTCCCCTGTGTGACTCAAGTGTTGTATGGCACTTCTACTATCAGTAAGAATCCGGATATCTTGATAATTAGTATTTCTGATGGATTTTAAGGCTTCATAGATGGCTATAAGTTCTGATCTGAAGACTGAGCAAAAATCTGGGTTTGTTCTGTTCATTTTCTCAATGCCATTTGTGGTTTTGATGAGACAGCCACTGCCAGTGTGTCCTAGCTCGTCTCTGCTACCATCGGTATAGATAGTTATTGCATTTTTAGGAATGTTATTAATTATTTCTAATGATAATTGTTTTAAGTATTCTGGATTTTGGTATTGTTTGTTGGTGGGTTCATTTAAAGTGGCATTAAAAATAACATTTTGTAGTTGTTTGCATGGAGAAAATTTTTCTGCTAAATAATTTTTTTCCACTTTATATTTTAAAAATCCATTTCTTTTGACCAGGTGGAGAGGGCCTTCTTTTTTGAGTCTTATATTGGATTCCCAATTAAGTATGTAATTGGAAGTTCTGTGTTTGTTTCCATAACTTTTGATTTTGTTTATATATTTTGGCAGATTGTAGCTTCTTCTATCCTTTAAGGGCATAATGTCTGCCTCATAAAGTACAATATCATTAGGGCAGGTATTTCGAAGACCTGTAATAATTCTAGCTGCACTTAATTGTATCCTTTCCAGTGATTTTAGATTTGTTTCAGATGCTGTACCTGTAATTAGAGATGTGTAAGTTAATTTTAGTGTGGTTGTAATATATTATTACTCTTCCAAAGTGTGGTCGACTAATCTCTAAAACATATATATTTTGGGTTGGCAGGGATAGTTTTCTCTGTTGACCTGATTGATAATTATACTTATCCAAAGAAAGAAGTTTTATTTTATAGAAGGAGGCTAAAAATAGCGGAAGATAGTGACTCAAGTATGACTCAAGTTTATGGAAGAAGTATTGTTTCTTTTAATAGATCAATCCCTCCCAGCAAACTATACATCTACATATATAGTTTATCCCAGGGGTGGCGAACGTGCGGCCTTAAGGCCGCATGTGGCCTTTTCTTGCCCAAGTTGTGGCCTTTTCCTAACTTCAAAACTATAATTTTTGTTTCGCATTTTTCAATTACTTTCATTATTTTATTGAAAATATCTAATACGAATGTCATATATTATATACAGGTTTAACTTCCTGGAGGAAATTGCCTGGAGGAAATTGATCCATAGAAGCGCAGGGCACCTCTCCCGTCAAAATAAACGTCAAAAACTGACGCCATCTATTGACCGTCGCTGCAACTAGCGGCCTCGGATCGATGACAAAGCCACAACACCAGCTTTGGCAAACTGAGAAGTATCCATCTAGAGACCATGGTTTCGGGCTAATGGTCCTCGTCAGTCTAGGGCGGACTTTATTCCATGAGATCCACACGGGATCTAATGGAATCTTCACAATCTACCAAAGAAGTGTTTTGTTGGCAATGTGGCCGACCCGAGGCTGCCAGTTGCGGCGACGGTCAATAGATGGTCAATAGACGGTCAATAGACTGTTAATACTAGTGTAAAATAATAAATACTTCGCTACCATATTTTCAGATTAAACACCTTTTTTTTGCATGTTATAGTTATGTGTGTACCCAGGGCCAGATGACCCAGCAGAACCAAGTCCTGGCAGACCAGCTGGCCAACCTCCACCAGGAGTGGGCCCAGTCCAAGGAGGAGGAGAGAGACTTCAGGGCCCGTCTCCAGAAAGAAATCAACCAGTCTTCCCCCCTCAACCTCCACCCCGCCCGACTCTGGGCCAAGAAGAACAAAGTCCCTTGTTGACCACCTACTGGTAACTTCCTCCCATACTGATGGATTTATAATGGCTGCCTTAGCCAAGCTGCTATGTAGCAACCTTTCTCGCACCACTTTCCCTTTGATACAACCTCCTTACACACACAGTGTGTGAGATAAAATATATTGGGAGTATAAATAAGTTTGTGCGGTTTTGATGGTGGGAAGATTATGCTGTGTATTTGGTGGGACCAGCCAGGAAGGAGTATTATGAGCTGCTACAACCGAACAAAAGTAACACAGGGGAAGTGTACTGAAGACTATTGATGCGTTTGAGCCGAGCATTGCGAAAACAACGGCTGCAATACACCAATAGACACGAAAAAGTTATTTTGCAACATGATAATGTTCGGCCACATGCTGCAGCACCCGTTAAAACATACTTAGAAGCACTCAAATGGGATGTCTTACCCCACCCACTGTATAGCCCAGACATTGCTCCTTCCGATTATTATATCTTCCGATCCATGCAACATTACCTGGCTGACCAGCACTTCTCCAATTACGATGAAGTCAAAAAATGGATTGAAAAATGGATAGTGGCCAAAGAACCAGCCTTTATCCATGCTAGGATCCGTCAATTTCTATAAAGATGGAAAAAGGTAGTGGCTAGCGATGGACAATACTTTGAACATTGAAGGTCTAACCAATTTTTTTACAATATACCTCCAAGTTTCGAAAAAAAATTGCACAAACTTATTTATACTCCTAATATATTGAGAGAAAGGCCCTCCCAATATTGGTCATCCCAGTAAGGAGGACAGTAGGAAGCTTTTTTATTTGTATAGTTTCACAATCCGATAAAATAATCCCTTAAATCAATATTAAAGTAAGAACATTAGGTCTTCTGGAAAAAGTTTCTTTTTTAAATTATTTTTTATTTACAAATCTCTCTAGCTTTCTGGCATGAAAGCCCTTCTACAGGAGAAAATGCCCGAAAGCTAGAGAGATTTGTAAATAAAAAATTTATTTTAAAAAAGAAACTTTTCCCTGGAGGCCTAAGTTTTTATTTTAAAGCATGGTTTCTTTGTCTTCTCCATGACACACACCAACTAGGATTCCCAGCACTTGCTAGAATTCAATCTTTGTTTAAATTGGGGTCAATTCCTTTTCAAATATTGCCACTTTTTGTATTATCTCTAGTTCACATTTACAGGCCATGATAAACATCGTGGGTAGAAGTTTGTGGCTTCTTTTTTTTAAGTACTTTTAAAATTCTTTCATTTTATATGTATAGATGGCGCATTATTGCTTTGTGTTAGCTTTGTGTTATTTTACTTAAGTGCCCATATGTGTGGACATAGCAATTTGAATTTTGCACTAACAAAGGTGCCAGGGGCCCAGTTTGGATACTTACACTTACTAGTAGGGTTGGACTTTTGCAAGCATTGGGGGCCTTTGGAGCAATTTTTTTTTCAGAAAAAAGTTTTTAATGCAGAATCTAATCCCGTTGAAAATTGAGATATAATTATGAAATTTAAAAATATATATTTAAAATAAAAAAGCACCTATATTAAATGTGAGAAAATAATGGTAAATTTAGATTACATTATTTCAGCCTTAAATGCAAACCTGCCTATTCATTGGGAAAATGGACATTTAAAAAAGTGTATACTTCTTTACAGTAGAACCCTGGGTGAGCTCACTAGAGGACACTTCTAGGCAAGAATAGTCAGCGGATATCACTAAAATTACCATTTTTACCCATTAGTTGCTTTCTGGTAAAAAGATACCTCTCTGTAAAGTACAATTTGTCTCTGCAATTACATAGGCATTGTCCTTTAGAGAGAAGTTATACTGTATTGATTATTTGAATAGTTTTTTAATTAAAACTTGTTTTTAACCAAGTGATTTAGGTATATAAATATACAGTGGACCCTCGGTTTGCGAGCATAATCCGTTCCAGAGCCATGCTCGTACTCCAAAACGCTCGTAGTGCGAAACTAATTTCTTTTTTTTTAATAATTGAAACTCGGGCAATTCTTCTTGCTACGAACAATTGCACAGTTTCCCACATTTTACATATTTCCCGAATCTGATCTGAAGGGAGGGATCCCAGTGAATTTTCATCCATCACGATTACGGGCAACCATCACGAGTTGCTCGTAATGCGAAATTTCACTCGTAATCCGAGGTAAAATTTTTCAAAAAATTTTGCTCGTACTGCGAAAAGCTCGTACTCCAAGGTGCTCGTAAACCGAGGGTCCACTGTATGCCTTTTTAATTAAAGATTTATTTATGGATTGCTCTATTTTCATTACATATATACATTATTTTAAAGAACTTCCGTAGTATGCACCTCTTCAAGATATACAGTAGAACCTCCATGAGAGGATACTTGCACTAGAGGACACTTCTCTACAAAGAACAGTTTTATTTGTAAAATTACCATTTTTGCTATTTAGCAACTCTCCAATAAGAGGACACCTCTCCCTAAAGGACACTTTGGCTCTGCAATCAGTGTCCTTTACAGGGAAATTCTACTGTATCATCATTTTGATTACAAAAAACCCCAAGAAAATATTCTTTACAGCTGTGAATGTTGCTATGACTTGATAAGGAACAATTTAGATTATAGATTATTAACACAAGGTAATAAGACAAAATAAATAAATAGTGTATGACATTTCTGTATCAGCATTGTTCCTTTCATCAGACAAAAGTATTGAATAACTTTTTTTCAGTACTTTTGTCTGATGATGGTAGAAACACTGTTACCGAAACGTCACATACTATTTATTTATACACTGTATAACAAAAAATTCGACGCACCAAGAAGGAGTTGTCAAATTAGGACAAAAATTGGTGTATGTAAAGAGCATGTATAAGGAAAAAACGATTAAAATTTCAGAACAATTAATTGTTTTATTTTAGAGTTTGATCGTCACAAATTGAGAATGTCAATATGTCGTTGGACCCCCACTGGCCTGGATGCAGGCTGCCACCCGGCGTGTCATGGACTGATAAAGATTCCAGATGGTGTGCTGCGGGATTTCTTGCCAAATTGTCTCCAACTGTCGGGCTAAATAGTCAGCATTCCAGGATGGTTGCAATCGCCTTCCCATCACGTCCCAGATTTGCTCTATGGGCGAGAGATCAGGCGACCTTGCTGGCCACGGAAGAGTTCGGCAAGATTGAAGACAATCCATAGTAACACGTGCCGTGTGTGGCCGAGCATTATCTTGTTGAAAAGTAAGCCCGGGGTGATGTTAGAGGAATGGCAACAAAACAGGCCGTAGAATGTCATCTATGTACCGTTGTGCTGTCAGGGTGCCAGGAATGACTACCAATAGGGTCCTGCTATCAAATGAAATGGCACCCCAGACCATAACGCCCTGTTGTGGACCTGTGTGGTGTTCGACAGTAAGGCCAGGATCCACACTCTGCCCAGGACGTCTCCAGACACATTTGCGACGGTTGTCAGGACACAGTAAGAAATGGGACTCGTCACTAAAGACTATACGTTCCCAGTCAGCGCAGTTCCAAGTTTATCGCTCCCGACACCACTGTAGTCGGACTTGTCGGTGCATGGGTGTGAGGGGTAGGCATCGTAACGGTCGGCGAGCTCTTAAATTCCGCTCTCTCAGTCGCCTGTTGATGGTCATTTTGGACACTTGTGTGCCGGTCAAACGTTGGATGGTAGATAACGTGGATTCCGGTGCTGCGACAGCCATTCTGACAATTGTTCTGTTCTCCCGTTCTGTTGTTGCCCTTGGTCGACCGCTGCCGTCCTGACGTTGCATACTTCCGTTGTTGACCCACTTTTGCCAACATCGCCTAATAGCCGCAACTCTGCCTTTGCCGTTCCCAAGCCCGGATGAAAAAGGAGGAGGGGGAGCAGTAACAAGCTCACTAAAAAACCTGGGCTCAGCTGGCCCGGCTGATAGTACCCTGTAAGGGCTCCTAATCCAGGGATACAGGATGAGCAGCATTTGTACTCCATGTTAGGAGCGGCTGCACATGGTGTCTGTTCCTCATGTCAGAGGCCGCCATTTCTTTTGGAGCTAAGTCGGCCTGCCACTGAGTACTGCTCCCAGTCTTAATGACAAAGGCAGATGCATTTTACTTCACCCAATCATGATGGTTGCTGTATTGACTCATCCATTGATGAGCTCTACTCTTCCCCAACAGACACCATCAAAAGTCTCAAGCTTTACAAGCTTGATACCTTAATATGATTGAGTGGAGATAAGAAAGAAGAAGAAGAAGAATAGCCGCATCACTTCGACACAGATGTCGCGCAATTAGTCGATTAGACCAACCAGCTTCTTTCAATTCAATGGCATGACCAGTTTCAAACTCTGACATATGTTCGTAATGAGCACAAATCTTTCGGCGAGGCATTGATACAGTAGAAATAGGCGTACTGCTAAAATATTAAACGGAAATTCTGAAAATCAGCTCGTGTCGCGCCGAATATTGAGTCTAGAATGCTCGTGCTGGATGCGCAGTTCAGATGCGCTGGAGCTCTTGCTTTGCATAATTCTGCCACCAAATTTCAATCATTTGCATGTTTGGTCGAAACCTCTTTGTATACGTATTTTCATATAAATCGGACAACTGCTTCTTGGTGCGTCAATTTTTTTTTATAGAGTATATTTGGTGTTATTACCTGTGTTGTTGTGACTTGATAATTTGAAATTGGCCTGACATTAATTAAACACTGATTCAGTGAAATTTCTTATATGCCTTGGGAATTCAAATATACTAGTTGCTGCATGTTTAAAATAGGGAAGAAACTATATACAGAGAACTTCCCTTTAGCGGACACCTCTCCACAAAAGACAGTTTTCATTTGTAAAATTACCATTTTTACAATTTAAAAACTCTCCAGTAAGAGGACACCTCTCCCTAAAGGACACTTTGGCTCTGCAATTAGGTGTCCTTTACAGGGAGGTTTTATTGTACTACAATCTGTGAAATTGTCAATACTATTGTCAATTCGGACTCCATCCAATATTAGTAAGTAGAAAGTTGGTTGGGGGTCAGTGGACAAGTGGTCTAAGTTGTTGGTTTTTGGCGGCTTTGACCCAGGATCGAATTGCGCATTGAGCACTTTTTTCTAATTAAAAAAATGCTCCAATTGTCCTCAATTCATTTAAAAGTCCAACCCCACCAACAAGTGCAAGTAATCAAATGGGACTTTAGCACACTTGTCAGTGTAAAAGTCGAACTGCTTCTCACACGTGTAGGCATGTAGTGCATTCACAGTAAAAGCAGTCGCCTACTTCTACCCACCATGATTATCATGGTCTGTATCATGTGTACTAGGGATAATAATAAAAAGTAAGTTTGTCATGCTATGACCTTACTCAGGGATGTGTTGCAGGTCCACAGCCGTAGAGAAAATTGTGCCTATCTCCACCTCCAGTATTATTCCAGTAGAACTTGCCATTTACCTTGTGTGGTTTGATAAATTTTTACAATCTTAGCAGTATCAATAAATATATGGGCCTTTTATACACCCCAACATGTTCTTTATATTATTTTAAAATATCTCCACCTCCAGTATTATTCCAGTAGAACTTGCCATTTACCTTGTGTGGTTTGATAAATTTTTACAATCTTAGCAGTATTAATAAATATATTTTATACACCCCAACATGTTCTTTATATTATTTTAAAATATCTCCACCTCCAGTATTATTCCAGTAGAACTTGCCATTTACCTTGTGTGGTTTGATAAATTTTTACAATCTTAGCAGTATTAATAAATATATTTTATACACCCCAACATGTTCTTTATATTTTTAAAATATCTCCACCTCCAGTATTATTCCAGTAGAACTTGCCATTTACCTTGTGTGGTTTGATAAATTTTTACAATCTTAGCAGTATTAATAAATATATGGGCCTTTTATACACCCCAACATGTTCTTTATATTTTTTAAAATATCTACACCCTGATATAATATTGTTACAACATTTTTCAACAGTCGTTGTTTGTGTACAAGGTTCAATGTAGGTTCATTGTGGATACAGCTGATATACTTCATTGCCAGGAGCTGTTAATGGAATGGGGAACTAGGTACACTTAGATGGACTTGTCTCAAATATCCTCCTCGTCTACGGCCGGCTTCTGCCCCGGTCGAGCAAGCTTCTCTGGCACCGTCTTGCAGGATCATCCACACGCCCGGAGGCAACTCGCTGCCTCTTCCACTCGACCACAGATGTGCCCAGACTCTCTCCTCCCCCACACACGAATGCCATTTTTGTCACCTGTTCCCCTGACACATGGTCATCCTCCGCAGCTGGAGTCCACCCATCTTCCCCCAACTTTACTCTGGAATCTCGGATAGCTTGTCACCCATTTTATAATACAGTAGAACCTCCCTGTAAAGGACATCTAATTGCTGAGCCAAAGTGTCCTTTAGGGAGAGGTGTTCTCTTACCAGAGAGTTGCTAAATTGTAAAAATGGTAATTTTGCAAATGAAAACTGCCCTTTGTATAGAGGTGTCTACTAGCAGGGTGTCCGCTAAAGGGAGGTTCTAATACAATTGGTTTACAGACAAAATTCAGAAAGATATAACAAGACCAAATAAGTTAATCTAGATTTGATGTTTTACCTAGTTACCACATCAGACCAGTGTAGTTAGTGGTGGTAGTATTGTAAGTAGAAGCTCATTGAGAGGACACCTCTTTATAAAGGACAGTTTTCATCACCAAAATTTCCATTTTTTACTAACTAGCAACTCTCTGGTAAAGATCACCTCTCCCTAAAGGGTACTTTGGTTCTGCAACTAGGTGTTGTCCTTTAGGGAGAGAAGGTTTTACTGTACTTAAAGTGAACAGAATACTCTAGGCTGAAAACAGTAACATTATCTATATATATATAAAAATGAATGTCTGTCTGTCTGTCTGTGTGTACTCTATAGATTCAAAAACCGTACATCCAATCGCCGTGAAATTTTGGGATATTATTAGGCATATCCCCGGAAAGGTTTTCGAAAAATAATATCTTTAATATCCTTAGAGTTATTTGCAGATTTGTAGCTTTAACTCGCAAGCAGCGCCACCTTGCAACGGAGATAGGCTTAGGTCTGCCCCACCCCGTCGAGAGAATGGATTCGTCCGGCCGCCGGCCGGATGGACAGTCCAAGTACCCACCGACCAATCAGGGCAGAGTTGGTGACACAGCTGTGCCAAGTAGACAAGAAAAAAAGCCTCGCGGGAGCTTGCCCAAGATGACCTCCGGGAACTTCGTCCATCTTCCATAAACGACCATGAATTTATTCAACCGTATCGAGTATTTTTCAAGGGACCGGGAAAAAATGTTCACTAGATAAAACGATGATTTTGTAATGTAGAAAATTAGGAAAGACAAAATTCAGAATGACATGGCACACAGGGACCTGGAAAAAATGATCACTTTATCGAGAGATTCAAATTTACGAGTTTCAAATTATCAAAATATATCTATTTCTTTTTATAAGTTTATAGAGAATTGTTTTAACAAATGTTCATTAGACAAACCTTTACTCGGGTACCGATTAATATTGATTTTATTCAACTTATCGAGTATTTTTCAAGGGACTGGGAAAAAATGTTCACTTTATCGAGAGATTCGTTAGACAAACCTTTACTCGGGTAAAACACGGGCGAAGCCGGGTACATCCGCTAGTTACAAATATATGTCATACTACAAGCACTAGCAGTCTTGTGGCCCAGTGGATTAGGGTGTCTATGGGTAACACAAAGGACGAGACAGTTGGATTTTACCTTAGAGAGGCCGGCGAATGAAGATGCTCAAGGTCCAGGTGGATCTGATCTATATGAGTGGTAGAGGTGATCTGATGCTGCTCAGTGGATGGTCCTAATGACTTGTGTAAGATCCTTGAAAAAATCTCCCTTTCCCACCCTAGACACACACCTTTCAGTTTTTAAAATACAATATAACGCGGCTGATGATTGTAAAACGAAAATTGCAAATATACCGCGAATGTTTCTTTCATAAAAATCGAAATCCATTTAAGAGAGAAATAGCGACCTTTTCTAACTCTTTTGAATGAAGTATGAGAGGGTGAAAAATATGAAGAGTAATGGCGAACGGAAAAATAAAAGTGTCCAGGGGCGGGAATTCGATCCCGGGTTGTAGCGGTCGAAAACCCACGGTTTAGACCATCCTTCCACCGACCCCCCGGAAACTAAATTACAGTAGTCTCCCCTCAGGGTAAGTCATGAGGAGTCTTTCAACCCAATCATAGTTTCAGATAGAAGACCACCTACAGGAGACACCGGATTTAATCAGGTTTCTCACGAGAGACTCAACTGTGTATATAATCTAAATTTATTTCTCAATATTTCGAGGGGTAACCCGCCTCTCTTTATCGAGGATTTTTGTGATTTAAACTAATAACGTGAACAGAGAGGTGAGCTACTCTCGCTATACAAGACCAAAGCTGTACATTAAGTATATACTGATACTTTATTTATATATAATAATATAGATTGTGTGCTCCCCATTAATCCATTATACAAGTACTAGCCGAATGACCCGGGCAACGCCCGTGTTTTACCCGATTGAATGTTTTGATTCAAATACTATTTGTTACAATTATAAATTGTGGTCATGTGGCCTAGTGGTCATGGCATCTGCCCAGTAAGCGGAAGGTCGTGGGTTCGATTCCCATCCCTTGACACTTTTTTTATTTTATCCATTCTGACCAAAATCTATCCGTGAACTTCACACAGTGAACTTCACAAAGACAGAATAAGGCAATTATATAAGTAGATCAGAGTCATCAACAATTCTGTCACCGTTTGCTTTTGGTTCAGTGGTAGAATGCTCGCCTGCCACGCGGGTGCCCCGGGTTTGATTCCCGGCCGATGCATTTTTTTTTCACAATTTTTAAAACTTATTTATATTATTAAAATATATGTGCTTTTCCTGTCTATGTACAGATTTATGGTCTATGTACACAAGTATACAAGTATGTATACAAGTTATTTGCAAATTGCGTTGCAAATTTGCCCTTTCGCTCGCAAGCAGCGCCTCTAGCGGTGAAGATGGGAGGTAATATCAGCTGATCTAATGGACATGTAAAACGTGTTTTAACAGGACATAGAGAAAAATCTGGAAAATATATTTTTCGGATTTTTAGTCAAGAAAAATAAATTGACAGGTTCTGGGAAAAAAGTAGTTGTTTTTTATTTAGAAAATAATGATGACAATATTGCTGTATCATATTTGATTATCAGATAGAATATTATATCCGGAAAAAATTCCAAAAAGCAGAGACCACGGGTGAAGCCAGTTCATTTTTAGTATGCAGGAACAGAATTCTAACAGAAAAACATTCATTCGAGCAGAAGACACAAAGCCAGATCATCTCTTTATAAAAATATCGCTTCTCAGACACAAAGTTTGGAGCGGGACGTTTTACAAGAATGACATCCACGGCGGCAATTTATAATTGTAACGAATAGTATTTGAATAAAAGCATTTAATCGGGTAAAACCCGGGCGTTGCCCGGGTCATTCGGCTAGTATATATATATATATATATATATTGCCATTTCCCAGTATAATAAACATAAATTTATTCAGTATATTATGCACACATGACACATTTTGAGCGTTAAACTTCGTTAAACTTTGAACATTTAACTTTTTCAGATTCTACATTTTGAGCGTTTAATTCGTTAGATTCCACACTTTAAACGTATAAAAAAAATCATCTTCTACTTCTTAAACGTAAAAATTTGTCAGATTCAACATCTTTATCATTAAACATCATCAGATTACACACTTTGAACGTTAAACTCCGTCAGTTTATAAATTATAACGTAAAATTTCGTCCAGGTTATACAATTTGACGTAAAATTTCGTCCAGGTTATACATTTTGACGTAAAATTTCGTCCAGATTATACATTTTGACGTAAAATTTCGTCCAGGTTATACATTTTGACGTAAAATTTCGTCCAGGTTATACAATTTGACGTAAAATTTCGTCCAGGTTATACATTTTGACGAAAAATTTCGTCCAGGTTATACAATTTGACGTAAAATTTCGTCCAGGTTATACAATTTGACGTAAAATTTCGTCCAGGTTATACATTTTGACGTAAAATTTCGTCCAGGTTATACATTTTGACGTAAAATTTCGTCCAGGTTATACATTTTGACGTAAAATTTCGTCCAGGTTATACATTTTGACGTAAAATTTCGTCCAGGTTATACAATTTGACGTAAAATTTCGTCCAGGTTATACATTTTGACGTAAAATTTCGTCCAGGTTATACAATTTGACGTAAAATTTCGTCCAGGTTATACATTTTGACGTAAAATTTCGTCCAGGTTATACAAATTGACGTAAAATTTCGTCCAGGTTATAGATTTTGACGTTGAATTGAGTTAGGTTTAACACACACCGGAAAACAATGAACTTTGTCCTGTTTAATATTTTTGAAAGATTAAGGTACCCTTTAAAAATGTGGAGACTTAACAACTATTATAGTTTGATGAGCTATTGAACTTCAAAATATTTGAAAAAAAAAGGCCTCTTCGAATTATTTAACAAAAAGTTGCATTGATTTCATATTCCAATATTGCTGGCTCCCCAACACCTCCATGGGGGTTGAGGTCCGGAGAATTAGATGGCTTTTGTTAAATTCCTGATCCGGGGTAAAATACTTTGTGTTCAGAGAAGAACCAAAGTGTGAAATATTCTTCAGGATGCTTAGCTGAAGAGGTCTTTATTGTGAGGTCTCCGTTCTTGCCACAGTGCTGAGTCTTTTTTTTTTTTTTATGACATAAGAATTGCAGCTTGGCCATCATGTTATCACAAGCAAGACAAAGTTTAGAGAGTCAGCCACTTCAGGCAAGGCGAGATCCAGTTCATAGAGATTATGTCATGTCCTCCTCGGGAACTTCACAAGTCATTAGTCTTCTACTTTATCTCCACTCAATCATATCAGGGTATCAAGCTTTTAGAACTTGAGACTTTTGATGGTGTCTGCTGGGGATGAGTAGAGCTCATCAATGGATGAGCTAATACAGTCAATCATGTGGTTTGGGGTTGTAGGTTGAGAATTTCACTTAGTACATAATGGGAAAACCTTGCAACCATTCTGGAAAGTCACTGTCCGTAAGATAATCAGGCTTAAGTCTGGAAATCTAAGATTGTTGTTCTCTTAGGAGGACAGAACCGGTGCTTGACCCTCCTGCTCTGTACCAGTCATGTGCTGCATTAGATTTACATTCCTGCAGGCATTGGATCTTGATGGTACAGAGAAGGTCCCTTTCATCTAGTTGGGTGGTAGATGTTCTGGCCTCAGGGTGGCCAAGAGCTCCAGACTTTGCCAGAGAGTCTGCTAGCTC
>CP092873.1:35375767-35405366 GCA_030710605.1 Cordylochernes scorpioides | reverse complement strand
GTTCCAGAATGGTAAAGCACAATTTGGATTATAGATTATAACTACTAGAAAATAAGACCAAATCCAAATAAATTAATAGTGTGTGAGGTTTTGGTAACAGCGCTGTTACTGAAACATCACACACTATTAATTTATTTGGATTAGGTGTTATTTTTTTGTTGAGTTACAGAATAAACTTAACAATGCTTTTTTTTTTAATTAAGAGTAATGTATGGAAAAGAGAATTTATTGGTAGATTGGAAAAAAGAGCCATTGCTAGAAGTGAGCTGTTGCAGTGGCCAAGAACAGACAGGAGCAGGAGCTGAAGGAACAGGAAACCCAGGAGCTGAAGAGAGCCATCGAGGACTACATGAGAGAAGAGATGAAACGGCAGGAAGAAGACAAAATCAAAAAGGCAGAATACAAGAAGGAACTGATTGTAAGTTGGCTCCACTTCCCCGTGTTCTTATTATGGCCTCCTCCACCACATGTGTTGTTATCTAATGGCTCTATTGTCAAATTATTTGACTAACATAAGCAGTTTTAATTTCAGTTATGTGGGAAGAATGTTGTTTATTTTTTTAAGTGAACTGATCTCCCACGCCTTCTCATTGGACGAATGTGGTCATGTTTGTACATAAAAGAGGGTTGAAACGGGATGTGAGGAGTCGAGGAGTGGTGATCGTGTGGAAAGGCTTAAAGCGTTCTCTGTGTGTTTGTCTAATGATCTCCTCGCATACCTGTGTAACCCCGGTCCGCTCCTTATCAGTGCTGCAAATAAAAGATAAGTATTGGTTTTGTTAAAACTAATCTCTCGAGTGGTTTTATTTACGTCATTCTTTTTTTATTGTTGTATTTTTGAGTGTACGCATTTTCTCTGTGCTGAGTTACTTTTAATTTAGGCCCTAGTAATTTGCATTTTGTGTGATAACCCGCACTAGTCAGTATAGCTCCAGTGTAGATGCCATCTCCTCAGCTGTTCTTTGTGAGGCCTTCCTATACTGACTGATGACAATGTACAATTTAAGTCAATTTGATAAAATTCTGAATGTTCTTTTGTGTGGGGATTCTCTGAATTCTGTTACAGAAACACCATGTATAAATAACTTATTTGGCTGCGATATTTGTAATTATCGTCGTGTTCACATTTAAATCCTTAGAAACCAGAAAGTAAGAACCTAGAGATATTATAGATGGCAATTTTGCCTGGGAAGGATATTGTTCTATAAAAAATAAATGTCACCTCTCTTGTTAAAATAGATGTTGTTGTTTCTTATCCCCTTGTGTAAAGATTACACGAATTCCATGAGTTCATGCTCCTCGAGCTGTTTTATGATGAGCAGCGGCCTCTCCCAAAGGTCCTGTTTAGTGCATCTAATGCAAGCCAAAATGTGTTCTGGAGCTGCAGGTGCCAAGCTACATTTTGGGCAAGTGGGATAAATTTTGTTATTATTTTCTATCTTCAATGGCTTGAGATGGCCTGTTCTAAATCTTGTTAGTGTTGTTTGATGCTGTCTATTTCTGATGTTCAGAGCTCCTCCTGGGTTCACTCCACTGTACCAACTGTGCTTAGGTGGGATCCTCCAGTTCTTGTTCATTTTTGTTTTGGCTATTGTTTTTATTTCTTTAAAGTAAGTTTATTTTTCTGTGGCAAGGGTTCTTTTGTGCCTTTTTTCGCTAGCACATCAGCAGCTTCATTGCTTTCAATGCCAACATGTGAGGGTATCCATTGAAGGTGAATTTTTGAGGTTTTTGAGAGTTTTTGGAGATAACCAATTATGTTCCTGCTTACTTTGTCTCTAAGTTCCCCTGTGTGACTCAAGTGTTGTATGGCACTTCTACTATCAGTAAGAATCCGGATATCTTGATAATTAGTATTTCTGATGGATTTTAAGGCTTCATAGATGGCTATAAGTTCTGATCTGAAGACTGAGCAAAAATCTGGGTTTGTTCTGTTCATTTTCTCAATGCCATTTGTGGTTTTGATGAGACAGCCACTGCCAGTGTGTCCTAGCTCGTCTCTGCTACCATCGGTATAGATAGTTATTGCATTTTTAGGATTGTTATTAATTATTTCCAATGATAATTGTTTTAAGTATTCTGGATTTTGGTATTGTTTGTTGGTGGGTTCATTTGAAGTGGCATTAAAAATAACATTTTGTAGTTGTTTGCATGGAGAAAATTTTTCTGCTAAATAATTTTTTTCCACTTTATATTTTAAAAATTCATTTCTTTTGGCCAGGTGGAGAGGGCCTTCTTTTTTGAGTCTTATATTGGATTCCCAATTAAGTATGTAATTGGAAGTTCTGTGTTTGTTTCCATAACTTTTGATTTTGTTTATATATTTTGGCAGATTGTAGCTTCTTCTATCCTTTAAGGGCATAATGTCTGCCTCGTAAAGTACAATATCATTAGGGCAGGTATTTCGAAGACCTGTAATAATTCTAGCTGCACTTAATTGTATCCTTTCCAGTGATTTTAGATTTGTTTCAGATGCTGTACCTGTAATTAGAAATGTGTAAGTTAATTTTAGTGTGGTTGTAATATATTATTACTCTTCCAAAGTGTGGTCGACTAATCTCTAAAACATATATATTTTGGGTTGGCAGGGATAGTTTTCTCTGTTGACCTGATTGATAATTATACTTATCCAAAGAAAGAAGTTTTATTTTATAGAAGGAAGCTAAAAATAGCGGAAGATAGTGACTCAAGTATGAGCCACGAGCTAACACTGACAGGAAAAATCCTTACGCTTCTGGACGGCCTGGGCGGAATCCGCCCCCACATGCAAATTTAACCCCCCTCCCAAAACCGATATTTATAAATGATGGATGGAAAATGTTTGTATCACTATAAAATTAGAATACATGAAAACTGGTAGCTCTCAGTAAACGAAAAATATATAGTTTTCCTATATCAAGTTAATGCATGGGCGGAATCAACCTAACCCGTCCAGTTAAGGGTTAAGGCCAAATTTGTGTGAATACGCTTAATATATTTTGTATTGTATAGTGTCGAATATAGATTGGCTCTCATCAGTCCAGGGCAGGCCTTGAATCCAGGAGATACACAGGGATTCATAGATCTCTGAGAATTTGCCAAAGCGAGATGACAAGAGATGGCTGTTCATTTTTTATGGAAGAAGTATTGTTTCTTTTAATAGATCAATCCCTCCCAGCAAACTATACATCTACATATATAGTTTATCCCAGGGGTGGCGAATGTGCGGCCTTAAGGCCGCATGTGGCCTTTTCTTGCCCAAGTTGTGGCCTTTTCCTAAATTCAAAACTATAATTTTTGTTTCGCATTTTTCAATTACTTTCATTATTTTATTGAAAATATCTAATACGAATGTCATATATTATATAATATATATAATATTTATATATATATATATATAAATATGCGGCCTTCTCAAAAATGGTAAAATGAAAATTGGCCTTCTAAAAGGTTCGCCACCCCTGGTTTATCCATACTTATAAAATTTGGCCAAACCACTGAGAGGGTTGTTTAACACTGATATGTCAAGGCATCTCATTCCTTAATTTTTATCATTGCAGTAAGCACTCTGTAAATATTATATTTGATTATATAGTAGAACCTCATGAGAGGACACTCATGCTAGAGGACACCTCTCCCTAAAGGACATTTTGGCTCTGCAATTAGGTGTTGTTCTTTACAGGGAGGTTCTACTGTATATGTTAAAAGAAACTCATTAAAAAAAATGTATTAATAAAATACTTGATGATAGATGGCAATTGAATGTATAAAATGTAATCATAGCCCCTAATTTGTCCATCAGTGAGTGTGTCCAATATGTGATTATCCCCACTTAGAGCAGAAACAACCCACAGTGATGTAGAACAACAAACAAACATTGTGGTACATCATAGACTATATAGTTATGTGTGTGCCCAGGGCCAGATGACCCAGCAGAACCAAGTCCTGGCAGACCAACTGGCCAACCTCCACCAGGAGTGGGCCCAGTCCAAGGAGGAGGAGAGAGACTTCAGGGCCCGTCTCCAGAAAGAAATCAACCAGTCTTCCCCCCTCAACCTCCACCCCGCCCGACTCTGGGCCAAGAAGAACAAAGTCCCTTGTTGACCACCTACTGGTAACTTCCTCCCATACTGATGATGGCTTTATAATGAGTGTCTTAGCCAAGCTGCTATGTAGCAACCTTTCTCACACCACTTTCCCTTTGATACAGCCTCCTTACACACACAGTGTGTGAGATAAAATATATCGAAAAAGGAATCAAAGTTTACGGTGACCAGTTTCTTTTATTTGTGCTGTATAATCGGCAAGCTTTTGGACTGTTTTTTTTTTTACTTATCCCTAGTACACATGGTACAGGCCATGATAATCATGATGGGTAGTTAGCGACTGCTTTTACTGCCCACCATGATTATCATGGCCTGCACCATGTGTACTAAGGATAAGTAAAAAAAAAGGACTATGACATCCTTCAACAGGAAACTATACAAGAAACTAAAGGATAATATATATATACGCATAAATATTTACATAATTAGAAATAAAAAATTCTCTAGTTTCTTGGATAGTAGCCTGATGAAGGACGTCATAGTCCGAAAGCTTGCCGATTAAGCTCGTCGTAAACTTTAATTCCTTCTTCAAGATGATGTCTGGGGATTCCTTCTCTTGTATAAAAAATATATATTGAGAGAAAGGCCCTCCCAATATTGGTCATCCCAGTAAGGAGGACAGTAGGAAGCTTTTTTTATTTATAAAGAATGATTTCACAAGCCAATAAAATAATCCCTTGAATCAATATTAGATCTCCAGGGAAAAGTTTCTTAAATATTTTTTATTTACAAATCTCTCAAGCTTTTCGGACATTTTCTCCTGTAGAAGGGCTTTCATGCCTAAAATGTTATATTGCATTTTTCGATCTTCCTGGTGAAACCGCTGGGAGGGTTCACCACTGATGAGCCTGGCCCTCCCATTAATTTTTCCATTTAAGTAAGGGCAGTAGAAATTGTTTAGGTTCAAAAGGAATCTTATGCGTCTAAAATAGTTTCTAATTTTGATAACAGATGGCGCGCTAGTGCATCGTAATATATTAATGTATAAAGGATCAGAAAAGTTATACAGTTAAACCTCTCAAAAGCACCTTCTCTAAATAGCGCCTCCCTCTCTATAGCGCGCGATTTTAAATACGTAGTACGATGCGATTTACATTAAAAGTGACCTGTCTATAGCACCCCCTCTTAATAGCATCCTATTTTGGTGAGTCCCAAGAGGGGGCGCTTTAGACAGGTTCAACTGTATATAGATTTTAAATTTAAATTAATATTATATTATGTAAATAAAAGATATTTATAATAATATTAATATTATGTAATTAAAAGATATTTAAAAAATAAAATTTTCCCTGGAGGCCTAATGTTATTATTTTAAAGAATGGTTTCTTTGTCTTCTCCAATGACACACACCAACTAGGATTCCCAACACTAGAATTCCATCTTTGTTTAAATTGGGGTCAATTCTCTTTTAAATATTACCACTTTTTTTGTGTGTATCATCTCTAGTACACATGGTACAGGCCATAATCATGGTGGTGGGTAGAAGTTGGAGACTGCTTTTACTGTAAGTGCCTCACATGTCTACCTATGTGGAAAGCAATTTGATTTTTGTTCTAACATGGGTGCCAGGGCCCTGTTTGGTTACCTACACTCACTGGTAAGGTTGTACTTTTGCAAGCATTAGGGTTCTTTGGAGCAATTTTTTCTTCATAAAAAAAGTGATTAATGCGGGATTCAATCCTGTGTCATGAAAATTGAGAGATAATATCATGATTTTTTTTTTTTTTATTTCTTCTAAACTATAAAGGTACCTATATTCAATGAGAAAATAATGGTAAATTTAGATTACATTATTTTTGGTATCAAATGAAAACCTGCCTATTCATTGAAAAAATGGAAATTTTAAAAATTTAGTACTTCCTTACAGTAGAACCCCAAGAGAGAACACTCTCACTAGAGGACACTTCTATACAAGGATATTCAGCTGACATCACTAAAATTGCCATTGGGGGGCCGGTGGAAGGGTGGTCTAAACCATTGGTTTTCTACTGCTATGACCTGGGATTGAATCCCACCTTGGGCACCTTTTTCTAATTAAAAAAAAAATCCTCCAATGGCCCCTGATTCTTGCAAAAGTCCAACCCCACCAGGGAGTGCAAGTAACCAAAAGGGGCCTGGCACATTTGTAAGTGCAAAGTCGAACTGCTTTTCGCATGTGTTGTAGATATGTGGAGCACTTACAGTAAAAGCAGTCGCCTACTTCTACCCTCCATGATTATCATGGCCTGTACCACGTGTACTAGGGATAAGCAAAAAAAAAGAAAATTACCATTTTTACCCATTAGCTGCTCTCTGGTAAAAGGATACCTCTCTTGTAAAGGACAATTTATCTCTGTAATTATATAGGTGTTGTCCTTTATATAGAGAGGTTCTACTGTATTAATTATTTGCATGGAAATTTAATTAAAACTTTTTTTACCTAGTCTCATTTAGGTATGTACATACATTATTTTTAAAAACTACCTAGAGTATGCACCTCTTCTAGATATACCATCATTTTGATTACCAAAAAAAAAAAAAAAAACAGGGAAAATATCCTCTACAGCTGTGAATGTTGCTATGACTTAATAATTTGAAATTGGCCTGACGTTAATTGAACACTGATTCAACAGAAAATTCCTATCCACCTTAGGTATTCCATTATACCAGCTGTTGCATGTGTAAAATAGGGAAGAAACTATATACTACAATCTGTAAAATTGTCAATTCAGACTCCATCCAATATTAGTAAGTAGAAAGTTAGTTGAGGGGTCAGTGGATGAATGGTCTAAGCTGTTGGTTTTTGACGGTTTTGACTCAGGATCAAATCCTGCACGCATTGGGCACTTTTTTCTAATTAAAAAAATACTCCAATGGTTCTCGATTCATGGAAAAGTTCAACTCCATTAGCGAGTGCAAGTAACCAAATGGGTCTTTAGCACACTTGTCAGTGAAAAAGTCGAACTGCTTTTCACATGTAGTGCATTTACAGTATAAGCAGTCGCCAACTTTTACCCACCATGATTATCATGGTTTTTACTCCACGTATACTAGGGATAATAATAAAGAGTAAGTTAGTTTGTCTGCTCTGTCCTCACTCAGAGATGTGTTTCAGGTCCACAGCCGTAGAGAAAATTGTGCCTATCTCCACCTCCAGTATTATTCCAGTAGAACTTGCCATTTACCTTGTGTGGTTTGATAAATTTTACAATCTCAGCAGTATTAATAAATATATTTTATACACCCCAACATGTTCTTTATATTATTTTAAAATATCTCCACCTCCAGTATTATTCCAGTAGAACTTGCCATTTACCTTGTGTGGTTTGATAAATTTTACAATCTCAGCAGTATTAATAAATATATTTTATACACCCCAACATGTTCTTTATATTATTTTAAAATACAGTAGAACTTGGATAATTCGAACTTCTTTAATTCGAAAACCTCTTTAATTCGAATATTTATCTTGGTCCCTAGAAGCCTTAAGCCTTTATTCAAAACATCTTTAATTCGAATTTTTGGATAATTCGAATTTTTTTATGGTCCCTTGGGGTTCGAATTATCCAAGTTCGACTGTATCTACACCCTGATAAAATATTGTTACAACGTTTTTCAACAGTCGTTGTTTGTGTACAAGTTTCAATGTAGGTTCATCATGGATACAGCTCAGTTCTATATACTTTATTGACAGGAGCTGTTAATGGGATGGGGAACTAGGTAGATGGACTTGTCTCAAATATCTGCCACCAGAAGGATCCTCCTTGTCTACAGCCGGCTCTCGTCCAGGTCGAGCAAGTTTCTCTGGCACCGTCTTGTAGGATCATCCACACAGCCGGAGGCAACTCGCTGCCTCTTCCACTCGCCGCAGATGTGATCAGACTCTATCCTTCACCATACACTAATGCTGTTTTTGGCGCCTGTCCCCCTGACACATGGCCATCCTCCGCAGCTGGAGTCCACCTATCTTCCTCCAACTTTACTCTGGATTCTTGGCTTTTCGGATAGCTTGTCATTCATTTTATATATACAGTAGAACTCCCTGTAAAGGACATCTAATTGCAGAGCCAAAGTGTCCTTTAGGGAGAGGTATCCTCTTACCGGAGAGTTGCTAAATTGTAAATATGGTAATTTTGCAAATGAAAACTGCCCTTTGTAGAGAGATGTCTGCTAAAGGGAGGTTCTACTGTATATATAATTGGTTTAAAGACAAAATACAGAAAGATATAACTAGACCAAATAAGTTTATCTAGATTTGATGTTTTACCTAGTTACCACATCAGATCAGTGTAGTTAGTGGTGGTAATATTGTAAGTAGAAGCTCATTGAGAGAACACCTCTTTGTAAAGGACAGTTTTCATCACCAAAATTTTCATTTTTTACTAACTAGCAACTTCTCTGGTAAAGATCACCTCTCCCTAAAGGGCATTTTGGCTCTGCAACTAGGTGTTGTCCTTTAGAGAAAGGAAGTTTTACTGTACTTGAGTGAACAGAATTCTATAGGCTGAAAACAGTAACATTATCACAAATATATATGTCATACCACAAGCACTGGCAGTCTTGGGGCCCAGTGGATTTAGGCGTCTATGGGTGACACAAAGGACGAGACAGTTGGATTGTACCTTAGAGAGGCCGGCGAATGAAGATGCGGCAAGGTCCAGGTGGATATTATCTGCACGAGTGGTAGAGGTGATCTAATGCTACTCGGTGGTTGGTCTTAATGACTTTTGTAATATCCTTGGAAAAAATCTCCCTTTCCCACCCTAGACACCTTTCAGTTTATAAATCATAACTCTCTGCAATAGATACTGCATTGAAAAACATCAATATCAACTCGCCAAGCAAAATAATAATCTACTCAGACTCAAGGGCAGTCATTTATGCCCTTCAAACTTGCTTCTCCTGTTTCCAGCCAAGAACCTCTTCTCAAGAGTATCACTAAGTCTGTAAACTGACTCCCAGCCAATAGCTCTGTCACAGTGCAATGGCTTCCAGCTCACATTGCAATTCTTGGAAATGAGCTAGCAGAATCTCTGGCAAAGTCTGGAGCTCTTGGCCACCCTGAGGTCAGAACATCTACCACCCAACTAGATGAAAGGGACCTTCTCTGTACCATCAAGATCCAATGCCTGCAGGAATGGAAATCTAATGCAGCACATGACTGGTACAGAGCAGGAGGGTCAAGCACCGGTTCTGTCCTCCTAAGAGAACAACAGTCTTTGATTTCCAGACTTAAGCCTGATCATCTTACGGACAGTGACTTTCCAGAATGGTTGCAAGGTTTTCCCATTATGTACTAAATGAAATTCTCAACCTACAACCCCAAACCACATAATTGACTGTATTAGCTCATCCATTGATGAGCTCTACTCATCCCCAGCAGACACCATCAAAAGTCTCAAGTTCTAAAATCTTGATACCCTGATATGATTGAGTGGAGATAAAGTAGAAGAATAATGACTTGTGAAGTTCCCGAGGAGGACATGACATAATCTCTATGAACTGGATCTCGCCTTGCCTGAATGTGGCTGACTCTCTAAACTTTGTCTTGCTTGTGATAACATGATGGCCAAGCTGCTGCATCGAATTTCATAAAAATTTGCAATTCTTATGTCATAAAAAAAAAAGACTCAGCACTGTGGCAAGAACGGAGACCTCACAATAAAGGCCTCTTCAGCTAAGCATCCTGAAGAATATTTCACACTTTGGTTCTTCTCTGAACACAAAATATTTTACCCCGGATCAGGAATTTAACAAAAGCCATCTAATTCTCCGGACCTCAACCCCCATGGAGGTGTTGGGGAGCCAGCAATATTGGAATATGAAATCAATGCAACTTTTTGTTACATGATTCGAAGAGGCCTTTTTTTTCAATTATTTTGAAGTTCAATAGCTCATCAAACTATAATAGTTGTTAAGTCTCCACATTTTTAAACGGTACCTTAATCTTTCAAAAATATTAAACAGGACGAAGTTCATTGTTTTCCAGTGTGTGTTAAACCTAACTCAATTTAACGTCAAAATGTATAACCTGGACGAAATTTTACGTCAAATTGTATAACCTGGACGAAATTTCACGTCAAATTGTATAACCTGGACGAAATTTTACGTCAAATTGTATAACCTGGACGAAATTTTACGTCAAATTCTATAACCTGGACGAAATTTTACGTCAAATTGTATAACCTGGATGAAATTTTACGTTGAAATGTATAGCCTGAACGAAAATTTACGTTATAATTTATAAACTGACGCGCGGAGTTTAACGTTCAAAGTGTGGAATCTGATGATGTTTAATGATAAAGATGTTGAATCTGATAAATTTTTACGGTTAAGAAGTAGAAGATGATTTTTTTTATACGTTTAAAGTGTGGAATCTAACGAATTAAACGCTCAAAATGTAGAATCTGAAAAAGTTAAATGTTCAAAGTTTAACGAAGTTTAACGCTCAAAATGTGTCATGTGTGCTTAATATACTGAATAAATTTGTTTATTATACTGGGAAATGGCAATATATATATATATATATATATACTAGCCGAGTGGCCCGGGCAACGCCCGGGTTTTACCCGACTGGACCCGGCTTCGCCTGTGTAGTGTTCGAGCGAGGTTTACTCATGAATGAATAGAGGCCCCAACTGTTTGTAAACTCAATGTAATGAATTTTCTTTCAGCAAAATGGAGATAAATTGCAAACAGCAATATCGAAAATGCTTGTGAAAAAATCTGAAATATAGGATCCATTTCACAAACACATCTAATGAATAGAGTGCTGTTTGGAGGAGTGGTCTAAACTGTTAATTTTTAAAAACCATGACCCGGGATCATTGAATGCAGATTTAGACACTTTGTTCTGAAAAAAAAAATTGCCCCAATGGCTCCTGATTCTTGAAAAAGTCCAACCCCTCCAGTGAGTGCAAGTAACCAAACAGGGCTTTTATTCTTAAAAATTAAAAAAAAATCTAATGATTAGTTTGAATAAAGGAAAATGGTCGGCACAACCTGAAAATTTCACTTTGTCCACTTCACTCTCGGCTGTCCAAGAACAAACAGCCAGAGCAAACATTTTAAAGGGCACCTAATCCGGCACTTACATTTCTAAATAGTTAATTTGCATAATTTTCTAATAGTCAAGGGCAATTTTAAAAATACCAAAAAAGCAAGACCAAATAAAAAAATATATATATATATGTGTGATGTTTCAGTAACAGCATTGTTGCCATATAAAGACAAAATTACTGAATGTATTCAGTACCTTTGTCTGAAGATAGCCAAAATGTAACTGAAACCACACATAATGTAATTATTTGTATTCGGTCTTGCTTCCTTTTTTTTTGTAATTATCCCTAGTACGCGTGGTACAGGCCATGATAACCATGGTGGGTAGGTAGCGACTGCTTTTACTGTAAGCGCACCACATGTCTACAAATGTGATACATTGCTACCAGCTAAATGCATTTTCACTATGGTGTGATTTCCACATGATGGATCTGTAGACACATTATAATCTCTCCAGAGCTTAAGGTAGCAAACAGTACTTTCACATTATATAAATATCAATGCCAAAAGCCAGAGTTATGATAGCTGTTGCAGTGTAATGTAGACCTGCAGGATGGGAAAAAGCAATATTATTTCCGGCTTTAATTTTAAAAGTATTATGAAACGTTAAAGATAGAATCTTAATTTTTGAAGAATGAAAAAATGCTAACTTGATGTGTATTAATTTAGTCTAAAAACAAACAGCATGTAAAAGTAAGCACCAATCGAAAGCATTTATTAGCTCTAACAGTGCTGCCCCCAGTGGTAAAAGCTTGGAGCTAACGCCTCACGGGTTGGTAAAGTTTATGTTAATAATACATTAACTTAACAATATTCCATGTCTTGCTAACACAAATTTTAAAAATAACATGCATAAAAATAAAGCAATTCTTAAAATCATAAATGAAGCATCATTAAATTAAATGGGAGAGAAATGGTGTTCCAAAATTTTTTTTTGTTGTAAAACTTTGACCTTTATATTTTTACAAATTCTTAAAGTATATAACCCAAACCAAATTGTCTATAAAATTCTGCAAACAAATATAATATTATAGAGGCATGAAAATACCAATGGTGTAAAAATCAAAACAGCAAAGTTATCCTGATAAATGCAATGAGCTATGATAAGGTGTGTTGCAGGCTAACAAAAACCTTAATTGAACCAGAAATGTTGATACCATAAAAAAAAATAAAAAAACAATTTTCAAGAATAGAGTTATGTAAATGAATTAAATGTGAAAAAATTAAAATAAAATAAAGTAAAAAAAGCTTTATTGATGAAACTACAGTAGAGCAATAATGATAACAAATTATTCATAAATTATGTAGTTACAAAAGTCAAGCTTCCCAAAATCATTATTCGAAGAAATCTCTTTCAAAATTGTCAAAATCTATATTATATCAAAGCCCCCTGATAAACAATTTTGCGTGTCTTGCTAAAAGTAGAACTAAAGACAAATAAATTTTTAGGGCTGGAAACACGGGAGCATGCTACATAGAGTTGCCCATGCGAGAAACAGGGAGACTCAAGATGCACACCAACTACTTGCAATGTTTGACCCTGAAGCATGCTGAACCCTAGAGCTATTGGAACGCTGAGAAAGTTTGCTTCTCCTATGGCTTGGCATACCTACAAACACAAAGCATTAGTAAAAATAAAAATAAGGATAACTGAAAAATGTAAAACATAAAGGACTGAGATTGAAAAAAAAAATTCAAAAATAGTGTATTAAAATAAGCGCGACTCATGACTAAGGCCAAAATAAAAAAAAAGCATAGAAATATTCTGAAAGGAGGGGAAAAATGCATAAAACTCAGCGAAAACGTAAAACAACTGATTAAAAAAAATCAAATGGAAGAAGACGTAAAAAAAAAAATACAATTAGCTGAAAAAATATGCACAACAAATATGAGTAGAACATACATAGATATATATGAGCAGCTACATATTATGAAGCAGATAAATCTAAATCAGTGATTCTCAACCAATGTGCCGCGGTAATTTTGTGTGCCGCCAAATTCTAAAAATGTGTCGCTGAATTTTAGGCATATGATTATGTTCACGTTTGTAATGGTTTTTCTTTTTTTCTTTTTCATTTTTTTACTTTTTAAAATAACGAAATTAGCAAATTGAATGTTAGAGATGTATATTACTTAGATTTTGCATAGAAATATTGATACATAATTTGAATTTTCTTGCATTCAAGTTAGCAAAAGTGTGCCGCGAAATTCTAAAATTGTGCCGCCAAATTTTCAAATCTTTAAAATAATGCCGCAACAAAAAAAAGGTTGAGAATCACTGATCTAAATACTACCTAAACAAATGACAGCAAAACAAAAAAAAAAAAAAAAAGACAATGGAAGAAGGCCTAAAAAAAAGTCTAATTTGGTTGAAAAAACTGCCCAATAAATTGAGCCTATATAGATATATGGACCCGGCTTCGCCCGGGTATTGTTCGAGTGGGGTTTACTCTTGAATGAATAGAGCCCCCAACTGTTTTTAAAACTTTAAGTAAAGAATTTTCTTTCAGCACAATGGAGATGAACTGCAAATATCAAAATTAAAAATTCTGGTAAAAATAATCTGAAATATAAGATCAATTTCACAAACACATCTAATGTATAGAGTGCTTTTTTGGAGGAGTGGTCTAAACTGTTGATTTTTAAAAACCACGACCCGGGATCATCGAATCCAGTTTTGGGGAATTTGTTCTGAAAAAAAAAAATTGCCCCAATGACCCCTGATTCTTGAAAAAGTCAAACCCCTCCAGTGAGTGCAAGTAACCAAACTTGGCTTTGGTATCTAAAAAATGAACAAAATTATCAAAGGATTAGTGTGAATTAAGGGAAATGGGCCTCGCAACCTGAAAATTTCACTTTCTCCACTTCACTCTCGGCAGTTCAAGAAGAAACAGCCAGATTAAACATTTTTAAGGGCACCTAATCCGGCATGTACATCTATAGTTAAACAACTTTTAAAAATGTAATATATCTGCAATACTGAAATACCCAGACTTGGATTTTTTTTTTATTAGTTTATTGTTGGCAGTTTTAGGAAAATGTGGGAAATTAGCTATTATTACAAAAGAATGTACTTTTTAAAATGGCATAAAATAATTAGGAAATTTGCATCATTTTCAAATAGTCAAGGGCAATGTTAAAAATATCAAAAAAGCAAGACCAAATAAAAAATAAACGAATTATGTGTGATGTTTCAATAACAGCATTGTCACCTTATAAAGACAAAATTACTGAATGTATTCAGTACTTTTGTCTGAAGATGGTAACAATGCTGTTTCTGAAACCACACATAATTTATTTATTTGGATCTGGTCTTGCTTCCTTGTGATTTTTATCTATATTTCAAAATATACCTCAATTCTTTTTTACCTAAAAAGCTTTACATATATATTGCCAAGACCATAAATAAAGGTAAAATGTCAAATGAGTTATTAATTAACCCTATATGGGTCAGGATATATATCTAAATGCATTCATATAAAAATATGGTTGAACCATATAAATATATATAAATGCTATTAGAGCATAAACATATTACATGGAACAAACATATAGTAAAATATATGTAGCAAGTTATATTGTAAAACATACTTTTTTCAATAAATATACTTTTTACAACTTTAATAAAATTTATACGCACTCTAAATATAAGAAAGAAAAAAATAGAATACTGTTCTAAAAATAATATACCTTATGAGATAAAATACTACACTTATCGTTAAAGATGTAGATCGTTATATTTACACTAATTAAAATTAAACGAAGCAAAATATATGAATAAGCTGCGAAATAAATAATAATTCCAATTAATTTAAATTGAAAAAATATTACTAAATGATTAAATAAAATCTACCTTCTAAAAAGGAAAAGAAAGTTTTTCGAAATGCAATTTTTGTGCTTTTAGCCTAAATGTTAAACCAAAACCTCAACTCCCTACGTGCGAAATTTCACAATACAGTTTTAATTAACCCAGGTTCCGGGGGCGTATTTATTTGATAATGATCGATTAAAATTATTTTAAAAGAGTTTAAATATATAAAAATAATCTTACCTTTTAAAGACACACATTAATCGGGTAAAATTACAAAACAACAACGTGTAAAATTATTAACCAATCAGATTCATTTATCGTCGCGACCAGTGCGCCGCCAAGCGGTAAAAGGCTTGAACTAAGGAATTTTGGTTTAACATTTTTTAAAAATAGCACATTAAACCTTTTCGTTTTTTGAATAGCCTATATGTTAAACGAAATCTTCAGCTACCTACATGCGAAATTCCATAATGATTGAGTCAGTAGATTTTGCGTGATGCGATAACAAACATCGATTTCGCATTTCATTTTTATAGATATAAAGGATATATATATATATACTAGCCGAATGACCCGGGCAACGTCCGGGTTTTACCCGATTAAATGCTTTTATTCAAATACTATTCGTTACAATTATAAATTGCCGCCATGGATGTCATTCTTGTGAAACGTCCCGCTCCAAACTTTGTGTCTGAGAAGCGATATTTTTATAAAGAGATGATCTGGCTTTGTGTCTTCTGCTCGAATGAATGTTTTTCTGTTAGAATTTTGTTCCTGCATACTAAAAATGAACTGGCTTCACCTGTGGTCTCTGCTTTTTGGAATTTTTTCCGGATATAATTTTGTATCTGATAATCAAATATGATACAGCAATATTGTCATCATCATTTTCTGAATAAAAAACAACTACTTTTTTCCCAGAACCTGTCAATTTATTTTTCTTGACTAAAAATCCGAAAAATATATTTTCCAGATTTTTCTCTATGTCCTGTTAAAACACGTTTTACATGTCCATTAGGTCAGCTGATATTACCTCCATCTTCACTGCTAGAGGCGCTGCTTGCGAGCGAAAGGGCAAATTTGCAACGCAATTTGCAAATAACTTGTATACATACTTGTATACTTGTGTACATAGACCATAAATCTGTACATAGACAGGAAATGCACATATATTTTAATAATATAAATGAATTTTAAAAATTGTAAAAAAAATGCATCGGCCGGGAATCGAACCCGGGGCGCCCGCGTGGCAGGCGAGCATTCTACCACTGAATCAAAAGCAAACGGTGACAGAATTGTTGATGACTCTGATACTTGTATAATGGATTAATGGAGCACACAATATATATTATTATATTAAAAATAAAGAAGGCATCTCCTGACCACGAGCACATGTGCTTTTTAGATATATAAATAAAGTATCATCATATACTTAATGTACAGCTTTGATCTTGTATAGCGAGAGTAGCTCACCTTTCTGTTCACGTTATTAGTTTAAATCACACAAATCCTCGATAAAGAGAGGCGGGTTACCCCTAAAATATTGGGAAATAAATTTAGATTATATACACAGTTGAGTTTCTCGTGAGAAACCCGAAACCTAGCTAAATCTGGTCTCTCCTGGAGTTGTCTTCTATCTGAAACTATGATTGGGTTGAAAGACTCCTCATGACTTTGCTTGACGGGAGACTACTGTAATTGCAGAAACTATTAGATTCGTCTGATAAAGACCTATCTGTGTAGACTCGCAAGATTTAGTTTACGGAGGTCGGTGGAAGGGTGGTCTGAACCGTTGGTTTGGGGATGACCCAGGATCGAATCCTGCATTGGGCACTTTTCAAAAAAAAAAAAAAAAGCCCCAATGGACCCCGATTCTTGCAAAAGTCCAACCCCACCAGCGAGTGCAAGTAACCAAATGGGGCTTTAGCACATTTCACACAAGTCAAACTGCTCTTCACATGTGTAGACATGTGGTGCACTTACAGTAAAAGCAGTCGCCTACTTCTACCCACCATGATTATCATGGCCTGTACCACATGTAATAGGGATAATAATAATTTATAAAGTTTATAAAAATCATTTGTTGGTTTGAAGTTTGTCTTAAACTTCTTTTATTTTCTTCCGACGTTTCGGCGACCGCCCTAAAAATCATTCCCTGGAGGAAAATAAGTTGTTGAGAAGAAAATAAGAATGATAGAAAGCGCGCGCGCCTAAGTTCTTAAATGGAAACAGAATCGCTTTCTTAAATAAAAAAAAAGAAACACTTCTAAATATTTTTAAGCCATTCATTCCAATTTTACGCCTTTCTTGTCTGGAAGAGAACTCTCTCAAAGGGTCCTCCCTTGCTGAAGAGATATGTGCTAATATACAGCTGTATATATTTTCCTACATTTTATCTACACGTTATTTATTCCTTTATTATAATGATAAGGCACAATTTAGATTATAGATTACAAACACAAAGTAATAAGACCAAATACAAATAAATAAATAGTGTGTGTCGTTTCCGAAATAACGTTGTTATCATTTCAGACAAATTCATTGCTTTTGCCATTCAGTACTTTTGTCTGAAGATGGTAACAACCCTGTTACCGAAATGTAACAGAATATTTATTTATTTGACTTTGGTCTTATTACCTTGTGTTATAAAGTGCTCCCAGTCTTAATGACAAAGGCAGACGCATTCTACTTCACCCAGTCATGATGGTTGTCAAACAGACACCATCAAGGGTCACAACTCGATGCCCAAATATGATTGAGTGGAGAAGGGAAAGAAGAGACCTTGTGTTATTGTTTTATTATATACTAGCGGACGTACCCGGCTTCGCCCGAGGTTTTACCCGAGTAAAGGTTTGTCTAACGAACATTTGCCCGTGTTTTACCCGAGTAAAGGTTTGTCTAACGAATCTCTCGATAAAGTGAACATTTTTTCCCGGTCCCTTGAAAAATACTCGATAAGTTGAATAAATTCAATATTAATCGGTACCCGAGTAAAGGTCTGTCTAACGAACATTTGTTAAAACAATTCTCTATAGACTTATAAAAAGAAATAGATATATTTTGATAATTTGAAACTGATAAAGTGATCATTTTTTCCCGGTCCCTGTGTGCCGTGTCATTCTGAATTTTGTCTTTCCTAATTTTCTACATTACAAAATCATCGTTTTATCTAGTGAACATTTTTTCCCGGTCCCTTGAAAAATACTCGATAAGGTTGAATAAATTCATGGTCGTTTATGGAAGATGGACGAAGTTCCCGGAGGTCATCTTGGGCGAGCTCCCGCGAGGCTTTTTTTCTTGTCTACTTGGCATAGCTGTGTCACCAACTCTGCCCTGATTGGTCGGTGGGTACTTTGACTGTCGGCCGGCGGCCGGGCGAATCCATTCTCGCACGGGGTCTGCCTACTCCAAACTTTTGGCAAAGCACTTTCTAATTAAAGATTATTGTCTTAAATAATCTTTAAGAACAAAAAGTATAATAATTGAACGATAGGAAATTATAGTAAATAATTATACTAAACTAAATGATGTAAAAATAATTATACATGAAATTTGAAATAAGTTTTAGAAAAGTTATCGTTAAGTCCACGGGAAAAGATGTAGCCAAAACAAATAGGTTTTTAACAGTGACACGTGAGCACCCGTCTCGAGACGCGCTCCTCTCTCCTAACATTACTCCCCCTCTTGAAAAAGCCTATCTCCGTCTCAATGGTGGCGCTGCTTGCGAGTTAAAGCTACAAATCTGCAAATAACTCTAAGGATATTAAAGATATTCAAGATATTATTTTTCGTAAACCTTTCCGGGGATACGCCTAATAATATCCCAAAATTTCACGGCGATTGGATGTATGGTTTTCGAATCCATAGAGGACACACACACAGACACAGACATTCAATTTTATATATATAGATTATCTTTTATTTGATCTTAATTATTTTCTGTAGCAATTGATTGGAAGAATCAATAAAATTGTTTAAATTGTCAAAATTATCTAATTTTACCAATCTCTCTGAAATTTCTCTCCCACTCAGTTCACACCAGGTGATGATACCGCTGAGCTAACTATGTTAGGTTCCTGCCAGGATTGTCAGATTTACGCCATAAAATCCCCGGTAACTGGACCAAAGGACCGATAATTTGCGATGCCCCCAATAACTCACCTCTGGGTTTTACCCCGGGATGAAATACAAGCGGCAATTTACCGTTAGGGATTTCCCTTTTGATGTTCCACTTCTCATTTGTTCCTATTCGACATTTTGTTGCATCTGGATTTTATGTCACTAACCAACACATTTTTTTTTTTTTAATTACGAAAAATAAAAAGGCATCTCCTTATCGTGCAACTGAAAGTTGCTGATGGCTGACGCCATCTATCGGAATAAATATCAAACTTTTCCTTGATTTTTAAAATTATTCCAGAATTGGCCAAATGCCCATTCTTGATGAATCAAGAAAAGCTAAACAAAACGTATGTGTTTCGGGCTGTTGGCCCTCGTCAGCGTGGTGCAAGCTGTACCTCAATGACCAAAAAACTGATCATTCAGACATCCTGAAAAATAATGAAACGGGTAGTTAAGGCCAGAATTGCGTGAGAACGCGAAACAATGTGAAAAAATAGTACAAATGTGATTCCAGTTGCACTATGCCTTTTTCTTTTTCATAATTTATCCACCTTATCCCAGTACAATATCATATTTGAACTATTTTTTCACATTTTTTTAAATTATAAAATTGAAATGTGTTTTTTATAGAACACTTTTTCTATTAAGTAATCGTTAGAGAGATGGACGTCTGATGGGTAAACATTTCGCAGCGGTGTAATCTATCAGGCCGATGAAACTTATACAGAGAGTGTACAGGATAACAAATAACAGTTTCAAACTTTGATAAAAACCTAAATATTTATTCATACATGCCAATTTATATAGCTGCGTTTACATATTTAAAAAACAATAGAAAAAAATAATAATAAGTGAGTCAGGTGTTGACATTAAAAACAAAGTAGGCATATCCTGACCAGGAGCACATGTGCTTTTCAGAAGGCCGAGCGCCATCTGGTGGAACAGACATCAACTATTCATTGATTTAACCTGTTCCCTGATATTTGGCCAACCCAATTTCTTGATAAATCAAGAAAAGCTATATAAACGCGTTCGTGGATGGCTTTTCTTCATTTATCAAGAAATTGGGTTGACCAAATATCAGGGAACAGGTTAAATCAATGAATAGTTGATTTCTGTTCCACCAGATGGCGCTCGGCCTTCTGAAAAGCACATGTGCTCCTGGTCAGGATATGCTTTTTTTATATTCGCCTTAAAATAATTATAGTATAAATAAAGAAACACGGATAATAATAATTTTAGATGATAAGTTGAGTTAATATCTCAAGAATAAAGATCCTAATTAAACCCATGTGCTGATTTGATCACCCCGATATAGCAACGATACAACAATATAACTTCTAATATATAAAAGTCAATGTCTGTTTCGCGATAAACTCAAAAACTACTAAACCAATTGTTACCAAATTTTGCATGTCGCTTTTTATAAACCTTAGGAAAATTTTCGGCTACATTTTGATTAGTATTTTTGGCTATTTATTTTTCATTTGAATTTTTTTTTTACGTGGAGTAAATACGAGGCGAAGTAACAACACCAGGCCAATTAAGCGTCCAATGAGCGTTCTGCATTTTTTCTCAAGTTGCTCGCGTACTTTTTTTGAAATATCTTTTTATACGAGTGTTACTTTTTTACAAAAGTATTGAGAGAGAAATTTATATTACTAAGTTACGGTAAGTGCACACAATGCAATTTAAAAAAAAAAAAAAACTTTACAAAATTAGCGTTACTGTACGTAAATAATGTCTTTCGTATTTTTCTATTAATTTTTGTTCTGGCCTTTGTTTTTTATATCTCTTTAAAAAAATCATTTAAAATGTAGTCGCAGTCATTAGCAAACACACGTTTGCCTAATTTCCATGTGCTCTTTTATTTTTTACAGTAAAATATTTACATGCCAGTATTTTGGATAATTTTTTTTTATATACTTATTTTTTCTTATTCTTCCTGAGAAGATGGGCAGCGCAGTAAAGATCAATCGCAGTCACTCACTCAACTCAGGAAATTCCAAGGGTTAATGCGCTGGGGGGGGTATCTCGGGGGTTGGGTGGAAAAGCTGTCATCTATTTAAACTATATTGATTTTGAAACAACTAAATGGATTGCAAAAATAATTAAATCAAATACCTAAACATTAATACAATATAATTTTTGCCGTCACACACACCTTTTGCTTGTGGTTTATGTGTTACTTCTGTATTGCTATTCTATGTCACTTCTACTATTATTGATGTACTTTCAGTATGAAGAAATTGCACTCGGGGGAATTCTCGGGCGAAGCCGGGTCATTCGTCTAGTATCATATAAATATTTCGTAATATTATGTATTCATTGAAGGAATATAAATGTTTTATTAATCTTCCATAAAAAAATAATGAGTATCTACATTTATTATTAAGAACATTAATTATGAAAAGAGATAGCATAATAATTAATTCATGACATCATATCTACTTAATGCGTCAATACCTTTGTTGGTAGCCAGAAATGATGATAATAAATAAATAATGATTAGAATAAAATCATTTTCAATGTGAAACTTCGTTCGGTGTCGCTCTAGGTTTGTTCGCAGAGAACAGGCCTTCATCTAGCTTTCTGTTTATAAGTAAAATTCATTCGTTCAACGGGCTGTCTGGTTTTAACTAAGATTTCAAGGGACCATCTTTAGTCAACAACCTGTATCTCACCGGGGTCATCCCAGTAGTTTACCGACAATATCCTCCCATCGCCATCCTCGCGTCATTTCAATATATATATTTTGATGTGTCACCGTTGGCTATTGGCGAACAAATTGTTGATTTGACGATCTCCCTGTGTATATTAGGTTCAAATATATCGTAGTTTCAATTTTTAGAGGAAGGTTGAACTATATTGCAAGAAATATTTTCATACAGGTTTGAACTATTCATGATAATATTGTGAAAAACGTTTTAAAATACTTTTTTTTTCTCACATTGAGTTTCTTTTTTTATTTTAAAATGCTAGCTTCCAAGTGATAATCGCTTTAAACAGGTTTGAACTATTTTTATATTTTTGAAGACTATAGTACTTTACCTGATTCATCTTGGGGTTTCCAAAAATATTTAAAAAGATATATACTATTTACCTTTGATAGCAGATGTTATATATAATATATATATATATAAATGTAATGATGTTGATATCCTGTCGACTTAAATGTGATGAGATCCTGTCGGCTCATGTAATGAGAGGAGAATTCCTGTAGCTTTTGTAGAGATCCTGTCGACTACTGAAATAAATGTTGAAATCCTGGTAGCTCTTGTTGTACTGTGTTGACCAAGAGGAACAGTCAGGATGTAGAGTTTTCCAGTACCTCTCTGCACCTTGGAAGACCTTTAAAAGTTCTCACAAAATACAGGCAGTCGTGGTCGAGGCAGAGTGGAAAAGCTGGGGGATATCCACACAAAAAACGAAGACACAGTTGCACTAAGAAAGTTCCGTAAACAGATAAAAGTTGAGCCAGGAGCGAAAGATGGAGACATAGAAGTTTCTTACTCGTCTACATGATAGTTGAGATCGACATAAGGTACGACCGACGTGAGCTGACGCTAAGGGTGAACTGAACTCAACTGACTGAACTGTCTGAACTGTCAAGTCCCTGTAAGGTGATGATTTATAGGTTAAAGACGGGGTGACCTTATGTGACAGGGGCGTTTGAGAAAGGGCGCCTTTACCTGTCCAGGTGTGAGAGGGGTCTCTGCATTCCACCACATGTGACAGTGTGGGTGGCCTGTCGTGGGAATTGTGAATATACCTGATTTATGAGTTCCATCTTTAGACTGTTGTTTTGGTAATACTATGCTCGATCTCTGCTTTAGCTCAACTCTTAAATCTATTACAGATTTTATTTATTTATCCACTTTGTACAAATTACATTACATAGGGTGATGTAAAGACACAGATTAATCATGCGCATAATTATTTATAGATGTGTTTCTATATACAACATGGCAATCTTGCTATAAGTTATCTACACAATGAGGTTGTTGGTTCAAATTACCATAGATGGGCCCCGGGAGTGAAAGGGTTTATCCGGGTTTAGGCGGGTAAAGCCTCTCTAACACAGGTAAGTAATTAAAATTTCTTTTAATTAATTTAAACTGTGAGGGTTAAAAAGGGCTATAACAAGATGATATTTGTTGGATATATAAAAGTGAAATAAAAATGACATTTTGTTTGATTAACAAAAAAGATTATTAAAATAAAATGATGACATAAAAATTCACATTCTAAGAGAATATTGGTGGGCGTTGGACAGGGTTAGTAGTTAAAGAATAAGCAATTGTGAGATTTACACATGCAATCAAATACTTAGGTCCAGGTGCAAAGCGAGGATATGGACTTGAGCGTCTTCCTAGGCAATGTTTCACCTGTGATCCTGTATAGGGTAACAGTGCTTTGTCACAATTGTAGTGTTATTGGGTTGAAAAGTTGTTGAAGAATATGTAATTGTTAGAAGTGCTCATGTAAACCAAATACTCAGATCCAGGTGCAAAGCGAGGATATAGACTTGAGCTGTCTTCCTTGGCAATGCTTCACTTGCGATCCTATATAAGGGTTACAGTGTTTTGTCACAATTTTAGGATTATTGGGTTAAAAGTTGTTGAAGAAAAGTTGCTTATTAATATGATTGAGAAAGGAGTGAAATAGAGCCATGCGATAAGTAGAATTGTAGCGACAGTAGGTGATCTGACTTGACTCGAAATCAAAGGTTGAATGTGGTCCGCTAGAGCTAAAAAAAAAGTTGAAAGTTGAAAAAGTGAACGCTTTGTGTATGCGTTGGTGATTTGCTCTGCGGATGAAATGAAATAAACTCTTGAAGCTTGTTCAGACCAGAAGTTTGGATTTGTAAGTCTGGGGAACTGTGTTCAAGGCGTTTGTTGAATTACGAAATCAAAAAAATAAATTGTCAAGCAGTGCTGTCGTTTTTCTACATTGATGTGACGCAATGACTGCAAAGATAGTGATGAAAAATATAGGGAATTGGTTAAAGAATATGATTGTTGAAAACGATTGTTGTAGCTGCCCGATAGTGGATGATAAACTTTGTCAGATAATAAAGGTATTTAAACAAATAAAATATAGTGAATAGAAATATAGAAATATGATTGCGGGTACAAAAAGTGTAAGTGGACAAAATTAAACCTGTAATATATAAAATATATAATAAATAATAAAATAAAAATAATTTTTGAAACAATTAGATGTTTTACAATACTAAAATAATATCATGAAAAATAAAAGTAAATTTGATTAAAGGTTTTTTTTTTTTTTTTTAATGTTGGATTAAAAAAATTGTTTATATAATTGAAAGGTAAGAATAAGAATAATTATTCAAGATTTTATACAAAATTTATAATATAATTGAAGGTTATTAATGATTGGATAAATTTTAAGTAGTGTAAAGTTGAACAAAAATTGTCTCTTTTGGCGAAAAGTTACAGTTGTGGTGTGTGACTAGATTATATCCCTTTGGTAACATCGGTGTTTCTATGACTCTGAAACTGGGAATATGTGAAATGATCTTTTCGTTTGTCCTCAATGCTGGTATGTAGAGAATGATTTCTCTTTCGCGTTAAAAAGTCTATATAAGACTTAACCAAATTGTTTTAATTGGTGTTATCAATTAACATGTAAAATGCTTAAAGTATGTTGTGTTGTGATATCTCGTTGGTGAGATTTGTGAGATTCTCGAGGAAATCTAAATGAGTAGTGTGACACATGTGTTCAAAAATGGCGTCATGAAGCTAGCGGTCAAGATGACTGCTTGAGGGGGGAGAGAAGATATTCTCAAAAGATAACAGTGACCAGGGGAGTGACGTCATAAAGAGCGTCCACTTCCTTTTTTTTTTTTCACGGAAATTCTATTTGTGGGGTGGTCACACGTGCGGGGTGTATATTTTCTGTCTTGCTTGAAACTGACTTTCTCTCTCTTCTTTTGTTGAAGTTTGGCAATTTTCTTGCCTATTTGAAAATATAGTTTTCTCGATGTTCGTAAGTGTTGTGTCTCGAAATCAGTTTAGACTTAGTAAAATTGTTATACGATGATTTCAGGCTAGAAGTGAGTGAAAGATATGACTTTCGACGTGTACACGCTTTGAGGTGAGAAGTCATAGGCATGAAGGCGTCTTTGGCCTGAAAAGTGAAAAGGTTTTGTGGTGTAGCGCTATGACACGAAGTGAGAAATGTGAATGAAAAGGTGTCACGTGAAGTCTTAGTTTGGTACAAATCTAACCTGTTTCACCATGAATAACAAATTTAATAAAGTCATGGGTGGTTGTTGTATGAAACACATCGAGAGAATATTTGACTGTTAGTGGATTTGGCAAGTTTAATGCGAAATTATTTTATTGTGGCGACGATATAGAGTTAAGTGGAGGCTTGTGTGGCTCAAGATTTGGATTTGTGCGTTAAGTCGCGCACTAAAAATTGTTGCCAATTGTATAAAGTGATGTGTGAGTGTTGTAACATTTGTTGAGAGAGATTTATTGATGCTTAATTATGCATGTAAAAAGTAGAGACGAGGGAGTGTATCTAAGTTAGAATAAAATGTTGTTAATAAGTTTGGTAGGTTGTGACCTAATTTAGCTACTGGCGATGAAGTGGAGGGAATCTTTATTTTTAACTTGTTTTGGGAAAGATAGCTGTTTTCCCTAGTGGTGTTTTTGAAGATATTGTATCTTCCGATTTTTACAATTTAAAAAAAAAATGCGTTTCACCTATGTTAATTTATATTTAAAAATTTGAATATATTTTTTTTAAATCGTTAATTATGGTAGTTAAAATGATTCTTGTAAAAGGGCAATGTCGTGAGAGTTACCAATAATTTGAATTGGGCGCTTACTTAAAATGGTGAACATTATCAAATTTTAAGAATTGATAAAGATATTGGTCTTTTGGTATAAAGATAACTAATAAGTAAAACAAAAATAAGTTTAGTATTATGATGAATGAGAGATTTTAAGAAATAATAATAATGATTTTTTTTTTTAAGTTGTAGATTTGGATAATATTATTATAGGTGAATTTAAGAACGACATGTAAGATTGGCAAATTTGTAAAAATGCGTGATGGGCGAATATATATATATTTTTTAAAGTAAAATTGAGAGTAATAACTTGAAATTTATAATCTGAATGAAAATTAAAGTAAATTTGATCAATGAAAATGTGAAAGTTTTAAAAATTGAATTAAAAATGGTATAAAAAAGGTAAAAATTGATTTTAAAATGCTTAAAGTGAAAATATAAGTACAAAATTTATAGGGAATCAAGTTGTGAACTTGAGGATAAAGTTAAGGTAGGTTTTTAAAAACTTACAGTTGTGTGATAAAAGTTCAGTCAGGAAACTTGGTCTTGGCTTGTATTCCTGCTGACGTTGAAGACGCTCCATGTAGAGCTTGTAGACGCTTGTAGCTTCTGTGTAGTTGATTGTGGCTTGTTGCCTTGAGCATTGTCTCGACGATGTCAAGTCGAAGGTGTGGAACTTGTCACAGGGTTTGGGCCACATCGCTGCTCGGTTTCCATGACTTGCGGGAATATCGGGGCTGTCGTTGGCGCGGTCAGCTTGCTCCCGACGTTGGCGATCGGTTAGCGGGTATGCGGAAGTCCGTTGGGGCGGCGTTTCTTCCGTAAATACCTCTTTTTGGGGAAGAGATTGCTTTGTCGTTTCGTTGGAATGGTCGGTTTGTTCCTCCATCTTTGCACTTTCTCGCTTCTATCTGTACAGTCTTCTTATCTTCTTCGTTGTGTCATCCTTCGTTTTGGTCATCCTGTCGACTTAAATGTAATGATGTTGATATCCTGTCGACTTAAATGTGATGAGATCCTGTCGGCTCATGTAATGAGAGGAGAATTCCAGTAGCTTTTGTAGAGATCCTGTCGACTACTGAAATAAATGTTGAAGTCCTGGTAGCTCTTGTTGTACTGTGTTGACCAAGAGGAACAGTCAGGATGTAGAGTTTTCCAGTACCTCTCTGCACCTTGGAAGACCTTTAAAAGTTCTCACAAAATACAGGCAGTCGTGGTCGAGGCAGAGTGGAAAAGCTGGGGGATATCCACACAAAAAACGAAGACACAGTTGCACTAAGAAAGTTCCGTAAACAGATAAAAGTTGAGCCAGGAGCGAAAGATGGAGACATAGAAGTTTCTTACTCGTCTACATGATAGTTGAGATCGACATAAGGTACGACCGACGTGAGCTGACGCTAAGGGTGAACTGAACTCAACTGACTGAACTGTCTGAACTGTCAAGTCCCTGTAAGGTGATGATTTATAGGTTAAAGACGGGGTGACCTTATGTGACAGGGGCGTTTGAGAAAGGGCGCCTTTACCTGTCCAGGTGTGAGAGGGGTCTCTGCATTCCACCACATGTGACAGTGTGGGTGGCCTGTCGTGGGAATTGTGAATCTACCTGATTTATGAGTTCCATCTTTAGACTGTTGTTTTGGTAATACTATGCTCGATCTCTGCTTTAGCTCAACTCTTAAATCTATTACATATTTTATTTATTTATCCACTTTGTACAAATTACATTACATAGGGTGATGTAAAGACACAGATTAATCATGCGCATAATTATTTATAGATGTGTTTCTATATACAACATGGCAATCTTGTTATAAGTTATCTACACAATGAGGTTGTTGGTTCAAATTACCATATATATATATGTAGTAATATATGTCAATATAAATTAGGTTTTGATATGTGCCATAATTATAAATAGTGCAACAGCCACAAAATGTAGATACAATTCCACCCGCCAGCTTGGCCATTGAGAGTCTGCCGCACCCAAGACAGGGCGAGGTTCTGAGGGGTCAAATTTCATCAAAGATTATTCATTTCCTCCCAGGAAGCTTCCAATAAGTTTTACGACCGTCACTGGACACAATCGGGAGGACAACGACAGATCATCTCTCCCTCTCATGTAGACCACACCCTTTAAGATTTTGTCCACGTCTTCGGCCCTGGCCTCTCTCTGAGGTGACATCCAACCTGTCTCGTCCTTTGTTCTACCCATTGACGCCTGAAACCACTTTAGGCCCCATGACTGCAAGTGCTTACAATACCATATCGAATAAAGGCTTGCTATATTTTAAAATCATACAAATTGCAATGATATTATTCAGAAAGATAATTTTTATGAGAAAGTTAATAAGAGAAAGTTATGAAGAACGGATTTATCTTTGGATCAATTATGCATCATATTAATAAAGGCTTGGTATAATGCCAAATTATATTTATTTAGAAATTAGACATTTTCCCACCATGTTGTACTGTTGATCAAACACTCAGCCCGTGTTGATATCAGTAAGAACTTTCCATTTTAAAAACAAAGGAGAAAGTATCCTGATATTGTATCTCCATATTACATGTCGTTAGCCCACCAGGCGCGATACTGTCCTGACCCCGCACAAGGCTGATAACAGGAATCATTGCTCCCTCTTCATAGTCTTACAACATTCATCGCTCAATACAATGGAACCTCCCTGTAAAGGACACCTAATTGTAGAACCAAAGTATCCTTTAAGGAGAGGTATCCTCTTATCGGAGAGTTGCTAGTTAATAAAACTGGGAATTTTGACAAAGAAAACTGTCCTTAATAGAGAGGTGTCCTTTAGCGCGAGTGTTCTCTCATGGAGGTTCTACTGTATTACAGAAATAAAGATAAAAATATTATTATAAATCTATTACATTTATTTTCTCGTAAAAATGAATTCTTCCACATGTGAATTTGCATTGCAAAATTGGCTACAAATAATCTGTAATCTTTCATGCGTGTAATGGTCAGTAAAAGATCAAATTGGAGAATATTTGTCCATATAGTCATCGAAATTCTAACTCGACTTAAGGGCGCTAACAATAACAATATTTCAGAATATAACTTTGATATAGATCATGTAAATTTAGGACTTCGAAACTTATGATCTACTAGGCACAAGTATTCCTTGCTGGGAATAGAATGTATCCTGCAATATTCAACTTTGTTATAGTGTGAGGGATTGCATTCTTTAAGTTAGCCTTGTTTTGTATTTCGAGAGAATACACTTTGACGAAACTAGACTTAATTCGAAATATCCCGTGACCAAAATAGTTTTTCTTTCGCGACCCTCATTATATTAGAAAAATAGGTAAGTTCAAATATCAATAAATTGTGGAAAAAAATTAAAGATAATCAAAATCTGCAATTTTTGAATTGGCCCATTGTTGTAAAAATCGCCCATCGCTTGGTTACCGTTGTTACAATTGATCTCGAACTTGAGCGATTGCTACCTAATTCTTGAGCGCAATGGAGGTAATGGACATTCTCCTATGTCAGTTTCTGTGTTTTCTTGTCTGTGACGTCGTCCCCCTTCTGTACCATTGTCTTATGTTTGTGCTAACCAATGTCGTCCTTTGCGTAGTGTATTGGAGCCATCTCACCCTATATTGTCTGTGCTTGCTCTAAATTGTACTTTGTTATGTGTTTAACCTTCCCGTGGCTTGACGACTTTCTGTTGTGGGCAGTCTTGTGGTACGTGCCGC
>CP092873.1:35173921-35375667 GCA_030710605.1 Cordylochernes scorpioides | reverse complement strand
GCAAAACTCATTACAAAAATCAAAATACCCCAGCCCAAATGCAACACCAACATTAACAGAGAATTAACGACAACAATTTCAAGAATAAAGACATGACATTTTAAAGGGATGAAGATAAACTCAAAAAATAACTGTTACAACACCCAACTCACTCCACACCATATATACAGTTGCCCGGCCATCCTTGCAGCCCTCTATATGGCAGACATCAATCCAAAAGAGGACATCCAAACGAACAAGGCATCTCGGTTAGCCGGTATTGTGATCAGGGTGCATGGACCGATCTGATCTGCTCCATGGACAAGACACCACCATTTGATGATAATAAAAAAAGTACATTATTATAATATAATATTACATCTCTCAATATCTCCTTATAAATAATAAATGTTTCTTCCAAATTATCGGAGAAAAAATATATTATAGAATATTTTAAAGTTTCAAAATCACCTTTCGAATGGTTATTTCCCATTTTCAATACAAATTATATCTTAACTCTCGAAATTGAGTTTTTTTTACATAAAATATATAGATTAACAATGTATCATCTTATGAATACAAAATTCCACTCAACAATTTCTTGGTCAAAAGTACATTTTTAATCTAACGATTTTCTATGATCGTCAAACTTATTCATGGCTCATTCGATTAAAGTAATTTGAAAGACATTTTTAACGGCATCATTTAAAATATGAAAAAGAAGAATCAATTTCGAGACTGAACATTTTTCTGAATATTGTAGAAGGTGTCATCAATTTTCAATTTATGACGCTACGAAAACTTGCTGAAATTGTCCGTACCAGGCCAGATGTGGCAACATAAGTTACAATAGTGGACAAAAAATGGGTCTGCAATTACGATCCCTAAACAAAACGCCAATCAAGTCAATATTTGGCAAATGACGAACCGTGAGCCAAAAAATCAAAGTTGTAAAATTCAAAAATTAAGGTTCTGCTTGTCACTTTCTTTAACAGCAAATGACTTGTCTATCACCAATTGACAGAATGAATATTAGCCACTTCATCATGATAACAAATGGTCACATATGGCTGAATGGTCACATGTGGGTGAATCATGGAAATATTTCAATATTTCCCCTGTCTTAAATTGTGAAGAACCACTCAAAGTCACCGTCTTACCATTAGGTCATATTTATTTCTTTAGAGTGTACTATAGAATTTTGAAAAGGAATTCATCGAAGTATCTTGTCGTAACTAGTCAACAATTTTTCTATGCCTTTGATCTTTCGCTAAAATTCTGAAACGTCTCACTATGCTTGTAATATATTCTTTTAAATCTTCATTGTAATATAAAGGGCTTCTTGATAATCAATCTTATATATTTTACTAGCCGAATGACCCGGGCAACGCCCGGATTTTACCCGATTAAATGTTTTTATTTAAATACTATTCGTTACAATTATAAATTGGCGGCGTGGATGTCACTCTTGTGAAACGTCCCGCTCCAAACTTTGTGTCTGAGAAGCGATATTTTTATAGAAAGATGATCTGGCTTTTGTTTTCTGCTCGAATGAATGTTTTTCTGTTAGAATTTTGTTCCTGCGTACAAAATAATGAGCTGGTTTCACCCGTGGTCTCTGCTTTTTGGAATTTTTCCCAATATAATTTTGTATCTGATAATCTTACATGATACAGCAATATCGTCATCATCATTTTCTGACTAATAATATATAGTTTTAATAATTGATTTATATTTTTTTAAAATAGCCTATCGTCTTCCCCGTATTTTTTTACCTATGTATGGAAATTTTGGTTTGAATTAGTGAACTACTGCGAATTTGTATACCGGACATACAAACCAACAAACAAACATACAAACATTCATTTTTATATATATAGAAGATACTAGCGGACCCGGCCACGCCTTGCTGTGGCTAAATTGTAATATGTTAAATTAACATTATACTAAACTATTCAGTACAGTAAAGTCAATATTCACTTATAAAGATAAAAATGTTTTAGCAGATCTAAAGCCCTACGGGATTGAGAATGGAACGTTACGCTAAAATTTGAAAGTGATTTTTATATATATAGATAATATAGCCCTCCATTATAATCATTGATTATAATCACTGCATTAATAAATGTCAGTGAACTCGTTTATATGTATTGTTTTTTGTTTTCGAGATATTCTAATAGAACGTTCTCACATTTTCTGTAAAATATTTATATATGCACAAACACAGAATATAATCACTACGTCTTAATTTCGCTATATTTATTGCTATAAATATTATTCTAAAATAATTCGCCAGAAATCGTCCTGATAGTATACTACACAGCGAACCCGGCCACGCGTTGCAGTGGCTAAATTGTAATATGTTGAATTAACATTATACTAAACTATTCAGTACAGTAAAGTTAATATTCACTAATAAAGATAAAAATGTTTTAGCCGATCTAAAGCCCAACGGGATTGAGAATGGAACGTTACGTTAATATTTGAAAGTGATTTTTATATATATAGACAATATAGCCCTTCATTGTAATCATTGATTATAATCACTGCATTAATAAATGTCAGTCTTCCCAGTATTCTTTTACCTATGTATGGATATTTTGGTTTGAATTAGTGAACTACTGCGAATTTGTAGACGAATGACCCGGGCAACGCCCGGGTTTACACGATTAAATGTATATTACATATGGAAGATGGACGTAGTTCCCGGAGGGCACCCGCGAGGTCACTCTGCCCCCGCGCAACTGTCCAACCGGGAGCGCCCCGCGCCGTCAAAATCGTCACGCGTTCTAGAGGGCGCTGCTCGGCCGTCAGCCGGGAGATCTCATTTACTCGGCGGGGGGGCAGGGAGGTCACGTGCTGCGCCGGCAGCCAATCGTCGCGCGCCGCCATCCCCCGTCTGCCGCGAGAGGGGCGCAGATTGCGAGTGAATTTACGTTTTATTGTAAATAAAAATGCAACGAAAGGTTATTTCTAAAGAGTAATTAGCCAGAAACCATCCCGGTAGTATACTAAACATCTTCCCAAAGTTTCATCACGATTGGTTGAGCGATGTAGAAGATTATCACTGACAAACGGACGGACCAACAAACATCCATTTTTATATATATAGATAATATAAATGAGTTTTAAAAATTGTTTTAAAAAATGCATCGGCCGTGAATCGAACCCTGGCCGCCCGCGTGGCAGGCGAGCATTCTACGACTGAACCACCGATGCTTTAAAAAAATGGCCATATTTAGGTATTCCTTCCATTCCGGATTAGTCCGCGTAAAAAAAAGTTCTTCAAATGAAAAAAAGAAATAGCCAAAATACTAATCAAAATGCAGCCGAAAATTTTCCTCAGGTTTATAAAAAGCGACATGCAAAATTTGGTACCAATTGGTTCAGTAGTTTTTGAGTTTATCGCGAAACAGACAGACAGACAGAAATTGACTTTTATATATATAGAGATAGAGACTATTCGTTACAATTATAAATTGGCGGCGTGGATGTCACTCTTGTGAAACGTCCCGCTCCAAACTTTGTGTCTGAGAAGCGATATTTTTATAGAAAGATGATCTGGCTTTTGTTTTCTGCTCGAATGAATGTTTTTCTGTTAGAATTTTGTTCCTGCGTACAAAATAATGAGCTGGTTTCACCCGTGGTCTCTGCTTTTTGGAATTTTTCCCGATATAATTTTGTATCTGATAATCTTACATGATACAGCAATATCGTCATCATCATTTTCTGACTAATAATATATAGTTTTAATAATTGATTTATATATTTTTTAAAATAGCCTATCGTTTTCCCCGTATTTATTTACCTATGTATGGAAATTTTGGTTTGAATTAGTGAACTACTGCGAATTTGTATACCGGACATACAAACCAACAAACAAACAAACAAACATTCATTTTTCTATATAGAAGTCTAGCGGATGTGTACCCGGCTTCGCCCGGGTTTTATCCGAGTGAAAGTTTGCCTAACGAATATTATATATTATGAAGTATAATAAACAATGTTAAAAATTAGTTTTAATTATTAATCAAGATTGTGTGTGAATATGTGAGAAAGATGTAATATCGTTGTTGTTTTCTTGGCCGACTGTTTTACAAATGGTGTTATCTTAAAATTGCTTGTTTTGAATATTATTTTACATTGAGTTGAATGAATTGCTGATTTTTTTTTTGTATTTATATATATAAATAAAATTAACTCTGTTGATTTTTTTTGTATTTAATCGATAACAGCGAAGTTACGCATGTTAAAGTTAGGAAAAATATTTTGATGTTAAGCAAAACCTGCTCCATCTCGTTTTACATAAATGTTGAAAATTTGGTCGAAATTGATGCATTGTAACGAAAGTTTTTAGCGAACACCACTTATGAAATTTGCATTTTATTAATATAGATATAATATAAATGAGTTTTAAAAATTGTTTTAAAAAAAATGCATCGGCCGGGAACGGAACCCTGGCCGCCCGCGTGGCAGGCGAGCATTCTACCACTGAGCCACCGATGCTTTAAAATAATGGCCATATTTAGGTATTCATTCCATTCCGGATTAGTCCGCGTAAAAAAATGTTCTTCAAATGAAAAAAAAAGAAATAGCCAAAAATACTAATCAAAATGCAGCCGAAAATTTTCCTCAGGTTTATAAAAAGCGACATGCAAAATTTGGTACCAATTGGTTCAGTAGTTTTTGAGTTTATCGCGAAACAAACAGACAGACAGACAGAAATTGACTTTTATATACAGTATATAGAGATTTTCCGCTCTTTTATGCACGATAGTCACATCAAACTCTGGCAGCTGCAGTGTCCACTTGCTAACTTCCGACATTGGTCTTTGAGATTGGCCAGCACAAAGAATGGTCTTCTGTAATAATAGTGAACTGCTATCCAAAAATATATGGTCGGGATTTATTGAAATTTCAAATGATGGCAAGGCATTGCCGTTCTGTATTTGATTTCTTTACCATATTTAGCGTTCTAGACGCGTTCACATTGGTCATTTCCTTTACATTTTAAATCTTAACTAAAACTGCTCCTATTCTATAGTTTATTGCATCAGTGTGTATCTCGGTTTATGATGAGTAATCAACATGTCCCAGTGCAGATCGGAAGTTAAAGCTTACTTGAGAACTTAAATACACGCTAATATTTTCGGCTCCAATAAAATTCTGAGTCTTTTTCGAAAGGTCATTAAAGGGTTGGGCTACGTGGGCATAATTGAGTATGAAACGGCGGTATTAGGATGAAAAACCAAGAAAACTTCTCACTTCCTTCAATGACCTTGGCGTAGCGAAGTCGCCGACTTCTAGAATCTTTCTGGAACGGGACGAATTCCATTTTCGCTCACCCCAAGAACATTGATAGTTATTGAACCACACTTTCACATCTTGAAGTTAAGACATAATCCGTCTTTCCTTAGACAATTTAATACAAGTTGAAGGCGTTTTGGATATTTTTTCAAAATAATCTGAAAAAAGAAAACGGTGATGTCGTCGAAGTTACATAAATCGATGTTCCACTTAAGACCATTCAGAAGATTGGCCACCATTCGTTCGAAGGGAGCTGGAGCATTACATAACCCAAATAGCATCACCTTTAACTCATGAAGTCCATCCAAAGCTGTCCTATCACGACCCTATTCTTCTAAATCTATCTACCACTTACTGATTGGAGGTCCATGAAAGAATAAAATTAAGCTCCCCGTAGGTAGTTTAAAGTGTCATCGATCCTTGGAAATGGATAGACATCCTTTTTTGTTATTTTATTCAGGTTGAGGTAATCGACGCAGATTCTTCAGCTGCCATTCTTTTTTTTTTTACCAGTAGGACAGGTGAAGCTCATTGACTTTCAGATGGTTAAATTATATCGTTTTACTCCATTTTTTTTACTTAATCTTGAATGACTTGGCGTTCTGTTGGTGCTACTTGGTTAAGCCGTTGCTTCGTAGAAAGATGATCTGATTCGGTGTTTAGCGTTGTCGTCCTTTGTCGCTTCTCTTTCCCTAAATTCGAAAACATCCGTGTAGTTATCTAATAATCTTTTCAAATTTTATTTTCCACTTGTCAAGTGAGAGTCATTTAAATAAAAATATTCCAGAATTTTCACATCTTTAAAACGTTTCACTTCTATTTGCACTAGAATTTCCTCAGCAAGTACGCATAACTCGTTATCCTCGATGATGACACCATCAGCTATATGCATCCCCTGTTGAATTAACTTTGGATAAGAGCCTCAATTCGCTACCCACAGTTTTCCTCTGATTATATCAATTGAAATAACAGACGAAGAAGCCATTATATTTCCATCACCAGCAATATACATGTTCAACATTACGCAAGCACAAGTACGTCATTCGAAATGTCACGACTTGATACTTCTATTAGTTAGATTGTATGAAGCGGGATCGATTCTATAATCCAATTCCGAGTAGAGAGATTAACTGTTCTTGACTGCATCATCAATAAGGAATTTCACTATTAAAGGTGTTATCATCTGCTGAGTCAATTATTGCCATAGATAACTTCAAAAATTCTCATCAAAGAATAACGTCGTGACTACAGTCCTCTATAACGGCAAAATCGAAATTTTCTAGTAGTCCATTTAGGTTGATTATACAACGTCTTTTTGGGTTTTACAAATTTACAATTGGTAACTCTTAATCTGACGGCAGTCTCGGCAAACCTAAATTTTCTTAATTCAAGTCGGAACCTCTCAGATATAACAGAATATGAGGCTGCTGAGTCGACAAGGTTTCTATTTTAGCATTCCTTCTAATTCTAAAGTAGTCGACAGGGGATTTTTAAATTTAACCCTGTGAATCCAAAACTGAGGTCAAAACCTCAACTACAAAAACACAATCTTCCACAAATATCTGGAATGCCTTGCACATTCCACCTGTTCCTATGACACCAGTAGGTGTTGGATCTAGAAGGTATTGAATTTTTTATTATAAATTTATATTTGCGGGAGAGCGATTGCTCGAAGCATTTTATATATTTATAAATGTATGTAATTCTGCTGTCCTCAAAGCTTATGTCCATAGTTCATCAAAAATACCCATTCCAAGAGTCTAGAATCAGTATCACTATAAAAGGAAGATCGAAAAATGCAATATAACAGCGGTATGGTAGATTAAATTGGCGAAACCACTGGAAGGGTTCGCCACTGATGAGCCAGGCTCTCCCATTAATTTTTCCATTGCAGTAAGGATTATTTATTTATTTATTTATTTATGTACATGTTTATAACTGCTACTGTTTAAAAATGTAAATCGACGCAATTATCCCTAGCCGTGATATCGCTTTTGTGTGTTGAAATAAACGAAAAAAATTATTCCCATCCCTGGACACTTTATTTTTCCGTTTATCATTACTCTTCACAATTCATTCTTTCATACTTCATCCCTAAGGTTAGAAATAATCGTTATTTCTCCTTAAAATAAATTTCGATTTTTCTTTCAAAGAAACCTATGCGGGATACTTTTCAAATGTCGTTTCACAAAGATAAATGTTAGCAGTTTTTAATATACACTGCGTGACATTGAAAATGGAACACCAAGAAATAGTGGCCAGAAAGTGATGAAACTCGGCAGACAGAGAGAGACAGGGACGAACAATAAGTGATCTTTATTTCAAAATGATAGTCATAATACAGAGCGAGAACGGCGTCGGCTTAGTAGCAAGTAGGACCACCGCGGACGGCGATGCACGCAGCAACACGTCTAGGTAGAGAGTCAATCAGAGTACGGATGGCGTCCTGAGGGATGGCTCTCCATTCCCTCTCAACCATTTGCCACAGTTCGTCTTCTGAACGCGGCTGTGGCAAGGCATGCAAACGGCGTCCAATGATGTCCCAGACGTGCTCGATTGGTGAGAGTTCAGGAGAGTACGGTGGCCAGGGAAGCATCTGTACATCTTGCAGAGCTTGTTGGCTAATGTGAGCAGTGTGCGGTCGGGCGTTATCCTGCTGATAAAGGGCATTGGGTACCCCCTGAAGGTAGGGGAGTGTCACCGGTCGCAGCACATCATCAACGTATCGTTGGGCCGTCATAGTGCCCTGAATACGAAGTAAAGGTGACCTGGAATCATACGCGATTGCGCCCCAAACCATGATTCCACGTTGTCGCACGGTGGGGCGTTCCACAATTGCTGCCGGATTGGACCTTTCTCCACGTCGACGCCACACGCGTACACGGCGACTATCACTGGACAAGCAGAAACGCGACTCTTCTGAGAACACGACTCTGTGCCATTCCGTCATCCACGTCGATCTAGCCTGGCACCATTCCAAACGTTGGCGCCTATTCGGTGGGGTCGATGGCAGTCTTCTTAGCGGACGGCATGAGTGCAAGCCATTAGCAACCAATCGACGGGAAATGGTTCTGGTCGGGATTGAATGATCTAGGGTGTCTTGCACATGTTGCAGGATGGCGGTACAAGTGGCTTGTGGGGCCGCCACTGCTTGTCGAAGGATACGCCGATCCACACGTGCTGACCTCACTCTGGTTGCACCGAGATTCCTATAAATTGCCACATTTCCTTGTTCCAACCATCTTCTCCACAGTCGGTGCACCGTGGACGCACCAAGGTGTGTATCAGCTGCGATTTGACGTATGGACCAACCTGCCCTTTTCAGTCCGATCACCATGCCCCTCGTAAAAGCGTCTGTCTGCTTGAACTGCCTCCGTTTACGATGACCTGGCATTCTCTGTTATTACACGTGTCTTTTGACACAAGAACAAAATTTCTACAATGATTTTCCTTGAAGAAATAACGACACGAATAGTGTCCTTTCTGCAAGTTCTTCCCTTATATCTTACTCCATGTGCGCACGAGAGCTGCGCATTTTACATCATTTGCATAACTCGGTTAGGCGCGTCTACCCTGAAATTTGCATAATTTTCTGGCCACTATTTATTGGTGTTCCATTTTCAATGTCACGCAGTGTATTTCTACTTACAAAAGAAGGAATCAACAGACATCATTTCTAAGAAAGAATCAATGCAAACGGTCACGAGATTCTTCATTTATGCGGTATAATCTTGGCTAGCTTTCAGACTATGACGTCATTCAACAGGCTACTATACAAGAAACTTGAGAATAATTATGTAAATATCTACATGTATATATATATTACTAGCCGAATTACCCGGGCAACGCCCGTGCTTTACCCGATTGAATGTTTTGATTCAAATACTATTTGTTACAATTATAAATTGGCGCCTTAAATAAATGCATATGTTAGTTAATAACTATAGCCTATGTGCTTTATCTGTCTATGTACTGTTGGCTTCCGTAGGCGTCTCTTACTGGGAAGAAGAAAGAGAGTATTCCATTTAGTTATTAACTAATATATGCATTTATTTAAGGAGCGACCCGCTCCAACACAATAGTTACAAAAACCAAAAAGCGAGTGGGGGGGGGCCATGATGGAGGGGGGGGCAAAGGTGGCGTGATCGTAGCCAACCAATAGGAGAGCGCCATTCCAAAAAAAAAAAGAAAACGGTGACAGAGATGAAAAATGAAGAATTAAGAACGCATGACGCTCGTAGCTGTATATATTATTCTCTAGTTTCTTGTATAAAGGACGTCATAGTCCGAAAGCTTGCCAATATTACACCGCACAAATAAAGAATCTCGTCGCCGTTAGCATTGATTTCGAATATACAGGGTGATCCAAAAGTCCCGCACAACTTTAAAAATTAATAACTCCGCGAATATTTGCGCTAGAGCAATGCGGTAAACACCATTGTGTTCAGGATGCAATGGGATTTTTTATGGCAAATAATGAAAAATTGGAAATTGATATTAGTTACAACTTTATTCGTTAGATGGCGCTCTACCAGAATCAGCTATTCAGCGGCCAAATTGTTTGATAAATTGAAAAATATAACTGAACGACACGTATTTTTCCTTTTTGAATACCAGTAAAGAACCCAAATAATATCAAATGATAAATTAATAAAACACCATTTCGCCAAAAGTTAGAAGAAACGGTTAACGATTTTTAAGTACAATCTGAGATATGTAAAATAGGTATATGCAAATTTAAACATGTAGCAAAAAAAAATGATATTTTTTGCTGAAATCCTCTCAGCTATTTATATTTAGAAAATAATAAATTTCTATTTTTTTTAATTGAACTCTCTCTCAGTATCGATTATATTTATTTTAATTCATTTGAAAAATATTTATCTATTTCTGATGATTTATTTTACTCTGGAATGCCGTTGTTGTTTTTGTAGTGTCCAATAAAGAGCCTCAGATGTCTCCATGCATCTCTATCACAGCAGCAGCATTGTCCACAATCTTGGGTGTGTAAAGCAGCTGCTCTGGGTCTATGTCAATTTTCTTCAAGGCTGCGGGCATGAGAATATGTGGCTAGGTGTTAGTTCCACACCAGGACAGTTGTTGCATGTTCTATAGGTTCTTGTGCCATCTGGATATATTGTCATCCTTTATAATGTTTTGTTCTAAATCTTGTTATAGTTTTGTCATTTTTCTCTCGGAGTTTATTTCACATTTTGATCTTTTCTTATTTTTGTTTAATTATCTTGTATTTTGCAAAAGCATTAGCGTCAAATAATGACATTTGTTCTTTCCTTTGGCTCAACTTTCTGGCTTCCTTTGCAAATTCAAATGCCATTTCATTACCCCCGATCCCAACACGGGCAGGAATCCATTGTAGAATGCAGTTATTCTCCAATGATATCAGTTGAGTAAGTAACGAAGGTATTTTCTGTGTGATTATAGTATTGCCCTTCTGAATTGCTTCTAGATCGGATATGAAGTCGTTTTACGGTATATTATAATTCCTTCTGCTTGATGCAGGGATGGTTGGTTAAGGCATACATCAAGAGCTTTTCAGATAGCTGTCAGTTCACAAGTGAAGTTTGACGAAATCTTTCTTGCTCCTTCTTTGATTTTGATGTATGTTCCATCTTGCAGTATTATGTTAATTCCAGCCCCTCCATTACTTATGGTAAAGTCTGAAATTCATCTGTATATGCTGTTAAATAGTTTATCTGATCGCATAAACCAATTGTGTCAAGTCCTTTCTTTTTAAGAATGTTTTTGTTCTCTTTTTTTATTGCAGGGTTCATTCAGGTTAAGATTGATGATTACATTTGATGGAAATGGGGTAGGAAATATTGGTTATTCTCGAATTTGAAATTCATTATGTTTCATATTTATTCTCTTTCTAATATTGTTGTCGTACTGAAGTGTTGAAGATCTTTTGAGCCTTTCTTTTTGTGTCCAGTTTAAATAGGTTCTATGAGATATGTGTTCGGTTTCTTTAGTTTTTAAGCTATTGGTGAATTTTATTGTTTTTAATTGTCTTCTGCTTTCAAGTAGGTCTAGACCACATCCTCTCTGAATTTTCTAATTGTTGGTATTTGAAACAGAACCAGTGATTAATTTGGCCGCTTTTGCTTGAACACTGTCTAGTCTTCTTTTTAGTGATGAACTTGAGGGAGCCCAGAAGGGTGTTGCATATTCCATTATTGGCCTTATTAAGGTGATATATGTGGTTCTGAGAATTTTGGGTTTTGCTCCCCAATTTGTCCCACATAGCCTTCTCAGAATGCTTAGGTTTCTGCTAGCTCTATTTGAGGTGCTAATTATGTGTTCTGTAAATCGCAATTCCTCATCAAGTATCACACCTAGGTAATTTGGAGAACAAATTTCATCAATTATATGGTTGTTTATGCTTATTTTGGAGTTAAATTCATGCCAAAGCTCTTGATTTATGCCTTAACCAACCATCCCTGCATCAAGCAGAAGGAATTATAATATACCGTACAACGACTTCATATCCGATCTAGAAGCAATTCAGAAGGGCAATACTATAATCACACAGAAAATACACCAAGTGAAGGAGACCTATAGGTTTGTGTTTATTGGGTTTATTGTCATTTTGAGTTTCATTGCCCACTTCTCATTGATGTGTTCAGTATTTTTCTGATATTTCTATACTGCTACTTGTGTGCCATATGGCTATATAATCTGCATAACAGGCAACTTTTGTGTCTTCAGTGAGGTAAGGATGGATGTTGTTAAGGTTGTGTCGTAATTAGATGTACAACGACTCAAACTTGACCATGACTCTTTTTTTAGTTCTTATTCTTTTCGTTTGGACAACAAAAAATGTCCAATTTATATACACATATATTCTTACATAATGAGAGTTTAAAGAATGCAAATAATCTTCATCTATTTACATACACAACACATCTCCCCCCTTAATAATACTCCAGTCGGTCTGGGGGTTTCCTGGCTCTCTGAGGTCTAGGACTGCGGACGGGCACTTGCACAGCGGCAGGCTCCGGTTTAGGAGTGCAAGAGGGCACGTGCACAGCAACAGGCCCTGGTCTAGGAGTGCAAGAGGGTACGTGCACAGAAGCAGTCTCCTCCTTGTTTCCTGATGTAACCTCTGGAACCTCCTCTTCACTTTATTTCTGACTTCCACCTACAGGCTTCTCTCCTGATGTTCGAGGAAGTATCAAATTTCTTGTCTCCACTTGTTTCTTTCTCACAGGTTGCAATTGATTGATATGCCTCTTATACACGACGCCCTCGCAACTTATAAGGTAGTGACGGCAGCTCAATAATTTCAAAATGGTACCTTTTTACCGTTTAGGTCCAGTTGCATAGTTGCGGAAATAAACCTCGCAAACTGTAGTAAACTGCTCCTGCCTTCTTACGGCCTCATGAAATACCTCTCGCGGATTTCCCATCTTGGTATTAAATTCGAGAATCTTCATTTTAAACTTCATTAGCAGTTCCGCGGGGGAATTCCTTTATTACAGCTTGGGGGAATGCTCTATGAGCAAATAGGTATCGTTGTAGATTCGTCTCTAAATCATCCTTCCCATTATTCTTTCTCAAAAGGTATTTAAACTCTCTTACATATCTCTCAGCTAAACCATTTGTACTAGGATTTAAGGGACTGGTCTTAGTATGCCGTATACCATTCATTTTGGTAAATTGCTCGAATTCACCGGAGACAAACTTTCTTCCGTTATCTGTAACCAAAAATTAGGGCAATCCAAATCTGGCAAAAATTTCTCTAAGTTGATTTATAATCGTTTTGCTGGTAATACCTTTGGTGATAAAAATTTCTATCCACTTTGAGTATGCGTCCACGAGAACCAAAAACATTCTTCCCATGAACGGACCCGCTAAATCAAGATGAAGGCGATGCCACGGTTTTTCGGGCCAAGTCCATTCCGAGATGGTAGCCGGGGGCATGCTTACCAATTCTTGGCATACTCTACATTCTCTAGGTAACTCCTCGATGTTACTGTCTATGCCTGGCCACCAGAAAATACTGTCTGGCAATCATCTTCATTTTAACAATCCCCATGTGTATTTCATGCAAGTCATTTAAAATTAAAGATCTTAATTTTTGGGGAATTACCACTCTTTCACGCCATTGAAGACAACCAAACTCCAAACTTAATTCCTCATTGATCTTATAATGAGGAGCTAGTGGGTTTTCTCTCGGTACCCTTGTGAATTTCCCACACAGTTGCCCTCTCTAACATTCCTTAATACTATAGACAGTATTTTATCTTGGGGTGTCTCATATGACACCTCCATAAAAGAGAACGGTACCTCATTCAACCTCCTGAGAAGAAGTACCTGGTCTTCATCAAGAGACTCCACTCGATTCTAAAGGAAGACGTGACAATGCGTCAACATTGGAATTATCACTAGTTTTTCGAAATTCCGCAGTATAATTAAATGCAGCTAATTTTAAGGACCATCTTTTAATTCTGGATGCTGCACATATGGGAATTGGTTTATGAGGTGAAAATATATGAATTAAGGGTCGGTTGTCTGTGACCAATTCAAATTTTCGTCCCAGTAAGTATTGTCTGAATTTCTCAACGCCAAAAGTTATGCTCAACGCTTTCTTTTCTAGTTGAGAGAAACGTTTTTTCCGCTTCAGTTAATGTTCTAGAAGCAAAAGCTATAGGTCATTCTTCCTTTCTATCATTTCTATGACTCAGAATTACACCTAGTCCATAGTCCTTTAATAATGATTCACATTTTTTAAATAACATTCGATATTCTTTCGTCCAATTCCATCTACAATTTTTATTCAAAAGTTGATAGAATAGCGCTAAAATGTTTGCTATATTCTTTATGAATCTATAATAATAAATTAAGAGTCCTATGAAAGATCTTAATTGCGAAACATTATTTAGGTTCACGCGTCTCTATCACTGCTTTAATTTTATTTTCTAAGGGATGCAGTCCATATTTATCCATTTTAAACCCTAAATATTCCACCGATTTCTTTTTAATTTACATTTATATCTGTTTAACTTTAAATCTTTTTCTAGCAATCATCTAAACACTAGATCCAACTTTTGTTCATGATCTTCAAAGTCTTTTCCTGCAACCAAAATATCATCTATGTAGCAGGCCACACCCGGCAAATCAGCAAATAGACCTTCCATAATCCTCTGAAATTTATTTGGTGCTACCGCTACGTCATATGGTAGTCTTTTATAAGAAAACAACCTCTTTGTTGTGTTTATATCAATAACAACTTTGGCTTCTTCCGCTAACATTACTTGTGTTGTGTTGTTTATCTTTTATAAACTACAACTTATATATTTATTATTTAATTATAATTATTTATTTATCACACACATTTAAATTTAGTAAAGATTAATTATATATTTACAAAACACAGTCAGTCTATTGTTCTTAATTCCATTTTCTTATGTTCACATCACTTATATATTTCACACTATTCTACATATTCCTCCCTTGTTTAGTTAGTATCTAATCATGTCCTTAAATCTAGAAGGAACATGTATTTGTCTTCCACTTCTAGTGATGACAGTCTTGTTTTCATTCTCATTAGGTGATTCATTTGGGTATAAACAGTCCATATCAGATATAGCAATCTGCTCTTCTGGTACAATATCTTCTAAGGTTGCTTCTTGTTCTGGTAGATACCTTGAAGTACTAGGAAGTTCCATTCTAATTTCTGGAGTCTTAATCAAAGTGGTATTCAAATCAATTCCTTTGTTAAAATCTTGTAAGACATTGGCATGGAGTCCCGCCGGGGGGTACCATCTAGTTTATAAAAGATAAACAACACAACATATTTGGCGACGAGGATTAAAAAAAATAATAATAATTAAATAAGCGTAAAAGAAGATGGCAAATAATTTGACGTCTCCATTACCGTTGAACCTTTTTTTTAATGCTACAGATTTGTATTCCGAGTACAAACATTGGATGAATTCATATTTAATTTATGAAATAGCAAGCGGTGTTTCAACAAAGAAAGATGACGTTAAAAGGGCAACACTTTTGCATTGCCTTGGACCACAGGTCCAAAGAATTTTCTTTAATTTGCCAGAAGAAAAAGATACGTATGAAAAAGCAAAAGAAGCTTTAACTAAATATTTCACATCACAAAAAATATTGTATCAGAACGATTTAAATTTAGGCAAAGAAAACAAAATACAGATGAAAATATTGATTCATATGTCATTGCCCTAAGAGAATTAGTCAAATCCTGTGAATTTGGAAATTTAGAAGAAGACATGATCAGAGATCAGATAATAGAAAAATGCTATAATAGGCAATTAAAAGAAAAGTTGTTGCAACAAGATAATTTGAATCTTCAAAGAACAATTGAGATATCAAGAATGTTTGAAACAGCCAAAGAAGAATTTAGAGTATTAACAAATGAAGATATGACCTCAATAAATAGAGTAAACTATAAAAATAATTTCCAAGCAGCTAATGAATCAACTGTTAAAGGACCAAAAGCTCATAATGTGTACCATCAAAAAGGAAGCACCTCCAAGGTAAGTGCACCTAATTTGGAAGAATGCTATAGATGTGGCTTAACTACACATCCTCCATATAAATGTGGAGCTAGAAATATGAAATGCACATTTTGTAACAAGATGGGTCATCTTAATAGAGTTTGTAGAAATAAAAATAAATATAAAAATATTGAAGGAAAGAAAAGAAATATTCAAAATATTTCAGAAAATAATGAAGACTCAGATGAATACACTTTCTTTTTAGGCTCTGATAACAAAGAAAGTATCTATATAGATGGAAAGGAAATAACAATGACTATTGATACAGGTAGTGATACAACATTCATAGGACTTGAAAATTTGAAAAATATTTTTCCTAAGTCTCAAATGCCAACTTTAAATGGTACAGAAAGGAAATTTTATGCCTATGGACAAACTTCACCTCTTCCATGTTGTGGATATTTCTTTGCAGATGTTTCATGGGGTGAAAGGTCTATAAAGGAACATATTTTTGTGATTGAAGGTAAAGCAGAACCTCTTTTAGGAAAGAAAGCAAGTTTCGAATTAGAAATTATAAAGCGTGGAACAAAATTAAGGAATATTCAATAGGAAGTTATTCCGAAGGATATATATAATTTGATACAAGAAAACATGAACCTTTTTCAAGGTCAAGGAAATGTGAAGGGCTATAGTCAAAAAATAACTCTAAAAGAAAATGTTACTCCTGTAGCTCAGAGATGCAGACATCTTCCATATAAGATGGTAGAAGCCATCAATCAAGAGCTAGACAAAATGATAGAAGATGGCATTATTGAGGAAGTCCATGAAGCTTCTGAATGGATCTTAAACATTGTGGCAGTTCCAAAAAAGGGTACTGAAGAAATCAGACTATGTGTTGATCTGAGAGAAGTGAATAAAGCCATAGTTAGAGAGAGATATCCTATACCAACAGTTGACAATATATTGCTAGCATTGCAGGGAGCAAAAGTTTTTGCTAAACTTGATGCGAAGAAAGGCTTTTGGCAAATTGAACTTGATGAAAAGTCCAGGCCATTGACCACCTTTATTACACCAAGAGGATGCTACAGATTTTGCAAAATTCCTTTTGGACTTTGCAGCGCACCTGAAGCTTTTCAAAAAGCTATGAACTCAATATTGTCTCATTTAGAAGGAGTGTTATGCTACATAGATGATGTGATTGTATATGCGCAATCTATAGAACAATTGGATCAAAGACTGAAAAAAGTATTTGAAAGACTTCAACAAGTTGGCCTCAAACTAAACAAAAGTAAATGTAAATTTGCTCTAAATGAATTGGAAATATTAGGCCATATTGTTAGTAAAAATGGAATTAGACCTGATCCAAAGAAAATAGAAAGTGTTCTAAGTTTTTCAAAACCTGAAAATGTAGATTCTATAAAATCATTTTTAGGTACATGCGGATTTTAAAGAAAATTCATTCCAGACTTTTCAAAGTTAGTCGAACCACTTAATAATTTGACAAGAAAGGACATAAAATGGAAGTGGAGCAAGAAAGAAGAGGACTCATTCAGAAAATTGAAAGAAGCTCTTACAAAAAATCCATGTTTAGCCTATTTTGACATGAATGCACCTACCGAAGTAATTGCTGATGCCTAGTCCTGTAGGTTTAGGAGCTGTTTTACTACAAAGACAAAATGATGGAAGCAAAAAGCCAGTGGCCTATGCAAGTAGATCATTGACTAATGTTGAGAGAAGATACTCACAAATAGAGAAAGAAGCTCTTGGGTGTGTGTGGGCTGTTGAGCATTTCAATGACTATTTATGGGGAAATAAATTTGTACTTAAGACAGATCATAAACCATTGATTTATATGCTCAATCCCAAGAAGGCAACAGTCTTGCCACCAAGAATTGAAAGACTTAGTTGGAGACTTCAACCTTATGATTATGAAATAGAGTATCTTAAGGGCAAACAAAATATTACAGATATATTTTCAAGAAAACCTTTAACAAATATTTCATGTGAAAATATTGTTGATGATTATGTAGAAAAAGCACTTTCCATATTTTCAGAAGAAATGAAGGCAATTTCCCTCAATGATATCAAGAAGCAAAGTGAAGCAGATCCATTTTTCAAATTTCTAACTAAAATAATTCAAACTGGAAATTGGCCATATCAAATTGATGATGATGAACTTAAAAGTTTGCACAAATTTAAGGAAGAACTTTCAGTTTATGATAATCTCATTTTAAAAGGAAAGAGAATTGTTATACCAACAGATCTTAGAAGAAATATTTTAGACTTTGCTCATGAAACTCATCAAGGGATTGCTAGAACTAAACAAATTTTAAGAGAAAAATACTATTGGCCCAATATGGACAAAGATATAGAAAGACGTATAAAGAATTGTTACATTTGTGAAGTCAATCAACCTTTAAGGCATGACCAACCTTTAACAACCATACCAATACCTCCTAGACCATGGTATAAAGTAGGAGTAGACTTAGTTGGACCAATTGATTCAAAATATATTTTGACACTTATTGATTATTATTCATCGTTCCCGGAAGCGATTATAATAAATGATATTTCTTCGAAAACTATAATTTCAAAATTAAAAGAAATTTTTGCAAGATATGGATTTATCATTGAAATAGTTTCAGATAATGGTCTTCAATTTGTAAGCAAAGATACTGAGCATTTTTTTATGAAATCAGGTATAGAACATATAAGAGTGTCACCATATTATCCTAAAAGCAATGGAAAAATTGAAAGTTTCCACAGATATTTAAAAAAGCAACTTATTTCAGTAAAATTGCAAGGAAAGGATTGGAAAGAAGAACTTTAATGTGTTTTAATGGCATACAGGTCGACTCCACACCCTTCAACTGGGAAAACACCAGCATTATTGCTTTTTTCCAGGGAAATTAGAAATAAGCTCAATGATATAAATGACAATGATTATCTTATGGATAAAGAAGTGATGGAGCATAATCAAGCCTATAAAGAAAGAATGAAGAAATATGCTGATAGCAAGAATAAGGCCTTGCCTCATGACTTCAAGAAAGGTAATATTGTTTATGTCGCAAACACTGAAATGAAAAGCAAGTTGACACCAAATTATGACAACCAAAGATTTATCAATCTAGAGACTATATCTCCAAATTCATTCAAGTTAGTCAATACTGAGACAGGTAGCTTTATCATTAGGAATGCAAAGCATTTAAGACATGCCAATGTCTTACAAGATTTTAACAAAGGAATTGATTTGAATACCACTTTGATTAAGACTCCAGAAATTAGAATGGAACTTCCTAGTACTTCAAGGTATCTACCAGAACAAGAAGCAACCTTAGAAGATATTGTAACAGAAGAGCAGATTGCTATATCTGATATGGACTGTTTATACCCAAATGAATCACCTAATGAGAATGAAAACAAGACTGTCATCACTAGAAGTGGAAGACAAATACATGTTCCTTCTAGATTTAAGGACATGATTAGATACTAACTAAACAAGGGAGGAATATGTAGAATAGTGTGAAATATATAAGTTGTAGTTTATAAAAGATAAACAACACAACAACTTGTAAGTAAGCCTGTGATAGGTCTAGAGTCGAAAGTACGGTGCTTGTAGATCATTTTGAAAAGATGTCATCGATCGATGGAAGGGGATACCTATCTAATTCTATTGCTTTATTAGCTGTACATCTAAAATCACCACATATCCTTACACTACCATCCTTTTTTAATACTGGTACTATTGGAGCTGTCCAATATGCATGAACAATAGGTTATAAAATGCAAGAATTCACTAAACGATAAATTTCATTCTCTACTTTGTTTTTTTGAGAGAAAGGTAAACTTCTGGCCTTACAAAACACAGGAGTCACATCCTTTTTTAAATTAAAATTTATTTTAACATCCTTTAGACAGCCCAAATCTTTGTTAAACAAATCTGCATATCTATCAATCAAACTATTTCTATTAGATTCATTATTTAAATTTTTAATGCTAAACAATCTAGAATAATCAGGTTTTAACTGTTTAAGCCATTCTCTTTCTAACAAAATCACCTGGATTTTTCATTTACAACTATTAATCGTAAATATTGGTTGGCTTATTTTACAAAAACATTTTTGACTTATAATCTCTATTGATTTACCACAAAAGGATTTTAATCTTAAATTTGTTGGAAATAATTTTTACCTTGCCAATAAATCTTATAAATATCTTTAGGTATTAACGTAATTGGACTTCCTGTATCTATTGTAAAGCACAAAGAATAATCATCTACTGTTAAATTTATTGTGGCATCAGTTTCGCCCTGTACAGAATATATAGAGTCCTCTTGTACAAATTTTCATCCCCACATTTTTTACTAGCTTTGCAGACCCTACTTAAATGACCCAGTTTTTTACATTTTAAAACAAGTCTTTGTTCTATGAGGGCAAACAGAGGCCACGTGTGAATGTCTTTTACCACATCTATAACACATTATTTTTCCCCTTTGCCTGAAAGGCCTAGTCTGCACCATACTATTATTGTACTCACCCTTTTATCTTTTCCATTCACAGGGGATAGTTTGGCCACTAATTTTTCTTGTAATTCTCTTGAATTTATCTCCGCCAGTTCGAACGAGATCGCCACTGCAAAACTTTATCCAGGGTGACATCGTCGTTTTCTTGTAGTTGCTTCTTTTGCAGGCTTTCCAACTTGATTCCAGTCACAAAACGGTCTCGCATCATGGTTCCCTGCATATCGCCGAAATTACAATTTATTGCTAAATGTTTCAATTCTCTAAGATATTCCGAAATTGATTCTCCTTCCTGTTGAATTCTCTTCAAAAATGTGCATCACTGTGGTATCACTTCTTTGGATCCAAATGCAGCTTAATTCTTTGAATGATAGTATCTTAGGGTTGATCTTTCATTAGACCAGGAAGAAAATGTCGTTTCCCTGCTTCAAAGTTTCAAAATCTGGTAGCGAGGTAAAAATCAGCACTTTAATCTCTTCCTTCAGATGCCAAAAAGAAAGCCTCAAATTTTTGTACAAAAAGATCGAAGTGTCCTACACTGGGCTATGGGCTATAACATCTAAAAGGTACTATTAACTTTGAACTTGTCATGCTGATCTTTTCTACTCCTTTGTTTTCTTGATCCAGATAGTTTAAAAGATATAGTTGTTATACTTGCATAGACGCCTTTTTCCTCAGCTTTTTACTGGCTCTGTAGATCGCACATCCTCGTCGCCACTTTTGTTGTGTCGTAATTAGACGTACAAGAGCTCAAACTTGACCATGGCCAACAACAAATGTCCAATTTATATATTCATATATTTTTACATAATGAGGCTTTAAATAATACAAATAATATTCATCTATTTACATAAAAAACAGTTAATATATAGCGAGTAGAGTAGAGGACTGAGCACAGATCCCTGAGGTACACCAGTCCATGTTCTTCGGTCCTTGGAAAATGTTCCATTGACCCGAAACTTTATCCTTCTTCCCCTTAAGAAGTCTGCAATCCAGATTAAGGTTTTTCCTCTTACTCCGATGTTGTGCAGCCTTTCAAATAATTTCTACACTCGATCAAAAGCTGAGGTCATATCCAGGAATACGGCCGTTGTCTTCTTTGGCGGTTTTTCCTTAAAATATATTATTGATTGACAGAAGTAGAACAGTTTATCAGTTGTACAGTGTCTGGATCTTTAGGCAGTTTGGTAGAAGTTTATTTTATTATTGTTAGTGAGCCAAACTATGAGCCTAGATGGATAATTCATTCTGTTATTTTACAAAGTATGCTGGTAAGAGCAATTGGCCGATAGTTCTTGCATTCCTTGGCATCTTTGTTTGGTTTCAGTATTGGCACTATAATTGATATCTTCCAATTCTCTGGTAGTTTACCAGTTTGCCATGAAATGTTCAGTATTCGTAGAATTTGATTTTTAGCTTTGTCTCCAAGTGTTTAATCATTTGACCAAAGATTAGAGCATCTCCAGGTGACATCTTGGATTTAACTTTCCTATTGATGAGTTTTTAGCTCATTCAGTGTGAAGTCTCTCGAGTAAATATCTTGTTGATGGTAATTTCTTGCTTGTTTAACTAACCTGTTTACATTATTTTTTAGAGTCCTGCCTTCATTCGTATAGCTGAGTCTGGAAGTGCTTGAAAGATATTCAGCAATTATTTCAGCCATCTGTTTGTTCGTTCTCGCTATTCATATCGGTTAGAGTATTGGAGGATTAGTGTTGGTTTTGATTGTTTTATAACACTAATTAAATTCCAGTGATGGCTTTCCTTTTTTGGATCCATTTTTTCCGCAGAATTCTGCCCATTTTTCTCTCTCGTTTGAATATCCAAATTTCTTGTTCTATTTTGTGACTAATTTCAATGAGTTCCTTTATGATTTCTTCTGTTTATTTGTTTTAAGAAGTTGATTGATATTGTCTCTCTCTGCAATCATTGCCTCGATATTGTGGTCCTTCCAGTAAAGTATTCACAGGTCTTTACGTCTTCTTCTAGGTATCGATACTTTTGCAGCTTTGGATATGTTCGAAGAGAATTTTTCCAATTTTTTGTCAATCGTTTTGTGATTTAATTCTTCGTTGCACAGTTCTTCAAGCTTTTCTGTGATTTTTTTTCAATGTTCTTTTATTCTGTTGGAAATTCTCAATTTTGAATTTTATGGTTGTTAAAATTGGTCTGTGGTCACTGATTGCACTTTTCAGAATTTTCCATTGTGTTGTGGGTGCGATGTTGTAATTTATCGCTGTGATGTCTATTGCGGATTCTTTGCCTGTGGACTTGGATAGATAGGTGTTCTTTTTGTTATTTAACGGTGTAAGGTCGAGGTCGGTTAGCATGTCCTCAACCTGCTGACCTTTGTTATCCCGGAAAGGTGATCCCCAAGTTGATCTTTCGGCGTTAAAATTACCAAGTATGATTGCGATATCCGAAGACGCTTCACTTAATGTCTCTATCAGGCCTGTATTGATGCTAGTATTATCGTGGTCATAAACATTTATGATTGGAATTGTTTTATCTGTAAGATAGATTTCTATTGCCTGAGCTTCTGTCGTGCGCTCTAGGCTTACTCTGATTATAGGCGATTTCCTTAAATTTGATTTCTAGAGTTTTAATCAAAACGGCAAGTCCTTCTCCGAATTTTCCTGGTCTGTCCTTTCGTAGTGTTGTATAATCTTTGATATTTAATGTCATATTCTGATTCAATTTTGTCTCCTGAGGACAAGTAATATGTACATTGTTGTCACTGAGAAGGCAAGTCAGCTCTTTATTTTCCTCTGGGTACCATTTATATTGAGTTGTAGTAGATTGAATTGTGTCCTCGTAGTAGATTTCTTATCATGAGCTCGAGCTGCAGCTCCTGACGCGGCGGTTACCCCGGACGCGGTAGCATTACTGGAGATATCAGGTTTGCTCTTCATTTGAAAATGGGTGCCGTTGCAACGTTAGTCATCTTCGAAACTAACCAGAATTTGGTCAAATATTCCAAGGGTCCAGGGGGGACCGCAAGGAGGTGTGGTCGGACTTCTCCCCTTCCCCCTGGAATGCCGTCACTACTGGATAAAGCACTCTTGGTGAATTCATTTAATTGTGATTCAGAATCTGCCACTGATTCTTTACGAGCGTTTCGTTTCTTTAAAGGTATTCGAAGCGGTAAAGGACCAATGAGTTGCTACTCTCTAAAGCGATTGATTAAAGGTTTTGAGGAAACTGGATCTCTGGAAACAAAACCTCGGAGTGGAAGAGCATCGACATGCAAGTCAGTGGCTGTTACGGTTTTGCAGAATGCTGAATCTATTGAAACATTATCCACGTATGGAGAAGTAAGTGCTAGACAAGTTTCTCGACAAACGGGGATTTCGTATGGAACAGTTTGGAGAGAACACGCATTTAGAATTTTTCTATAAAAATACCCTAAAAAAATTCAAGGTTTTCAAGAGTTGAAAGTCAGCGATTTTGAGAAGCGTCAAGAATTCGCTGCATGGGTTTTCCTGCAAATTGATATTGATGAAAACTGGCTGTCAAATGTTCTAAGAACAGATGATGCTCACTTTTCTCTAAAGGGAGAATTTAACATTCAAAACTGCCTCATTTTGGCAACAGAAAACCTTAGGATTTTTAAAGAAATACTACTTCATCAGCACAGAGTTACAGTTTTGTGTGGGTTCACTTCTTTTATTTTTGGGCCAATTTTCTTTGAAAAAATCAATGGAAGAACTTTTAAAATCGTTTTTGTAACTGTTGGTGAATGTTATGTTCAACTTTTGAGAGAAAAGGTTATTCCCATATTGCAGGACAGACGAGCACTAAGCGAAATAACATTCATGCAAGATGGAGGACCTCCTCATATCTCCCGCGGTGCCAAACAATTGCTGAAGGATACGTTTGGTGAAATTCGTTGATAAGTCGCCACTTTATATACCAGTGGCCTCCAATATCACCAGACTTGACGCCTTACAATTTCGGTTATGGGGGTACATTAAGTCGCGTTTTTATCGATGCCGGCCTATTACATTGGCCATGTTGAAGGCTTCTATCAGATGGCACGTTTTATAAATTTCAACTATTTAATTGTGACCATTCTGTCATCTATCGTCTGCAGGCGGTGCTTGAGAATGAAGGGTGCCACATTGAGTAAGGATTGTGACCTAATACAAGAGAGAAGGCAGTTACCTCATGTGTCATATTTTGCAACTCTTTGTTTTGGGTAATGGGAATAATAAATGCTGTCCTTACATCTTGACTTTTTTTTTTCTGTGAACAGTAAATTTTTACGATGTACTAGAGCGCCATCTGTTATCAAATTATAAAACTATTTTAGAGGCGTAATCTTCTTTTTAAAAGAATATTACGCCTCTAAAATAGTAATTTTTTTGTTTGTCATTTTCCCACATCTTATATTATGTCGTGCAGGCCAAAGTGTATAACTTCTCGAATAACACTGGTATACACAATTTTAACCCTTATGTTTAGTTTATCGCTTTTCCCTCATTAGAAGAAGTAGCATAAGGAATATTCTCTGTATCCCCCCCTACTTTAGAAATTTTGGCAAAAAATAATACAAAATGATTTTGCTACCACGTTTTTCAACGCAAAAGGTCGATTTAAAAATGATTTTTTTTGAGGGGATACATTTTCAAAATTATGTACAGTATAATAAACAATGATAACATTTGACAAACCCATAGGATATTTGGCATAAAGTACGACAATATATTTTGTCACTCCCCTCTATATTTCATCTTTGGATCATGACAAATATCCAGTTAAATAGTCAAGTGTCGCCAATTAGTCAAGAAACTATACATTCCTTATAGCACGAAATCCTATTAGTAGTGCCATCATAATTTTTGTTACTATATTAACATTTCAAAAATCGTGTATTGATATCAGTAGTTATTTTCAAACATTCAATCTATTTCACAAAACTCCATCGAAAATATAAATATTTTTTGCTACATGTTTTAATTTGCATATACCTATTTTACATATCTCAGATTGTATTTAAAAATCCTTAACCGTTTCTTCTAACTTTTGGCGAAATGGTGTTTTATTAATTTATCATTTGATATTATTTGGGTTCTTTCCTGGTATTCAAAAAAGAAAAATACATGTCGTTCAGTTATATTTTTCAATTTATCAAACATTTTGGCCGCTGAATAGCTGATTCTGGTAGAGCGCCATCTAGCGAATAAAGTTGTAACTAAAATCAATTTCGGATTTTTCATTATTTTCCATAAAAAATCCCATTGCATCCTGAACACAATAGTGTTTACCGCATTGCTCTAGCGCAAATATTCGCGGAGTTATTAATTTTTAAAGTTGTGCGGGACTTTTGGATCACCCTGTATTTATTAATTCAAGAAAAAATCTTAGCTTAAATTTTCATTTAAATAATCCATTTAAATACAATCTCGTAGGTTGCCTTTTTGTAATATAAGAAACGTATTTGAAAATATTCAAATTATATCAATAGTCAAGTCTTGAAATCAGCTGATATTTACTTTAATTCAAAATCTCTAGGAATATAGTGTTGATGAATAATAATTATTGGTGGCGTTATGTGAGAAATATACAGTTAAACCTGTCTATAGCGCCCCCTCTTTAGACTCACCAAAATAGGGTGCTATAGAGAGTGGGTGCTATAGATAGGTCACTTTCAATGTAAATAGCATCATACAACATATTTAAAATCGGGCGCTATAGATTGGTTTAACTGCATTTATATTCAAGTTTTGAAGATCATTTTTGGCTGGAAGTTAATTCAGAAAATTTAGCTAAATCAACCAATAATTTATTTATTTCTCGCTGTTTGTGTGAATCGCTGTCAATCTCCTCAGGGTATTGTGACAGCGAGATACTGAAACGTCGAGAATTTATATTCAATGTATGATCAAAAAGTGTCCGAACTGAGGGCAATAACTTTATTTATACAAAATAAAATAAAAATAATTACAATATAATTTACAAAATAAGACTCCCTACTATATAATAAGGCGCCTTTTCCTTTGTTTTTTCCAACTTTGTAAACACTTAGAAAATTCGTCTTTCTCTATGTCTTTCAAAGTCTTTAGCGACTCCTCTTTAATGGTTTTTATCGTGTCAATACGTTGACCTTTAAGTGCATCTTTAATTTTAGATAAAGAGGTTGAGTCAGTATTTTCTAAATAAGGAGAATAGAGAGGTTGTGGAAACACAGGGGTGTTATTATTTGTAAAATAAGGGGGCACGGAATGACCTATATACGTCCATGCGTTATCTTGATGAAGCCATTATTTATTCCAAAGCAATAACGCGCCATCTATATGTATAGAAAATGGAAATATTAAAAAGCAAATATTTCTTTCATACATATATCAAATTTCTACTGTCCTTACTACGATGAAAAAATATTGGGAGGGCATTTTCCATCGCAGTAAGGACAGTAGAAATTTAATTTATGAGTGAAAGAAACATTCGCGTCTTAATGTTTTCATTTGCTATATATAGATGGCGCGTTATTGCATCATATTAATTTATTCCTAACTGGCCTTGTTCTTATTGTTTGGGGAAGAGCATTGCTCGATGCAAATATTATATGTAATTCTACTGTCCTGAAATCTTATGTTCATAGTTTGCTTAAATACCATTTCTGAGATTCTAACCATCAGTGCAACATTTATAAGCAGAATGATCCAATACATTTTAAGAGCTTTAAAGAAGAGGTCTGGCTGATTAAATTGGCGAAACCACTGGGATGGTTCACCACTGATGAGCTGAGCCCGTACAGTAGGAATTTGATATACTAGTATGTGTGAAGGAAAATTCGCGTTTTAATGTTTTCACTTATTATTTATTCTGTCTACTTTCTGGGTGTTTCCTTCGCACAGCCTCCCGTAACCTTTTCAATATAACAAGAAAATGTCGCAAACCTACCCCGTGTTTTTTCTTTAGACTTTATTTTGAGTAATGTTTGGTTTTATTTACAATGGGAGAGTGTAAGTCAAAGATATAAGGTAGGGTCAAGCAGATTTATTTCTTGACAGATTTTCCAACGATGCCATGTTGAGATTGGTTTCCTATGCAAATTACCGTAATATATCTTTGGTAATTTTACATACGCTCTGCAAAATTTAAATAAATATGCATTTTGGTGAATATTCAAAATTATTTTACATATATTTTGTATATAGATCATTAAAGCTTCTTGTTAATATATATTTCGTGCAGAAAAATATAATAAAAAATAATCCCAGCTCTTCGCTGTGCTCCCAAGAAGATATTTGGTGTATTTATGGACTGTATTCACATGCCTGGGTTCATAGAGGCAAGCTGAAATAGTAAATAGCAAGTGATATCAAGATTTCTCTGCAAACAAGATATTTGTAGTCCATTAGATAACTCAAGTTTTTAAATATTTGTGTATTATATCGTTTCATAATATATATAAATCATCGTGTTGGATTATTTAATAAATCTGTAAGTTAATTTAGTTGGTTTGTTGTTTGTTTCATTCGCGGATTGCGCTACCAGCCTATCGCTACTTTAAATATCTGGTTTATTTATGCAACACTTTTTTTTTTATTTTTCCAATATTGGTGATAATAGAAGTGTTTTGCGCTACCAGCCTATCGCTACTTTAAATATCTGATTTAGTTATGCAACACCTTTTTTCTTTTTCCAATATTGGTCACAATAGAAGTGTTTTCAAATAAATCCAAAATATACCACGTTTTTTATTTTAGTATATTATATCTCACTATAAGATATATTTGAATATACGATTCTAAAAATATTTTTTTATTTAATATTTTTCAAAATTAAATGCATTATCAAATTAATATTAATCAAACCTCAATAGAGCTATATATAAAATTGAATATGAAGATTTATTTTTTATATAATATTCGAAAGTCATTATATATTTGGAAGGGTTTTTTTTAAGTATCGCTAGTACACGTGGTACAGGCAATGATAATTATGGTAGATATAAGTTGACTGTTCTACTGTAAGTGCACCACATAATCTTCACATGTGAAAAGCAGTTCGACTTTTACACTTAAAAATGTTCCATAGCCTCGTTTAAGTGTAATATATATAAATAATGACACAGAAACTCATTTTTACCTTTTATTTCTCATCGTTTAACAGTAAAAATAATCACGTGTTCGAGTATATTGAAATTTTGCTAGGTTGGGGCCGTCCTTTGCATTTTATAATATTAGAATTTGGATAAGATTTTCATAATATATTGGACATATTAAAATAATCTAGAAACATCATTGAAAGCATAGATAAATTGATATAAAATTTTTAAATATTGAGAATATTTGATCCCTTGTTGCCTATTATTTTTTGAATAAATATGCATAGGTTTTCATAGAAATTTTCTATTTAATATTATATACATTTTTGAGAATGATAAAAAATATACTCATTATATTGTTTTGGTCTTCCTGGTATTGAATGAGTTATTTGCTATGTAACTTGAGATTTTCGAAATGATCTAATGCCATCTTTACAAAATGCTATACACGCAATTTCAAAAAAAAGCAAATGATTTTTCACGTGAAAATTGTAAAATGTCTAGGAGCATGCAAATTAAATTCGACATTTTCCAAATCAAGAAACAACAGTTTCTCCAGGTAAGAATTTAAAATCTATATATTTATCGGGTTTGAAATTTTACCTCGTCAAGATAAAGTGCAATGCACACTTTAAAGAACATTCGCCTTTCCAAACCTCAGTGCAACTTCTCTTTTTGCCAGTATAATTTGTTTATCAAATTGAAATATAAATAATTATATTTACATATTGTCACTGTTTCGGTGAGAAGCATGCTGTACCAACACAGGTACACCTCCTACTACCCATTGCTGGTACTGAGGAACGAAAGGGGCCTCCCCCCCTCCCCTGGCAGGCTCCCACCCACGCCTGCCAGAGTAGAACCCTGTATCACCAAAACTGAGGTCACTGACCTCAAAAACTTGAAACCAGAGATTTCATGGTTCAATACAACCAGGAATACCTGGCACGTTCTCCCTGTCCTAACAATACCAGCAAAATATTGATTGAACAAGGATCAAATATTTCTTCAATCTTCCATTGCCCGTTTTTTTTTTTTTGTTTGCTCGTTTTTTTTTTTTTCGTTTTTTTTTTTTTTTTTTGAAGCCAGGCTATGCAATGTCGCGACCTCAACAAATGAACCAGATTTTCATGGTCCTGAATAACCAGGAAAATCGGCCTGTTTTCCCTGTCCTCCACAGTACCCGCCGTTCTGAGAGATTCAAGGGATCAAATATTACTTGATAAACATTGTTATCATCGTTTTTAACCAATATTTGCGCATATATATTTGCGCCTGTTCAAATTTTGAAAAGTTCATATATATATATATATATATATAAATTCTCTAAGAATAAATATGCTTAAATAAAAAAAGGAAATAAAAAAGAGAAAAAAGTAAAAATGAAAAAAAAAATGTTGATAAAGATGCTTGGAGGAACCGGCCGGATCTTGAAGCCTGGAAAACATAACAACAAATGTCAACTTCCGCTATGTAATTAAGAAGATATATCTTGAAATATCATAAATATATGTTTGTGTGTGATGTATATAAGTATAATTTGAAATTCAATTAAACCAATGCTACAGGTTTCTGTAGATGAGTTTATTTTCTTTTATTAAACGCAATCTCGAGGTTTCGGGCAACTCTGTCCTTCTACAGGAGTACATAGAAACAAATAAACCTCGTTTCTACGTGCTCCTGTAGAAGGGCAGATATGACTGAAAGCCCGAGATCACGTTTAATAAAAATAAAGAAACACATCTTCAGATACCTGTAGCATTTGTTTGATTAATATCAAGGAGATTCAAATCAAAATGATATTTTGAAATTGTTCATAAATTGTGGTGGGGGTGTCTTGTCTGTGGAGCAGATCAGATCGGCCCGTGCATCCTGATCACAATACCGGCCAACTGACGTAGTGGTAGTGTCTTGTCCATGGAACAGATCAGTTCGGTCCGTGCATCCTGATCACAATACCGGCCAACCGAGGTGCCTTGTTCGTATGGATGTCCTCTTCTGGATTGATGTCTACCATATAGAGGACTGCAAGGATGGCCAGGTATATGTGGTCCGGAGTGAGTTGGGTGTTTTAACAGTTATTCCAGTTCCTGTAGGATCTAGTCATGTCTGGGTTTATCTTCACTCCTTGAAAATATCCTGTTCTGAATCTTGAAATTTCATAAATTATAATATTTAATAGGGCTTGAAAAAGTTTATCAATTCTTCTTGTATTCCGTTTAATAATATCCAGTTAATCCATCTCAATGCTAATCCCAATTTCTGAGTTAGGCATCTTTACATTGAAAAATAAAGGTTATAAAATACAGAATAACTTGGATATTACTAGCGTCTTTAATACAAATATTTATCTTGGTCACTAGACTTTTAAGCCTTTTATTCAAAACGTTTTTAATTTGAATTTTTAGATAATTCGATTTTTTTTGGTCCGTTGAGCTTAGAATTATCCAAGCTCGACAAGTTTATATATAATATAATCTAGCGTAATATTTGCTACTTCAGTGTTGAAAATGTGTTATAGAAAATGTATAAATAAGTGATAATTATAAAAGGAAAACTATAAAGTTTCATCTTTGCTTACTTTCTTCCAAAAGAAAATTAAATACTTACATTTGCGGTCCTCTTTCTGATGATGATCTTGTTTTCTGCTATTGATGGAAATAGCAAGGCCATCTGAAAAAATATCTTCAAATTAGATTTCCGAATATAATTATTGTCATACATATTTTTTTTTTTGTAATATGATTGAAATTATATTTTAACTCAGCCACACAGTTCATTTCTGTACATAGAATGTAAACAACCTACGTTATCTATCACTAACCACAACCTATAAGTAAATAAATCATCTAATACCTGAATAAATATATCTTATAATAAGTTTGTTAATTATATAACATAAACAAAGATTTTACAATTTTAAAGAGAGTATATTTATTTATTTATTTAAAAAGGCATATATTGGATCAAATATCATTTATTTTACCAATATTTCAGTTGGATGAATGCCAATCTTTTTTTATAATATCTTGAAAAACGTTGGCGTTCTTCCAAATGAAATATTATTAAAATAAATGATATTTTGATCCAATATATTCCTTTATAATAATATATTTAATTATCGATTGCTCTATTTTAAAATAAATTTTTATTTATATAAAAGAGACAATTCGCCTCCCTCTATTTCCAAAATATACAAAGAATAGATGACGAACAATTTTCTCCCTCTATATAGATAGAAGTTACTCTGTTCTTAATTATTTTATAAAAAAATAATCACCTGGTGAAAAGAAGCATAAGTATGCGTATCGTAATTGATAAATTTCACACTAACATGCCACCATACATATAATAATTTCTTTATAAATTATAATAAAGATGTACTAAGCAAAGCTTCCTTTTTTCTATTATATGACCTCAAGGTACCTATTTATAGAAAAACTTCATGTTTAACAATTTGATAATATCAAAATTTAACTATATAAAGTGCTATATTTGGAAAAGATAATATTAATATATAAAATATGGACATATTTTACTTTTCATAATCTGAATAATTAGTCAATTAACTCACTGATGGAAAATCCTTAAAGCATTTTCTCGTAGAAAAGGATATATGCATCCGCGGTGTTCACATCTTTGGAGATTTTGCTCACGGAATCATCATTATAGTAGTACCATTGGTTGGTGGTAGGGTGTCTGCAAGCTGCGGTGCAATGCCCGGTGTCCAAGCTGCCAAAATGATTCACGAATGCATACAACTTGTATTTGGCTTCCGATCCAAATTGTGATAGGTCCAAAGTTGTTGGGCAATCAACCATCTTCTTGATCTTCGCCAATTCAAATGCCGAAAACCTTTTCAACTGAAGGGTTAAGATTCTTGGCCATTGTGTCACGCCATATTTTTTGATAGAATTCTTTGTGCCGCAGTTGGAGCAGGTGAAATCATCCAAAACTTCAGTCTTGAAATGTTCTTTCAAACAGCCCATTAAAGAAGGGCATTCTTTTTCATGGATGGCCAAAGAGAGATCCTTGAATATTTCGTAATTTTCCGAAATATTTTGGCAAAATTGGCAGCATCTGGTACTTATTATTTGACCAGCAAACGTGTCCACTATTGGGCTGCTTTCTTGATTGAGGTAGATTTGCCATGAGATATGAGCTTCGTGAGTTTTTTCGGTTATTTCTGGCGATTCTGTGGTCCGGTTGAAGTCTTCATGCAGCTCTTGGAGCAAATACTGTAGGAACTCCATAGGATCCTGTTGGGTATTGTTGCCGAACTTCTCTTCCACCATTCCAACTTGTTTCTGGAATTCAATTGGGCAGAATGCCCTTTCTTCGCTCCATATGGCCTTCAACAGCATTCCGAATCTCTTGAGGATTAGGCCTCCATTGATGCTATCAGTATTGAGCATGTCTTGGCTGAATTCCTTACAGCATTCTTTCAGTATAGGAGCTGTATGGGCCATGCATTGAACGACTGCATTACTGTAGCAGGTATTGCCTTGATTGAAAAGGCCTGCAGCATGTTTCTTGTGGCATGGTAGACCTATAACATATAGTAAATATAGTTATATTTACCTAATTTTGAAAATATTAAATTTTATATTAATAGAATGAAATTATATACTTTATTTTTTCCACAACAGGTCGGAATTTGAAATATATATATCTTATATAAAGAAAAGAGATGATTTTCTGTTTGAATTTTAGATCATTTTGAGGATTATAGTAATGCAGTTATTTGTTGGTTCTTTTCAGTGCTAAATGGTACCGGTGATGCAGTCGTGGTTAAATTCTTGATAGAATAATAATAAAAATGGTTTTGATCAGTAATTGCTTTTATTGTGCTAAAGAAATATATAAAAACATAATTTGGTTAAAAGTAATGCCTGGCTTAAGGCGAGTGAACAAAGAAAACAAAAGATTATTTACATAATGTACAAAGTTTTGAGCCGACCAACGGGGAAGAACAACAATGAGATTTATATGGGAAGCATGACCTCTGGCGGCCGATTTAACAGAATATTTTTATCTATGAAATATATAATTTTAAATAAAACAATATTTTAATATAACAATTTTTGAATAAAATATTTTAATATAACATATATATTTTCGGTTATTTTCTTTTCAACAAATATAACAGAGCATTTTTTCCACGCAACATGAGAATACATATGAAGCATCAAAGCGATTTGGAGAAGTTTCGAGACTTGAAGTTAATTTGTTTTCCAATTTAAAAAGTAAGATTATATTCTTTCTCTATATATATACGCGTCGGATACATTTTTTCTGAAATGTGATATCTTTGTAACCAAATATATATTGACATTTATATTTTTAATACAAAGCATTAACGCGCCTTCTATATATAACAAAATAAAACATTAAAACGCGAATGTTTCTTTTCATTGCAATTCTACTATACTAAAAGCTTATGTCCCTATTTTTCTTGAATGTCATTAACAAGATTCCATTCTTCAGTATAGCATATAAAAGCAGAATAATCCAATACAGTATTGGAGCTCTAAAGAAGCGGTCTGGTAGATTAAAAATTGGAGAAACCGTTGGGAGGGTTCACCACTGATAAGCCAAGCCCTCTCAATATTTTTTTCATCGCAGTAAGGACAGTAGAGGTTTGATTTATTTGTGAAAAGAATCATTCACGTCTTAATGTTTTAATTTGGTATATTTTTCTTTTAAAGAACACACCATATAACTTATTATGATTTTCTAACGAACACTCACCTCTGACAACACAATTCCTCCTCAAATAAAATTATGATTGAATAATCTACAAAGAAATACATCTATCTTAGATAATAGTTCTGTTTTCCCTTGACGATCTATAGAGTTTATCTTCGTGTCTATTTCCCTGCTCCAGTAACTAGAACTGACTTTAAACACAAGGTAATAAGACCATCCAAATAAATAAATGGTGTGTGACATTTCGGTAACAGCGTTGTTACGATCTTCAGAACAAAAGTACTAAATGATAAATTTTACGACAGCATATTTTAAATAGTTACTCTAATTAAGTGTGTTAACAAGATAGCAGATGAGAAGAAGATAGTTTTCTAAGAACCCTCTTCTTATCTGCCATCTTGTTTACACACTTGATAACAGTAGCTTTTAAAACATGCTGTGGTAAAATTTCTCATTCAGTACTTTTTTTCTGAAGATGGTTACAACGCTGTTACCGATATGTCACACAATATTTATTTATTTGGATTTTGTCTTATTACCTTGTGTTTATAATCAATAATCCAAATTATGCTTTATCATAGAACTGACCTAGAACCACGCGCAAATCATTGGATTATTTATTGATCAACTTATTGCTTTCTTACTCAGATTCTTAATACATGTATCACTGAGAGAGATTCTTCCATTGACCAAGTCTAGCTACAGCCATTGATAGGTATGGAACCTAAGCCCGTGGCCTTGGTGCAATCAGACCGGATGTTTAGGTCTTACATATTGGTCGCCGCAGTTATAGCACTGAGACAATTTGACAATTGACATACAGTCGACTCTCGATAATTTGAAACTCGTTAATTTGAATCTCTCGATAACTTGAAAAATATTACCGGTCCCTTGAAAAATACTCAATAGGTTTAATAAAATCAATATTAATTGGTTCTCTTGGTAATTTGAAGTTGAAGAAATAGTATCTTGACACAAATAAACAATTGTGAATATCTATACAAATGTTTAAAATAATAAACCATGAATTTTTAGATTAAACTCTTGTTCAATTGATTTTTTCTCTCCCTCCTCCTTTGTTGTTTAAACTCTTGTTATTTTGAACTCTTGATAAATTGAAATGTTTCTCTGGTCCCTTGAGTTTAAATTATCGAGAGTCGATTGTAGTTTTATTGACTTCTTGTCAATACAGGTAAAGTGCACAATCCGCACTATTTATGTGATAATGAGAAACAGAGAGAGAGATGGTGGTGTTGTTTTGTCCATATTTCTGATTTTGTTGCTCCATGGAATGCCATTGCCCCGTTAGTCAGCCACATTTCAGAGTTCCCTGTAGGCCTTTACGGTTACCGTAGCGGCTCGGGGCTCACGACACCGTACTACAGGGCAGTCCCTTACTTGTGCTGCTTCTCCCGCCCGCCATGTAGAGGAGGACTTCTGGGCAGGGAAAGAGAGATATCTCGCAATTAATTCATTCAACTAACAACTCTCCAAAACTTAACATTGATTTAAAAGTTATGTTTTATGTTTTTTCCTCTCAATGTATTCCACAATCATAAACTCTGAACATCGATTTTTATTACAAATTGTAACCTGAAGATAATTTTCTTGATGTCTCTATACAATATTCACCTATTTATAAACATTTTACTCAAAGTGCGTTCATTAATTTCCAGGACTGTTCCGTATCATAAAAAAAAAACAATTTAATATTTTTCAAAATATGCCCCTCCTTCCTCAATACACCTGTGCCATCTTTTTTCCAATTGTCGAAACAGGAGATGAAATGATATTTTGAGATGTTCCTCAAGGTTTCCTTCGATTCAGTTTGTATCATATCAACTTTGTTAAATTTCCTTCCTTTTAACTTCATTTTGAATTTAGAATAGAGTAAGGTATTTGGGGCTAAGTCGGGGGAATAAGGTGGATGAGGATATGTGTGGTTGAATGTTTGGCCAAAAACTGCAAAACAATATATACGTTTTTTAGTGCGGTGAAAAATAAAGTTCACCGTTTTAATTCATCTTTAAAAGGAAATGTGCCAATTTTGATATATAAATGCCATCCGCCCGCTACTTATATATATTATGAATTCGATATAATAAACGAAAAAAGTTTATATAGTTTTCTAATTAATGAAGAGGGAGAATTAAATAAATGAAATGTTTAATTAATTTCAAATACGAATATAAATGTGTTTATTCACTTGGGGCCCTTCATATCACAAACCTGGTTAATACCTATGGAGATTTCATTAGAAGAGAAAATTGCTATAAATATTAAATAAAAATCAAATAATTTTTTTGACTTTAAATATATAGGTGAATAATATTGTAAATTTATATATCCTCATTCTCAAACTTATAGCTGTGGAAGGATTACAAAGATCCGAAAGCTTGCATTTTTAACAATAAAGAAACGTATTGCTACTCTGTTTATATTTCATTTAAAATTATTGGGATACTCAGAATTTTTCACTTCGATTTCTATAATGTGGCGTTACCATGGCAGGTAGTTTGAAGAGTACTGTAAACATGGCACATATGGTATTAACCTTTACACAGGTCTTACATTATACATTGAACATAAAGTGAAATATTCCATAGCCGTCTCATGCGAAGAGATAATATTTTCATGTATCACCACTTCTCTGTGCCAATAAAGTAATAAAACTTCTCTAACCAAAACTTCTTTTAGACCATCTCTGGATGTGTGACAAGGAGAATTCATGTTTAATTTCTCTGCTATAAAAAGAGTTTTCCTCTCACCTTCAAGTTCCACGAGTTCTGACCTATCTGGGAGTTCTTCGGCGCAGCAACAAAATCTGAGTAGGATTTTCTTGGTCCATTTCCTCTTGTTCTGCGGACAATCTTCGGTCGGCCCTGATCTGGAATATACAGGTTAACGTCACATCTTGTGATCCAAGTTAACGTCACATCTTGTGATCTACAACCTTAGAGTAAAATTTACCTTTCTTCGCAGGTCCTCTGGTTGCCAAGTTCTGCCTCTGGTTGAATTGGCGCACTTTCCTTCTAGAACCATTTTTTTTTGTTTCAAAAACATTATGTTGAAAAGATATATTCTACTAGGAATTGGACTAAAATTATCTTTTAATTTTAACTAGATAAAAGTATAATTCTATTTTAAGGCTTAATATTATAAGATTTTTTAATTTATAAAATAATTTTTAGTTGTGTAGTACTATGTATACAGTGTACTACTGTGTACGTTTTCTGTTATTTAAAATGATTTTTAAATTTTTAAACTCATAATTAATGTAGTCCGTCATGTATTTAGACTATTTTCAGGCTAAAACAACATTTTTACAAATAACTTTCAATAAACAAAAGTTCACATAGATTAATTTCACTTTTCATTATATTTTCGTAAGAGTTATAACTCCTTCAATATCTGTACTTTAACACATTCTTTTCTCTCCGAAATAAAAAAAAACGAATGCCACTAAATTTTACTGATATTTCAAAATTGGGGGATAGGACTAAAAATTGGATAGATTATAATAAATGTTGCAATATATAGTACTTTTAAATTAACCATTATTTTATATATTAATTAAAATTTTATTCTTATTTTGTTATACCAATCAGTTAAAAGAAATTTCATAATTAAATCATTCAAATATTTTTTAATCATTTGAATAAGTTTCCTTTCACATTTAATATATATTTTTGTTGTTATTTATCTAAATAAGCAACTAAAATATTATTCTAAACAAAGAGGTCTCAATTTCGATCAAGCCTTATTTCCAACTAGATAATACAAATTCATATATTGAATTGAATAAAAGATTTATTTGCCAATATTTCGGGTGGCTAAGCGCCAACCTTTTTCAAGGTATTACAACATATTTATGTCAACAACTTTTACAAAGGTTCAGCTAACCGAAATATTGGCAAATAAATATTTCATTCAATTAAATATATGCCTTTTTATTATCTGAGATTTAAATATGGATTGCTCTATATTTTTAGAACGATATAATTAATACGATATTATTAATATCGTATATTTATATATTATATTAACATTACTAGTACACACATATTATGTGTGTACTAGTAATGTTAATATAATATATAAATATACGATTCACTATTTTAAATCAAAACGACTTCTATTATAAATGATATCTAAATTTATAATAAATTATTTATAATAAGTTACCTTCTCCGCAGATTCTGCAGGTTCTTGGTCGTCTTCATCGTCTGAATCAGCATGGAAAGTTATTTGTTTTATTTTATTAATTGTCATATGGCTAAAATGTGACTTTCACAGAAACATAATAGAAGCAAAGAGTAATATTCTAAGAACAAATATATATACATATTTATTTATAAATTAGATACTTCGGCCAGTTGAAGTTTTATTTTCTCAACGTTTCAACAAAAATCTTTTGTTCCATAAAATAATCCCTTGAATCAATATTAGAACAAGAACATTAAGCCTCCAGGGATTAGAACAAGAACATTAAGCCTCCAGGGTTAGAGCAAGAACATTAAACCTCCAGCGAAAAGTTTCTTTTAATTAGAACAAGAACATTAAGCCTCCAGGGTTCAGAACAAGAACATTAAGCCACCAGGGTTAGAACAAGAACATAAAGTCTCCAGGGTTAGAACAAGAACATTAAGCCTCCAGCGAAAAGTTTATTTTAATTAGAACAAGAACATTAAGCCTCCAGGGTTTAGAACAAGAACATTAAGCCACCAGGGTTAGAACAAGAACATAAAGTCTCCAGGGTTAGAACAAGAACATTAAGCCTCCAGGATTAGAACAAGAGCATTGAGCCTCCAGGGTTAGAACAAGAACATTAAGCCTCCAGAGAAAAGTTTATTTTAATTAGAACAAGAACATTAAGCCTCCAGGGATAAGTTTCTTTTAATTAGAACAAGAACATTAAGCCTCCGGGGATTAGAACAAGAACATTAAGCCTCCAGGGTTAGAACAAGAGTATTAAGCCTCCAGGGTTAGAGCAAGAGCATTAAGCCTCTAGGTTTAAAAGAAACTTTTCCCTGGAGGCTTAATGTTCTTCTTCTAAAAATATTTCGTCTTCGTTAAGAGTAATAAATAAAAATAAAGCATTTGACAAGGCGTTAAAAATTGTAACGTTGAGAAAATAATACTTTAACTGGCCGAAGTGTCGGATTTATAAAGAAATATGAATGCTGGCCAGGCAATCTATATCTTCAAGATAAATAGATTTACAGTTGTTATTTCATAAATGTTTATTGTTTTAAATATTTGCTGCTTCAAATTTGGAAAATCGAGTGTATTTACGGTCTCTTGTGTAAAATATTCTTCAAATATATTTTAAGATATACATCAATACATTGATGTAGTGAAATCAAGTCATTGAGCAGGAAGTGTTATCTCTCTTTTGGGTGTTTTTTTTTTTCAGGATTCTCTGTTATAAGTTCTAAAAATTATTATTAATCCAATTACCTGTTGGTATTTCAGACGCCAGCTGTCTCCGCAGTAGCCGTTTGACCTTGTTGAGCCGCTTTATGATTGGACCCTTTCTGTTAATTCTGGGCAAAGATCTGGAAATGGCACAATATATATGTTCGGAACATTCGAAAAAATTGGGAATCTTACTTGGATTTTCTTGGTTTGTGGCAGGTGTACGGCGTATTAGGAGGTGCTGGTGATGGCTGTTGGTCATACTGTGAACAAATATGTCTAAGATTGTATATTTCAAATATAATATTGAACAAATGGTTGTAAACATTCTTCATGTGAAATCTACTTTATATACTATAATACAATAACGCGCGCCATCTATATACAGCAAATAAAACATTAAGACGCGAATGTTTCTATCACACATCAATCAAACTTCTACTGTCCTTACTGCAATGAAAAAATATTGGGAGGGCTTGGCTATTCAGTGGTGAACCCTCTCGGCGGTTTCGCCAATTTAAACTACCTGTATTGAATCATTCTTCCCATATACCCCTTACTAATTAATATAAAATTCTACTGTCCTAAAGGCTCATGTCTATAGTTTTCTTAAATACCATTTTTGAGATGCCACCCCTTCAGTGAAGCATATATAAACAGAATGATCCAATACAGTATTAGAGCTCTAAAGAAGCGGTCTGGTAGATTAAATTGGCGAAACCGCTGGGAGGGCTCACTACTAATGAGCCAAGCCCTCACAATATTTTTTCATCGCAGTAAGGATAGTAGAAATTTGATTTATTTGTGAAAAATATATTCCGGTCTTAATGTTTTATTGACTTTCTATCCTATTGTTCTAGCCATCACAATTTATATCAAACTAGAAGTTTAGACACTGAACATGTGGAGGGAGATTCAAGTATATATTCGAACCGAAATAAATTTAATTAAAATATATTGCTTTTTTGAAATATATACTTTCATCACCTATAGCCAACAATCAATGTGGGGCACAATATTCAAGGATTTCCTTGAATTCAAAGCATATTTAGGAGAATCAACGCTAATCACAACTATATTGATTTAACGTAAATTGCAATTTTGAATATAAATGGCGAATGAACAGAAGGTAACGATATGGCTGTTGGATATTACTCTATAAATTTAAAATTGAACTACAGGCCTATAAAATTGATAAACGAGGAATAATGCAAATGAAAAATGATTCTATCATACAAATACATTATACTGATAGTAACAATTTAAATCACTTTCATATCACAACATCTTCTTTCTATCGTGTAAATTTAACTTCAGTAGAATGTGGCGCTTTCTTGGTGTAGCAAATGATAACGTTTTTATGCGCTTTGTGTTTTCGATAAAAATTTTAGTTCATAATTTCTTTTATATATAATGTTATTTTATTTTTATATAAAAATTATTTTTTAAAATAGTACAAATAATTTTAAATATAAAATAGGCGTTATTATCAATATTCAAAATATTCACACCCTTATTTTACAAAATTTTATTTTATCCATAATATATATATATATATATATATAATTTTTTTCCTCCCCATTGAATATTGACAAAAGATAATTTTTAACTTAATTCTATTGACGTTATGTAGCGCTGAGTTTGTTATTCACACACATTAATATGTTGTAATACTTTGAAAAAGGTTGGCTTTCAGCCATGTGAAATATTGGTAGAATAAATTATATTTTGATCCAATATATGTCTTTTTAATTAAAGTACTGTACATGTAATTATTATTGGATATCGATATTCAATAAATAACTTAAATCGTACTAAAATGTATATAGTATAAAGAGATAGAATATATGTGAAACATTGAAATTTACTTACATCATATGATGATTCACCATCATCGATTGGTTCGGCGTCTAGAAAGCAAAAGTAAATCCGATTATTTCATTGTGAAACATACAGCAAGGATTTTGATGACAAGTCTTGAAGCCGCTCGCTGCTCTATAACTTAGTACCGCTCTTTGCATATAATATGTGTACACTCTTTCACACCACAGATGATATATATTAATATATTGTTTCATTCAATACATGAAATGGATAACCCCTCTATTAAAATATTGATCACACTGGTCTACACTGAAAAAGATGTTTTTGAATAATGCATCAGTTTCTGACTTAATTTGAGATGCTGATCGCGAATATAATGTTAGTTTTTAGGTATCTCATCAATTTTTAGAGATAAAAACAATAATAAACTGTACGCAAATAAAAACTGTAGTATAAGAAAACCGAATCTATACAAAAAAAAAATGTAAAATGCTACAGTCAATCCTCCATGAATTTCAACCTTTTTGATTTTCTCTTATAAGTATATTCCGGCAGGTCGCGGGACAGATTCCAGCAGTAATCTGCCATCATGTGGCAGTCCCAGACACCTTGGTATCTCTCTTCCATCACATCCATGTCTTGATGGAATCGCTCGCCTTGTTCATTACTATATGCACCGAGATTATCAGGGAATTTGTCCAGGTGACTATGCAAGTAGTGATCCTTAATACTCATATTTACACCCAAAGTTTCATAGCTTTTAAGCATATTTTGAACAAGCTCTTTGTAATTATCGTCTCTTCTATTACCTAAAATTCCATGTACTACAGCCTTAAAGCCCGACCATGCTGCTTCTTGAATTCCATTCATGGTTATTAGAATATTTTTGTTATTCAAGAGCCTCTTGATTCGAAGTCCGTCAAATACTCCTTCTTTTATCTTTTCTAGGCTGATATCTGGAAAAAAAAACGACATATATATTTGAAGCATTCTCCATCTTTATCTAGACCCTTTACAAACTGCTTACATACACTGCGTGACATTGAAAATGGAACACCAAGAAATAGAGGCCAGAAGATTATGCAAATTTCAGGGTAGACGCGCCTAACCGAGTTATGCAAATGATGTAAAATGCGCAGCTCTCGTGCGCACATGGAGTAAGATATAAGGGAAGGAACTTGCAGAAAGGACAGTATTCGTGTCGTTATTTCTTCAAGGAAAATCATTGTAGAAATTTTGTTCTTGTTGTCAAAAGACACGTGTAATAACAGAGAAATTCCAGGTCATCGTAAACGGAGGCAGTTCAAGCAGACAGACGCTTTTACGAGGGGCATGGTGATCGGACTGAAAAGGGCAGGTTGGTCCATACGTCAAATCGCAGCTGATACACACCTTGGTGCGTCCACGGTGCACCGACTGTGGAGAAGATGGTTGGAACAAGGAAATGTGGCAATTTATAGGAATGTCGGTGCAACCAGAGTGACGTCAGCACGTGTGGATCGGCGTATCCTTCGACAAGCAGTGGCGGCCCCACAAGCCACTTGTACCGCCATCCTGCAACATGTGCAAGACACCCTAGATCATTCCATCTCGACCAGAACCATTTCCCGTCGATTGGTTGCTAATGGCTTGCACTCATGCCGTCCGCTAAGAAGACTGCCATTGACCCCACCGAATAGGCGCCAACGTTTGGAATGGTGCCGGGCTAGATCGACGTGGATGACGGAATGGCACAGGGTCGTGTTCTCAGATGAGTCGCGTTTCTGCTTGTCCAGTGATAGTCGCCGTGTACGCGTGTGGCGTCGACGTGGAGAAAGGTCCAATCCGGCAGCAATTGTGGAACGCCCCACCGTGCGACAACGTGGAATCATGGTTTGGGGCGCAATCGCGTATGATTCCAGGTCACCTTTACTTCGTATTCAGGGCACTATGACGGCCCAACGATACGTTGATGATGTGCTGCGACCGGTGACACTCCCCTACCTTCAGGGGGTACCCAATGCCCTTTATCAGCAGGATAACGCCCGACCGCACACTGCTCGCATTAGCCAACATGCTCTGCAAGATGTACAGATGCTTCCCTGGCCACCGTACTCTCCTGATCTCTCACCAATCGAGCACGTCTGGGACATCATTGGACGCCGTTTGCATGCCTTGCCACAGCCGCGTTCAGAAGACGAACTGTGGCAAATGGTTGAGAGGGAATGGAGAGCCATCCATCAGGACGCCATCCGTACTCTGATTGACTCTCTACCTAGACGTGTTGCTGCGTGCATCGCCGTACGCGGTGGTCCTACTTGCTACTAAGCCGACGCCGTTCTCGCTCTGTATTATGGCTATCATTTTGAAATGAAGATCACTTATTGTTCGTCCCTGTCTCTCTCTGTCTGCCGAGTTTCATCACTTTCTGGCCACTATTTCTTGGTGTTCCATTTTCAATGTCACGCAGTGTATAAACCTAGCTTTATATGTAATGGTGATAGAATGATTTTTTCCCGAAACACCAAAGGTTTGCTAATCACATTAGCTTTTCCTTCTGTAAGTTCATTTCAAAGAGGCCATTTGTTTATTTTCCAATGTATTTGCCGTGTCCTGCTAGCCCACATGCATAAAAACAAGGATACTTGGTGTATCCGCTTTGATATCCCAGTAAAAAGTTTACCATTTTTAAATCAACCCAAATAAACCAATTATGCTCGTTGTATTTTATTTTATTCAAGATGGTTTTTATATTTCAACATTCTCCTTCATTTTTGTTGTATACGCTATTGGAATAGATGCATATTTATTTCCATTATGAAGTAAAACACATTTGATGCTACGCACGGAACCATCGATAAAAAGATACCAATCTTCAGGACGGTATTCGTCTAGTTTTAAAAGATGTAGTAAGCCTTTTACATTAGTGCAGTAAACCAGATTTGCATCCTGCTGGTAGAAAGAAAAGAAGGAACTTTCTCTTGTCCGATAAAATGTCACGTTGATATCGTCTTCAAGTTGGCTCATTTCTTTCAATCTTGATCCAAGCAGTTCCACATCTTGCTTTGAAAGTCTCAGGTCACGTGTCAAATCATTCAGTTTTGGTTGTGAAAAACGTTTTGGACATTCTTGTTCTCCATAGTTCTCACTATCAGAATCATCCAGTTCGATATCCTTTTGTGTGGTGTCTTCTGATTCATCATAAAGAAGATTATTAGCACTGGATGAAAAAACTGGGAGGGGACTATTTGGAGGGCCATGTGGCTTTGGAAGTCTAGCTGAATATAGGTCTTTGTATATAATATTTTTCTTACCATTCCTGTTAAAGTGTTTCAAGTCTTGTACGTAAAAGTAACAATCATTGTCATGATTTTTTATCATTCGCCAAACCATAGCGATCCCAAATGTCAGTTGCCTTTCACCCTTTGTCCACAGGCGCAGTGTTTCGACACACGTTTTGCATACCTTTTGTGGAGACCATGTCTTTTCCTGGTTTCCTAATTTTATACCAGAATATGCGAAATACGCCCGCTTTACAAAGTCTGTTATTTCATTTCTTTGCGCTTTTACAGTAAATTCGCCACATATATACCAGAAAATATTTGGGTCGTTTTTGTAGGATCTTCTTTTGGAAACCATGTCTGGAAGTGAATTTATTGATGTGTTAAAATTTTATTTTCATAAAGTTTATGGCATAGCTTTTAAATGAAAGATGTTTGAAATAATAATTTTTATTAAATTTAATCTGTGTGAATAAAATATATTCTCACTAAAAATTTAAATACTTATTTAATTTTTGACAATTTCAAATTAAAATATAAAGAGACAAAGGTCGTTCCCGTCAAAATATACGTCAAAACTAGACGCTATCTATTGACTTTCGCTGTAAAATATCGGTCTCAGATCGGTGACAAAGCCACAACACCAGCTTTGGCATACTGAGAAGCGTCCACCGAAACCATGGTTTCGGGCTAATGGCCCTCGTCAGCCTAGGGCGGACTTTATTCCATGAGATCCACACGGGATCCAATGGAATCTTGACAGTCTGCCAAAGAGGTGTTTAGCTGGCAAAGTGACAGGGCCAAATGTCACCGACCTGAGGCCGATAGTTTGCGGCGAATGTCAATAGATGGCGTCTAGTTTTGACGTCTATTTTGACGGGAGAGGCGACCTTTGTCTCTTTAGATCAATTTCCTCCCAACAAAATTTCCATCTATATTCAAATAAGAAGTGATGGTATAATGTTTGGAAGTGATTTATTTATTTTAATTGTTATAAAATATCATTTTTATATGAAGTTAATGGCGTATGTTTTAGAAGAACTTTGAGATGTGGTGATTGTAAAAATTATTAACCAATCATGATGACCTGGAGTTTTCTTTATGAAAATATTATTTTGGTGAAATACACTTTATGGTCATTATCTATAGATTTTGATGACATACAGAAAACCTAAGAGATTCGGATCAGCGCCATTGGATTACCCAAAAAAAAAAAAAATTTTAGATGCTCAAACATCAAAATCCTTTTAAAATTTTGTAGATCTGTGTAATAATCTAGCTTCATATAACAATTCTGTATGGTGAATATGAACTATTTGTTTAGGATAGATAGAGATTCACATAAATTGTAATTTTAATTCATTTCAGAAACTCTTTTGTAGGCAAGTTGATAAGAGACTTAGAGATGCCCAAATAATTATATAAGCAATAATGATTATCATTTTATATAATATACTAGCCGAGTGACCCGGGCAACCCCCAGGTTCACCCGAAGGGCCCATGAAGACACATTAAGAGTATAGATGGTGGCTTAAAAACTGCAATGGATATATTCTGATTTTTGGAAGCAGCATTTTAAGTGAGGTTAAATAAAAATACTTTTTAGGCAATGTATATACATTCGGCCAGATTCGAACACGGACAAATATTGGACATCCAGAGTAGATCCCCAAGTACAATTTCTACAGAGATATAACTATGAAAAGGAATCAGCGCTCCAAGACATTAATATATATTATTTTTTATTATTATGAAAAGTCCTTTTGGGCACAACTTCGAAATGATTTTGAAATAAAAAAAATGTTGGTTTCAATATAAAAAGGAATTTATTCACTGTCAAAATTCCTCTAATATATATTCTAAATCAATATGAAATTATTAATGAGACTCAATTAAACATTTTTGACAATTGAATTGTCATCGTGAGTAAGCAAAGAAAAATAAAAGTTTTAAATATCCAAAATATGTTGAACTATTTTTTTTTAAATTCAATATGACCAAAAATATAGAAGCAAGTTTGACCACGTTTACAATATTTATTGGAAAAGGCACACATGAGGAATTTATTAAAAATATGATATTCATTTCAATAATTATATCACCATTTGTATTATTTAATATAGAACCTTAATATGGTTAAAGAGTTGTTGTCGCTTTATACACTTTCATTGAATGGGAGCATGTTCTATATATTTGACTGTATATTTCAAAAATATTATTTGCGTTTAATTCGTAAAAGAGAGCATCAAATAAATAATGATGATAAAGATATAGAAAGAAGCATTTTACCTAGTATACAATTGGAGTAGCTATGTATATAGTTATAAACTCTATATTCTGATAATTTTAAGGACTAAACAGAAAGTTTGAATTATTGAAGAATAAACTAATGACATATAATCATGAATTTTGCCATTCTGTCACTAATGGGCAATTTCATAATGATCTTATTATAAACTCACCAGGCTGTGAACGTAGCTCTGAAGCAGATTCCACCTCAACCACCAATCTGAAAACCTCTTTCTGGGCTTTATTCAAAGGTCCTAATACTTTTAATTCGTTTGAATAGAAGTTGGCCTGTATTGGATGTGGACAGAAACTTACTATTTTATCCTTAGAAGTTCAGCCATAATCTGCCTTGGTAGCATAGGACGAGCGTTATGAAGCCAGAACCACATATTTTACTTCAACAGCCCAGATGTTCCCTGCCCTCCACTCGGAAACTATTAATGGGTTGAATGTGTCTCTCTCTGTTAATTGTAGTTCCACGGGACACAAAAGTTGATAAATCACTTCCCTTCAGAGAATAGCAACGTTTCTTAGATATCTCTACCCTAGAGGGTTTCTACTGCTTGCTCTGTTTTCTAGTTTCTATATCCTATCGGCGGCGCCATGATAGATCACTAGTCACAATGATTTCCAAGAAGTCCCTACGTTTGGATGAGAATCGTCGAAAGTGAGTCTCTATGAAACCTTATGGTTTCTGATCAGATATTATTCGGAACAAGATGTAAGGTTTTTATCGAAATGTGTTGTCTAATTTTAAATCAGAAATTGATATTCACGGATACCGTGTTTATTGCAGCGTCTTCTAATCCACGACAATATAGTGAAGGTTACTGCTTAGATGAGAATATATAATTTGTCAATAACTTTGTTAAGCAATTCCGTCCAATGAAACACCTTGTGTTTATACAGCTCTCCGACGACGGGATATTTCTGAAGGTCTGATTCCCTCATCAATTAAGTGACCTTTGCTCTTGTTTTAACACCCCAAATGCTCGAATTATAGGATCTAATCCTGTTCTACTAACGAACGAAACATTGTAAACGTGACAAATATGTCTTTATATTAGGTGTAAAATATTTATAATCATAAATCTATACCTTTATTGATTGCTTGAATCACGCTTTATTCAAAATCGAACATAGATTCTCTTTTTATATATACAACTCCAAATCTGATATATATATTTTGATTATACTTTGTACACACAGAGCTCTTTTATTACAATCATTTCATTCGCGATCGAACGTTGTGGCCCACTGTATGTATTACATCCCAAACACGATGCGACACCAGTCTTCTCTGTCTTGAGCTCGATGTACCATCTCGGCGACCGTTAAACCAGTGAGTTCTTTTAATTGGTCCACGAAGCGTGTCGGCGGCGTCCAGGAATGCGTCGCCCAGACGTCTTTCTGGTCAGTATGGTGTACTCCATTCCCCTGCGTCGCGCGATGTGACCGAAGAATCTCAAACAATTCCGTTGTATACCTTGCAGAAGTCGATCATCTTCCGAAATCGACAGTTGTGATAGTATCCATGTATTCGTCCTACACGCTGTCAAAGGTATACGAAGCATTCTTCGCCAACAATACAACTCGAGCGCATTCGATTTTAATCTCTAGCGATGATGTTATAGTCCAAGACTCTGAAGCATAAGTAGCCACTGAGAAAACTAGTGCCCGGACTCTCCTTGGTTCTCGTCGTTTGTGAGTCTTCCCATTGCCGCTTTTTCCATCGCCATCCTTCTCCGGACCTTTCTCCCAGATCCTCTCTTGTCAGTTATTAAAACACCGAGGGGTAGGTGGACTTGTAACCATCCCAACACCTCGTGAGATGGCTGAGTTTTCCTTTGATATATGTGCTCTATTAATCATCAAGAGCTGGAATTTGCCTCTATTTAGCTCCAATCCCACTTCCCCCGAAATCATTTCAATTCTAAGGAGTAGGTTTGCCATGTCCTGTTTACTTCTTGCAAGCAGGACAATATCAACCGCGTATCGAAGATTTGAGACAAGTCTGCCCCAATCAACGCCTCTTCTCCGTAACCTTCCGTTACCCTTCTGATTATCCATTCTCCATATATATTGAAAAGAGTTGGGTAAAGTATACAGCCCTAAGCGCTTAGCATGATTATTCAATACATTTCTGTGAATGAAGCTCCAAGAACTCGAATATGGCCACAAATTTAGCATAAGTCTGAATTTTGAGTTTGAATTTCCTTTCTTAATAACGAATCTTCAAGGAAATTTATTACACTAATCTTTATTTTCATATTTTGATATTTCATATTTACCACCTTATCACTCTAAGGTGTATTAAAAATACTAATAAAATGGAAATATACACACATCGGTTAAACTTCCAACCGGCAATACCTAAGTGAAATCTAGTTTGCTTTTGGAGGCTCTTAAATCTGACCCAAAGACTATATTTGACATTTAAGAATAAATAAAAGGCACAGGGATAAAATTGTGGATATTTGGTGAAGGTCATCAACCATTATATTATATGTCCAATAATTCTCTGTTATCGAAACATTGCTTGCTGCAGCGTGAGTTTAGAAAAATAATTCGAGCTTCTTTCTTTATACATCTATCAAGTTTTTGATAATATCTGTGGAACAAAACGGTGTGTAAAATTTGATTGTCCGAATTCTTTCTTCTTTCAAAACCACTGTATCAATATGAACAGTATTTTGAAATATGTAGACACCATTATTTTATAACTCTCCTAGGTTTGTTGCCTTTTGTTAGCATTTGCTCATTCTCAAATACTCATACTCTAAGAAATACCTTTTTGTCTGAATATCAAACTTGAATATCCAAGATTGTTAACACCCGGGAGCCATAGAGCGCGATAAAAGACCAAATTGATCTTAATTTTGTAAAAGTATCAAATATCAACAGGTTGTCTTGCGAAAAGTGGGAAACCGTCTCCAAGCCCATTGAGTGGGAAAATACTTGGATTTGACCATATTCAAGATGTCCAGAAGTTGTTTCTCCTACACCAAGGTTCCATGATATGCCATGATGATTCCTTGATGTCCCGTGATGGAAGTTCATGACTATAAGGTGAGCATCGGAGAACCAACATGATCCTTTAAGCCGATATTTCACTTATACTAGCAATGCGTTTCTTTTATTAAAAATGAGATAGATATCAATTGTATTAAAATAAGTGCATTGCTAGTATAAATGGTAATTTTGTCTAAATTCTCTAGCAAATCATTTTTATTTGAAACGAAATAGGTTTTCTTAGGCCTTTCACCATTGTTATTAGCATCTCGATAAAGTTCAATCTGAACCTTGACGCGCTTCAGATTTCATCGAAGATAGACTTTCTCGAAGTACTAATCGTGCATATCAACGGCAGACTATCATTGGCGAATGCAAGGACGTTCCCTATTGTGATAACTAACTCGAAATAGATCAGTAATGAACTTACTGATGAAGTTAGCGGCGCTGAATGTATCTCTTGAAGAATCTTCTGCACAGTTTGAACGGGCAGGTATAATTGCTATCGATTCTGTAATGTAAACCCTTTGTATAGTAGTTGTAACTTCTTAACAACGGTGATGGAGCACCGCTGAATATCCAAGAATCCTCGGGCCACTTTGTCAATTACGGACTGCAGGTTGATGAAATGACATGCCAGCGGCATTTTATCCATCGTAGCGATAAGGAAATAATCAGACACATCCGATTTTACCAAGATAATATCTCCCTGTGCTTAGGTCTGACACTCCGGAGCAATGGAAGGCATTGGTAGAGGGCAGAACACCGAGAAAGATTCTTCTGACGATGTTGTAATCCCTAGTAAGTAAAGCTTTAGGGTGTTTACCCTTTAGGCCTTCACCAACAAACATTTTGTGGGAGATTAGACTTTCCAAGACGAATTTTAAAACTCTTCTGAGCTTAGATTTCTTGATATCTCAATAAATACCCGCATATTAATTATCCAAGCCCTTCACGAGTTTTCAAAGCTATCTGTTCCATCCGCTCTCAACGTTTTCTTGTATGGCAGTAGACCGATTATAAAGTTTCTATCTCAAGTCTTTGAAGATGTCTGTTCAATATAACCAAATTTTCATGTTTTCCAGCGTAAAATCTTGTCTTTCCCTATAAAAATGGAGAAGTTCTCTGGGCGAAGGGTTGAGCTGGCGAAGAGCACTCACTGAAGGTGCCAAACACTATGCGTCACAGGTTCTTACCCTCGACGAGGTTCCCCTAAGTGTCGAAGACTTTAGTTTGTCACGAATGTTGTAGACTGACAGTCTTGACGTGCCAAAATACCAGAAGTGAAGTATAGTTGGCCTTCACAGGTTTGGTCAGAAAAATGAGGCGCACAAGTTAGCTGGCTCCACTGACATAATCTTCTTCGATAATGGAAACATAGATATTTGATATCCTTGATAAGGTTCAGATATTCACTTATTCTTAAAATATTTCAAGAGAGAAGCCTCCAGTGATCGACGATGTTTTCCTGAGCAGCGCTTCTACTCTCATGGCGTCTGACATCAATATAAGAAGCGTGGAGGAAGATGGAGCACGTAGCTTAGGAGAGTCTTTCAAAATTGGCCATATGATCCGAGCAGTGATATGTCAGGATCCAGTAAAACTGAACATGTTGGGAGAACTTTGATACTATTAGGACTCGATTCAAACAGAGTAGTGTATATTTGTCTTCCATAATTGAAAATTCCTCTCAGTCGCATATTGTTGAACAGCGGTGTTGTCAAAGATAGAGAGGTCCGGTCCAAGAACTTCAAGCAAGGCGTTGACGAGAAACCACTGATCTTCCTTTAACGGCTTCATACGCTGTGACCTGCAATTAAAGATGTCGTTCTTAAGGAATGCACGACATTTGACAGGTAATGCAGGTCTTGAAATTCTAGACGTTGGTGCTGGCGATGGCAATACACAATACCACAAGCGTGGTAACAAAGGACGGCGAAGTTGGATTCTCTTGGAGTGTAGGTTGTCGCAATAGGCCCTGAAGCAATGGCAGAAGTCCTATACCGTACAGGGCCAGGAATTTTGGCTCCAGCATTAACACGAAATCAACTGTTTGGCGCTTGAAGGGGTAGAGCACGACTTCATATATCTTCATGAACGGCAATACCGCGCGTTGAGGCACGCTATGCTGGAGCCCAAAACATCTGCTTATTTTTTTCAATCTTGATGGTAATGAGCTTGTAAAGAAGCAAGGCCTTATTATCTCCAATGAAATTTATTTGGCTAAGAGCGGCGTTCATGCTCGCATATTTCTAAGAAATAAATGCCGGAATAAGTTTTTAATAGGATATTAGTAGTTTATTTTCTGAGCATCTCTTTGCTTATGACTGCTGCCTTTGTGTTTTCGAACAGAGTCTGGGAACCGCTGAAGAACTGCATTCAGTTTCTGCTTTCCTCTTAACTTTTTCTTTAGATTTTTATAAAGACGATGTTATTCCCGAGTGTAAATTGAGTGAGTTTATATCTTGCACTTTAGAGAAAAATAAAGGAACAGAATTGTAGCTGTACCTTAGGCTTGCTCTTTTCCCTAGACCTGAGGCATTTTGTTGTTGGTTATGTTGCGATAGGTCCTGATAAAGAATAATATTGAAAATAATTGTCGATTAGTACATTGCCTTGATTATACCTAGGCTGTAGTATTAATACTTTATATCTCTTCTGAGGCAGCTAATCCGGCACTTGCTGAACTTGATTCCCAGAGTAATGTAGAAGGGCGTAGCACCACCGTTGGACTATATTTCCAGTTTCCTGGGAGTTGATGGATCATCAATATCTCATTTATAGATGTAGAAACCTCGCTGTTTCAGGTTCTCACGGCTTAAAGCGTCATAGTGACTATCCGGCAATGTGGTTGCAGTGCAGCTCTGATGTCCTCATTCTTCAAAGCGATTTACGGAATACCAAAGACAATCTTCTCGGCTTTTTTTCTAAATGAAGATGTATCGAGGAGTCATGCTCCAATAGGGAGGCATTCCTCAACTAGGCTTTTTAACGTATAAACTTTGTACAGTCCAACCATAACCTGGACTGATATCTTTTCGGCCTGGTAAATGGAAGATTTTCTCAATAATCTCGAGTCTTGGTACTTGGGATGATTGGAATTCCGAAGTTTAATTCGAAATAGAATCAATGGCCGAATATTGCGACCGCAGGCCTTGCCTAGACCAGAGCCTCTTGTTGTTTTTATCAGGTTTCACAACATTGATATGACTTTGATGCGAGAACATCGCGCTTCGAGATTTTTGTTGGCTGTTCTTTTATTTTGGAAATATTTTGCATTCAGAAATTTTAAATACTTCGGAATCCAATTCCATTTTCAAAGTATCGACGTGGTATTCCTAATTTAATTTTTCTTCAATTTTTTCAACGCACTAAGATCTGATGTCTTAACATTGCTTTGCCTGAAATTTTAAACATTTCAATTGTTGATTCTTAAACCTTGGCTATAGATTTAACAATTTTAATGGAATATTTTTCATTGTATTCATGAACTGGAGAATTTTTCTTCAATACTTGGAAGAAGATTCAGACAACAATTTCACTCCAAAGACAAGGAACAAGTGCGTTGAGTAATTCATGATCGAGTTAGAGTGATAACCAATTCATTCAATGACATCTGGAAATAACATTGAAATATTCTGAAGATCATTTGTTGGTTGGAAATTGATTCAGATAAAAACACAGTCACATCAAACAATGATTTATTTAACTCCTGACGTTTCAGTGACTTCCTGTAAATCTCTTCAGGGAAATGACAGGAATTTACTTAAACGTCGTGAGCTGAAATAAACTGTTGATTGATGTTGCTGTGTTTTTCTCCGAACATTTAAAAAGGTATCGATGATTCGCCATGATAAAATTTCAAATATATATATATAGAATTTAAAGAATATTTTTGCCATCAAATTATAGTATCATATATAAAATAATGTTTCTCGAAATATATTTTGTCCATTGTTACTATATATATACAGTCGATTCTCGATAATTTGAAAATTTTTCCCGGTCCCTTGAAAAATGCTCGATAAGTTGAATAAATTCAATATTAATTGGTCCCCTCGGTAATTTGAAGTTGAAGGAATAGTATCTTGCCACAAATGAACATTTTTGATTAACTGTACAAATGTTTAAAATAATAAATCACGAATTTTTATAGCTCAAACTATTGTTTGAGAAAAAGCAAGACCCGAAAGTGCTCCCAATAAATGTATTACTTTAAAAACTTGTGGTAAGTTACTTATTTAATTTTGTTTCAACATAGTATGTATATCCCGAAACGGCCAAAACTTCAAACTCTTGTTTACTTGATCTTTTTCCCTCCCTTCATCTTAGTTGTTTAAATTCCTGGTCTTTTAAACTCTTAATAAATAGAAATATTTATCTGGTCCCTTGAGTTTCAAATTATCCGGAGTCGACTGTATATATATCAAAAAGGGCATATCCCGACCATTCCCAAATGAGCTTTTTAGATAGCAGAACGCCATCTAGTGGAACAGAAATCAACTAAACGTTGATATAGCCTGTTCCCTGATATTTGTCCAACCCATTTTCTTGATTTATCAAGATGTATTAATTAAATGTATATTGCCTATTGAAAATTCGAATTAAATTATTTGAGTACTTAAATAAATAGAGATACAATTTTTTACTTTTAAAACCTATAAAATGTTATCTTTTTTGTACAATTTGAATAACTATTTCGAAGACTTGTAAAAATTCATTATTAACTCCCCCTTTCAAATTTTACATGTTCAACTAGTGTATTTGCTGCTTATAAAATTGTAATTTATTTTCGTTCGCTTTCACGAGAAATTTTACGAGTAAATTTTTCTTGAGTTTAGAAGATATAAGTTTCCGCCTCCCATCATGGCGGGATACCGATACCACCATGTGAGCGACCACTTAGTTTTCATTTTTAAAATGTATCTCTAAATAAAAAATTTACCACTCTCCCACTACACCTTTTTTTCGCAGATAGCACTTCATCAATCGTTGGTGAATGGGTTTGCAAAAGGACAGTTGAGCCTTCAGTATGGGAAAAAGAAGCTGTCCATTTCTACCACAGTACTGTCATCCACCTGATTCCCTCCTAGAGCTGCTAAGAAGCCACGACATGATCCAAGTGTCCACGGCAACAACTATTTTCTGTCACCACCTCTACCAGTCACTGTAAGTAACGACCTCGCGTACCGCCGAATTTTACGAACGAAACATAAAGCCAAGTATTGCTATTCACTAGTCCAGAGGTCGGCAATCTGCGGCTCGTGAGCCACATTCGGCTCTTTGGATGTGAAGCTGAGGCTTTTATATAGTTCCATAGGCAAATATTATTCATGCGAGTACTATTTATTGTTGGCAAGAAAAAAAATATGTGGCTCATTAAAAACTTTGAAATTTTGTAAATTGTAATTTTTGACTATTCTGTCTTAAAAGTTTGACGACCCCTGCATTAGACACTTCGAGTCCTTTGTTCCTCAAATTATATATCATATGTTTACATTTCAATTTAGAAATAGCATTCATTTCTCATTTAAATATTTTACAAATATATAACTTTGTTTAAACTCAAAATATTTAATCCTTTATATTACAATTTTGCGCGCACACACTCACATGTAATCATTTATTTTAATTTTTTCACTATTTCAAAAGGTTTTCCCTATATCAAAAGTACATTTTAAACATTCATATGGAAACAAATATAAACTCAATAAAAAATTAATATATAGCTTATATTTAGGGCTATATTGTATTACATTTTGTATCTGGATCGTATGATAGTGATTTTGCTAATCGCACACATTTGACTTCGGTAAAATATATATACTATATATTATTTACCCCCATATATTTTTACCCAGCCTATGACGTTTAACAGCCGAAGCTTTGCTGGTGTTCTTTTTTTACTATTATATGCTAACTGCTCATTTAATATATATATATATGATACATTTTGAATGATAGAATGTAAATTTTATTTTGTTTTTTTACTGAAGATTCAACTAAATGGTGTATGTAAATTTTTGTTTTGTTTTAAAAGATTTGAAAAAAATAAAGAGATGATTATTGAGGTGGAGACGGCCACAATCGACTGCTAATTCTTTTTCACACATAGAATTACATCAGCTAGTCGACAGGATCGCTGCCTACGGGAATAAATTCGAAATGACATCGAAGAAAGACTTGAAAACTTTACCGAAAGAAGTGGTTGTTACCGGAGCGAGAGTAGACATTTCAATTAAAGAAATTTTGCCGATTTTCAACCCGGATACAGGCCTTACGTATCAAGAATGGCGAAATCTTTTTGAAAGAACAGTCAAGCTTCAAAATATTTCAGAAAATGATGCTCTATCAATGATCCCGAGCATTTTTAAGGGAAAAGAGTTAGAGATATACGCCTCGATGTGCCAGGACGTGTTTACGTTGGATGAACTTCACCAAGCTATGAATACATTTTTCCCGGTATCGACAAGTGGATTGATGAGGCAGTTTTGGACTGAAAAGAAGCTACCATCACTACCCCCCACAAAAAAAATCATTACTTAAGCCTTCATCTAAACTATATTTCATTGAAAACGGTATTACTTATATTAGGCTAAAAAAATAGAGATAGGATTATAGTACCACCCTCCTTACAACAACAATTGATAAGTAGGGCTCACGAAAGTTTAGGACACCCCGGCATAAGTTCAATGGCTAGAGTTATCTCAACTCAATATTATTTCAAAGGAATGATAGGACAAATAAAAAATTATATTCTGAAATGTAAAATATGTCAGTCTGTAAAGAAGCCAACTACACCTTCGTATGGACTCATGGGTAATTTACCACTAGCTGAGAAACCATTTGATGTAGTTGCCCTTGACAGTATTTTAGGATTAGGGGATTATAACAGTACAAAGAATTGTCTTCATGTGATAGTTGATCATCACTCAAGATACATCTGGGCTTATCCTTCTAAGAGTACGTCTATAGCAACGTACATCAATATAATAAATCAGCTATTAAATGTAGGTAAACCAAAAATTATCGTTACTGATAGGCACCCCTCATTTGTGTCCAAAAGGTTTAACAAATTTATACAAGAAAAGGGCATAAAACACGTGATGACATCCCCTTCGCACCCACAGTGTAATGGGCTTGTAGAGAGGGCGAATGCGACAATTATCTCAAAACTTAGACTTCACCATCAACAAAATCCCAGAATACCATGGCCCAAATTATTACAAAAGGCCTTAGAAGAATATCGGAGTATTCCTCATTCCATAACTAAAATGCCTCCCGTTTATTTGCTTTTTGGCATAACGCCATCATATATCAATAAATTAACAAGAGCATATCCACCCGTAGAAGAGGCTAGGAAAATTGCAAATGAAAATACCGAAAAATTACATCTTAAATTGGTAAAAAGATATAATGAATCCCATAAAACGCCTAATCTAAAAATAGGGGATAAGGTCCTTTATAAGATCCCTTACCAATCAGGTCAAGGTAAGCTCATGCCAGCCTTTTATCCAGAACCATACACCATAATTTCCATACCCTCACCACAAACCATAGAAATAGATAAGCCTTGCCAACCCGAAAATAAGCATGCAACAATAGTTAATATTTCTAAAGTAAAGCTCTGGGATCCGGTAACTGAAGATAATACTGAACCACCATTCCCATTTCAGGAAGAAGAGGATTTGGAAGGATGCTTGGGTATCGAACCTAACAAGCAAGCTTCCACCGATAGTCCTCAGGTTTTATTCTCTTCCATTAAAGAAAAAAAAATCCAGATCACCCCACAGAGCCCCTGGAGAAACTACTGCCGGTTTCAAGAAAATAACAAAAAAGTTGCCCTGGAATGGGATTCTACATGGAGAGTGTTTCCATAGACATGTAATGTCCATATCATTTTTTTTTTCTCCTGCCTATTGTTAGTTAGGTTTTGTATGGCCACCTTTTCCTGTGATTTTCCCCAAATAACAGGCTTTGGTCGCCTTTTACCTCTAACAATATGGTTACTTGTGTAATATATTTTTTTGCAATGTATCTTATCCTTTACCTTCCATCCCCTCCCAACCTCCGTTGAGAAAAAAATTAATACATTTTTTTTTTGTGGGGGGTAGTGATACATTTTGAATTATAGAATGTAAATTTTATTTTGTTTTTTTACTGAAGATTTAACTAAATGGTGTATGTAAATTTTTGTTTTGTTTAAAAAGATTTGAAAAAAATAAAGAGATGATTATTGAGGTGGAGACGGCCACAAACGACTGCTAATTATTTTTCACACATAGAATTACATCATATATATACATAGTGTGATCAATAATTTCCAGGAATGCTAAATATCTAAAGAAATACAAAAGTTTAATATTTTTTTATTTTAAATTTCTCAAAATAATCACCGTCACTATCTATACACTTGTTCCATATTTTTTTCCTGATATCAAAACACCTCTGAAAATCCTCATCTTTCAGGCTTCTCAAAATCTTCTTCGTATACTCCTTTATTTCGGATATTGAATCAAATCGACGTCCTTTTAAGATTTTTTTTTATTTTAGGGTAAACGAAAAATTCGTTGGGAGCAATGTCAGGAGAATAGGGTGGCTGGGGTAGTAAAGCAATTCCGTGTTTAGCCAAATAGAGTTGTACAGTGACGGCCGTATGTGGCCGTGCGTTGTAATGATGCAAGAGACAATTTTTCTTATGCCATTTTTGGGGTCGTTTCTGACGCACAGCCTCCCTCAAAGATCGCAATACATCAAGATAGTAATTTTGATTAATGGTCTGACCATCGGGCACGAATTCATAGTGTACCAACCCCTTTACATCGAATAAAGTGATAAGAATACACTTAAGCTACGATTTGAACATCCTTGCTTTCTCTTGCTTATTCGACCAGCTTTTAATCGTGCAAACCATTCAAATGTCCTCGATTATGATAGGGCATCTTCTTTAAAAGCCTGCTTCAAGATTTAAATGATTCGGAAGCTGTTTTCCTTAATTTAAAGCAAAACCCTATGCAGACTCGCTGTTTTTCAATACAGTCCATACTGAAATTCGAAAATGTTCTGATATACTCGAGTTTATAAATTCGATAAAACGTGAGCGCGTGGGTCTATATGATCAATTTTTATTTCTACGTGTTGATAAATGTTTTATCTATAAGGACTTTATAAAATTATTTCATTATTTCGAATATTTTACGTGATCCAGTCTCATTCCTGGAAATTATTGATTACACGCTGTATATATATACCAAACCTCATATGTTGAAACTAAACATCAAATTTATAGATTTTGAAATTCTCTTAACGGTATTATTCGATAAAGAATTAGCTTGCTGTTCTCTCTGACTCAAAGTTATATTCAAAATCTGTATATCTTAATTTATTATATTTTACTTATCTCTCCTTTTCCAAAGTTTTTTACTCTTAAACCTAATATATTATATTTATAATAATAATAAACGACCTCCGAGGATAAGTTTACTGCTTTATTTAAATATTATCTTAAGTTTTCGGTTATTATGTATTTCGTAATACATTATGTACCAAATATACGTAATTTTTATATATTCCAAATCAATTACCTATAATTGAACTCTTTATTATTATTTTACCCTCCTCTCTCGCTCATATAGGAATTTTTTAATTTACTATCCAGAACCACATGTTTTGTTCGATTCTTTTAAGTCTCTCTCTTAGCATCCAAATTGATATCGAATAAATAAAAATCATTATGAATAGTGGATTAAATTTCAAAACAATTTTTAATCTCTCAAATTGAAGCCTGTAGAAGGGTTTTTGCCCGAAAGCTTGCTTTGATATATTTCTATTAAAATAAACTCTTCTTATTTTATTTCGTCTTTTCGTCTAAATTGAACACTGTTTTTTAATAATTCTTGGTAAATGCCTTAACTTTTCAATGGTAGAGTGATAATTACCTATTCGAACATTGTATAATATTTAAAGGAGCCATATTTCACGGATATTTCGTTCTTTTGTTCCCATATTTTTGTTCTTTAGAGAAAAAAAGATCCAACATGGATAAACAGCAGGCCCAAGTATCCAATGATGTTTAACAATTCGTATACCAAATATTTGAGAGAATATTGAACTTATTTCATGAGAATTCTTGGATTGCATATTTATAATGATACATTTTGAATTACTATACGACAATAGTAGAGAATAAAGGTTGAATGCTAAATTTTGTTCTAATGATTCTTTCTGTTTCCCACTAGCTCAGAGGTCGGTAAACTGCGGCTCGTGAGACACATGTGGTTCTTTGGATGTGAAGCTACGGCTCTTTATATAGTTCCATACGTAAACTAAACGTTTATTTAGCTTGCTCCGTGATATTTGGCCAACCCAATTTCTTGATTTATCAATCAACGTTTAGTTTATTTTTGCTCCACTAGATGGCGCTCTGCCATCTAAGAAGCACATCTGCTCGTGTTCAGGAAATGCCTTCTTTATTTTTAAAATCAACACCTGACCCACTTATCTTTTATTTTTTTTGCTATTGTTTTTTCATGTGTTAAGCGTATTTACGCAAATTTGGCCTTGAATACCCATTTCTTGGTTTCTCAGGAAGCCTCTGGGACCAGAAATCTTTTTTTTTTTTGTCTCAGTGGTACAACCTACTCCAGGCTGACGAGCGCCAACAACGCGAAACGCGCTCGTGGATGGCTTTTCTTGATAAATCAAGAAATTGGGTTGGCCAAATATCACGGAGAAAGCTAAATAAACGTTAGTTTGTTTTTGCTCCACTACATGGCGCTCTGCCATCTAAAAAGCACATATGCTCGTGGTCAGGAAATACCTTCTTTATTTTTAATATATATATAAAAGACAATAGAAAAAATAAAAGATAAGTGGGTCAGGTGTTTATATTAAAAATAAAGAAGGCATCTCCTGACCACGAACATGTGCTTTACTGAATTAAATTAATCAATTTCATAAATTAAATCAAATGCATTATCTGTTTCTGATTAATTTTAATTCTTGGATATTTTGATAATACGTCTGGAATAAAACCTGTTGTCATTAACAAATTATATTAATTTTGACCAATATATTTCACAAGTAACATAAAGGTAACCCAAGTTCCTGGAGATTTTTTCGAATTGATAAAATGATTATATTTAGTGTAGCCTTATTCATTCATCCTTTTTTAAATTATAAATCTTCTTTTTTCTACATATAAAGTCAATTACTTCAGGACTATGGAATTTTGAGTTAATAATATAGCCTATAAATTTTTATGAATCACCTTTCGAAAGATTCCTCCCCATTTTCGAACCAATATATCTAACTCAAAATATTGATATATATTTTTTAAATCTTTAGAAAATATATAAAAGTATAACAATGTACTATATTTTTACGCGAAAAAGTAACAAAATAAAAATTTTTATATCAACCGATTCAACCGCTGATCATGCTGAGATTCATCTTTGACATTTAGAAAAACAAAATATTTCAACGCCGCTCGGAAAAAAAATATAATAAAATTTACATCAAGACCGAAAATTGCTCTAGAAATACCACTCTTTTTGGGATGAGTCTTTTTTTTTTCCAAATCATATAGAAATTCTACAAATATTTAATATCCCTCAGCAAGTCTAATCAAAATACTAGGAAAGCATGGTCTGTTAGCTTTGTACGCCGAGTTGAGAAGTACTTGCCAAAACCCTTGATCATATTCTATATTTCATAGAATCATTCCTAATACTTTAAGATGACTATAATCTACTTTCAATATAAAATAATGATTAAAGGGTTAATTATCTGGAATATACAAAGTGTGATCACATCAAGTATGGAGACAAGGTTGTTATTTAAAAATAATTAAACTGGCGAAACCGCTGGGAGAGTTCACCACTGATGAGCCCGGCCCTCTCTTTAATTTTTCCATCGCAGTAAGGACAGTAGAAATTGTTTAATTTTAAAAAGAATATTACGCCTCTAAAATAGTTTTATAATAAGACAATATTGTTGATATGAAAATTCTTGCACATTTCTAAATATGATAATAATAGAATTATTATTGTGTGTTTGACCAGTGACATTTTTACTCTGTCGTGTGTTACTGCATTTAAAAAAATGTCGTAGGTTTTATTTGTGTTTGTGTGTTCTCTATTCCTTTTAGTGGGAGGTTGTTGACTTTGAATCATAAATAATAATTTTATATATATAGTCTAATAGTCAATAAAGTCTTTATTCAATAAAACCCTCGGATGATCAATTCCTTCCCCTATCGTCCTTTTTTTTTAACAGGTTATGGGCCCAGGAATATAAGTGAAGAAATTATATCATCAAGCAAGATTTCAAAATTTAAGTCTTTATTCAATAGGAAAATTGAATTCTGAAAATTATGAAACATGGAAAATGCAAATGAAAAAGATTTTAATTCTTTCCGAGCTCTAGGAATAAGCAACTAGCATAAATTTCGAGTCTGAAACCTAGGTAGAATCCTTTGAATGGGAGGAAAATGATCAAAGGGCGCTAACTAAGATAGTCCTAGTGTTTGAGCCCTTCAGAAATAATACATGTGAAGAGATGCAAAACTTCTGCGGAAGCATGGAATATTTAAATGAAGTGCGTCACCCAAAAGGACCAGCAAAGAAAGTTTTCCTGACAAAACAGTTAATTCTATTAAAGATGAAACCTAATAAAAGGCTGCAGGATTACCACAAATGTGTAAATGTTTGGATGACAAACTAAGTGAAATGGATTCTCAAGTCCCAGAAGACTTTCATTTATCCTTCTGCATATAGCCTTCCCGAAAGTTCTGAAGGTTTTAGAACTGCTTTAGAAACTAGGAACAAGTTGCCAAGCTTTGAAACTTCAAAAGTGAAAATACTGAAGGAAGAAATTAAGCAAGCTGAATTGAACGGTACAGCCAATTCTGAGCGAAAGCCATTTTTTAGAAATTCAGAAAGAAAGAATTTCTCAACCACATCGAAACCAAAGGCGACAATATTCCTATTTAACTGTCATTTCTGTGGAAAAAAGGGCCATAAAGCTTCTGATTGTAGGAAAATAAAAAAGTGCAGGAGTCCTAAGAGTGAGATGGTTGCATCCTTAGGAATCGAAAATTTTCAACAAACTTGATGTAAACGAATGGTGTCTGGATTGTAGCGCAACTGCACACATGTGTAGCTTAAAGGAGTCATTCCTTCAATTTAAAGACATTGCACCAGAGAAAATTACACTAGCCAATGATCAATTCATTGAAGCTCTGGGTAAAGGAATTTAAAGGGAGGGATTATAATAGAATAATAATGGGATGCTCTCTCTCTCTCTTTATTGCAAATTCTTGTCAAAAGGGTGAACTCATGCTCCCCCCTCATAGTTAAATAGCTTTCAAAAAAGGTTTTATCACAGTGAAAAAGCTTCAAACATTACTTGCTTGATATCACTCGCTGCAAATTTTCCCAGAATCTAAACATTTCGGTATATTCCTCGCGTAGCTACCTTATTCAATTTAAAATGAACCTATATATTAGTTTATAAAACAATATAATGCGGCTTATGATTGTAGAACGACATTTGAAAATTATCCCGCATGTGTTTCTTTCGAACGAAAAATCGAAATTTTAAGCCTAGTGGACATGGCATCTGCCCAGTAAGCGGAGCACTGTGGGTTCGATTCCCATCCCCGGACACTTTATTTTTCCTTTTATCATTACTCTTCACAATTCATCCTTTCATACTTCATCCCTAAAGTTAGAAATAGTGGTTATTTCTCCTTAAAATAAATTTCGATTTTTCGTTCAGAAGAAACACATGCGGGATAATTTTCAAATGTCGTTCTATATATTGTAGCGTAGAAATCAAGCCTTGAAATATCCTAAGATGTAAAAGTATTTATTGATGACGTCACAGCGACGAGTCGACAATTATTAACAACTCAACCAAACTATCTACAGCTAGGGAATCTTAAGCAAGCAAGCAAAGAAATATTTTAAAGATGATTTCACAGATACAGAGTAATATATATTGTTATAATCTGTTGAATATGATCATTGAATAATATTAAATTAAATAATAAAATATTTCTTCGTCACAATATTAGTATTGATGGCAAATTTGAGGAAAATATTTAAATTAGACAATTCCTGACCACCCAGAAGTCTGAATTTTTGTCTACTTGCATTGTCATCAGGTTTGAGCAAGTGTACCTAATTTCAAATTCTAAATACTCTCTATTTAAATAAAAAAATTACTGAATGATTTGTGAACAGACAAACAAAAGGTCAGGGAATCAATTATCATATATTGAATGATACGGTAAAATACCTAGTGAAACATTAATAGGTGATATGATTGTCTCATAAAAAATATAATTATCCATCTTTTCTTGTTGAGCTATAAAGAAAATCAACCAAGTAGATATACGCCTATCTTTTTAAATGGCCTATTTGTGTCACCAAGTGTCATGGCAGATTTTGTGACATATTTTTCTCATATTGACATTCCTAACAGTGGTCCACGTATTTTATAGAAATCAATAGAGGCCTGAAAAAAATACTTCTTTCTGACTATCACCAGTTTTTAGAAGAATCCAAAAGACCTACCATGGGCGAATCGTATAGCTCATTATATCAGATTTCATTTGTTTTGGAATGAAGAGTAGTAGAGGTCGGCAGAGATTGGAGAGATTCCAAAATCTTTATTAAAATATCTAATAACAATTTTATTATATAATCTTGGCCAGCTTTCAGACTATGACGTCCTTCAACAGGCTACTATACGAGAAACTAGAGAATAATTATGTGAACATCTACATGTATAGATGGAAATTTTGCAGGGAGGAAATTGATCTAAAGAGACAAGGGTTGCCTTTCCCGTCAAAATAGACATCTGAAACCAGACGTCATCTATTGACCGTCGCTGCAACTAGCGGCCTCGGGTCGGTGACAAAGCCACAACACCATCTTTGGCAAATTGAAAAGCGTCCTCCTAGAGACCATGGTTTCGGGCTAATGGCCCTCGTCAGTCAAGGGCGGACTTTATTCCATGAGATCCACACGGGATCTAATGGAATCTTGACAATCTGCCAAAGAGGTGTTTAGCTGGCAAAGTGGCTGGGCCAAGTCTATGTCTAAAATACGGATGGAAATTTTGCCTGGAAGAAATTGGTCTAAAGAGACAAGGGTCGCCTCTCCGTCAAAATAGACGTCTAAAACCAGACGCCATCTATTGACTGTCGCCGCAACTAGCGGCCTCGGGTCGGTGACAAAGCCATCTACACGTATATATATATTATTCTCTAGTTTCTTGTATAGTAGCCTGTTAAAGGACGCCATAGTCTGAAAGCTTGCCAAGATTATACCGCTATAATAAAGAATCTCGTCGCCGTTAGCATTGACTTCGAATATATTTATTAATTCAAGAAAATATCTTAGCTCAAATTTTCTTTTAAATAACCCTTTGAAGTGCAATATCGAAATGTTGCCTTTTAACAATATCAGGAAAGTATTTTCAAATATTTAAATTTTATTAAAGGTCAAGACTTGGAATTAGTTGAGACTTACTTTAATTCAAAATCTCTAGGAATGTAGTGTTGATGAATAATAATTAATGGTGGCGTTATGTGAGATAGAAGTAGAGTTATATATATTCAAGTTTTGAAGATCATGTTTGGTTGGAAGTTGATTCGGAAAAAAATACAGCTACATCAACTGATAATTTATTTTTTTTCGACGTTTAAGTGACTCTCTGCCATTCTCACTGTCAGATTCCACTACGGGGAAAGAAGCCCTGTCTTGGCACCAGCCTTAGGGCTGGGAAAAGGGCAGGGACGCCCACCCCTCACTCATCCTTGAGGATAGGGGAGTGGAGAGGCGACTCTGCGTGTTTGTCCTTGCGTCGGAATGCCACTGGCTGATAGTCAGTGAAGCTGTAAGCTGGCCATCGGCCCTTGGTAGCTGGCGCGAGGCGCACGAGTCTTGAAACTCTTGGGTCTTCGCTCTGTGTGTGCGCCATTGGGAGCGTCCTTGCCGTGCGCGCCATGAAAAACCAAGGGGTGCACACAGTAGTACCACCCTCCCGCCTTCGCGTTGGTTCCCTGTGTAAGCCTCAGAACCTCAGAGGTCCTTGATTCGTCGGCAGATTCAGGGAGTACTGTGAACAAAGGGTTCGAGGGCCAAAGGGGGGGGGGGGAGTCCTATTGGAGAGTAGAGAGGACGGATTTAACTAAGTCCGAACGAGAGGGCTCGGTCAGCAACCTTGCCATGAACTCTCGGAGCCGCCTGTGGGTTTGATTGGTCGACCCCATGGAGCCAGACCATAATGGCGGGCGCGAGGGGCCAAACAATGGCCGCTCGGTGCATGGAGAATGCATCATTCCCTTTTGGCTAGGTGACCTGGATGTCAGCAATGGGTGTGCATTCGCGCGCCGGTTTATGGACCTTTGAGGTCTGGGAAACCATTATTGCTCCAAGTCTGTCACATTCCCCTGAAGAGAAAGACAGCGGGTCACTGAAATGTCTAGAATTTAAATTCAATGTATGATCAAAAAGTTTCCGAACTGAAGGCTATAACTTTATTTTTATATAAAATACAGAATTTGTTTTTTTTAATTAGTTCCCAAAATTCGACTTTCTTACCATCTCAATCATCTTTTCACCTTTTCATCTTTTCTTCCAGTTTTGGAAATATTTTGAAAATTCGTTTTTTTCTCTATGTCTCGCAATACCTTTAGAGATTTCTCTTTAATGGTTTTTATCGTGTCAAAGCGTTGACCTTTAAATGCTACCTTTAATTTTTGATAAAGAAAATGTGTCAATGATGCTAAATCGGAAAGATAGAGAGGTTGTGGAATTTTTTTGTAAAATAAGGGGGCGCCGAATGATCCATATGCGTCCGTTCGTTATCGTGATGGATCCACCATTATTTATTCTAAAGCAATAACGCGCCACCTATATACAGCAAATGAAAACATTAAGACGCGAATGTTACTTTCACACATACATCAAATTTCTACTGTCTTTACTGCGATTAAAAAATATCTCGCAGTAAGGAGAGAAGAAATTTGATGTATGTGTGAAAGAAACATTCGCGTCTTAATGTTTTCATTTGCTGTATATAGATGGCGCGTTATTGCTTTATGTTAATTTATTCCAAACTGGCCTTGTCCTTATTGTTCGCGGAAGACCATTGTTCGATGCAAATATTATATGTAATTCTATTGTCCTGAAAGCTTATGTTCATAGTTTTCTTAAATACCATTTCTGAGATTCTAACCATCAGTGCTATATTTATAAGCAGAATGATCCAATGCAGTATTAGAGCTCTAAAGAAGAGGTCTGGTAGATTAAATTGGCGAAACCGCTGGAAGGGTTCACCACTGATGAGCTGAGCCCTCCAATTATTTTTCATCGTAGTAAGGACGGTAGGAATTTGATTTATGTGAGAAGGAAACATTCGAGTTTTATTGTTTTCACTTATTATTTATTCTGTCTTCTTTCTGGGTGTTTCCTTCGCACAGCCTCTAGTAACCTTCTCAATATAGCAAGGAAATTTTATCAACCAAACACCTATTTTTTCTTTAGACTTTAATAATGTTTGGTTTCATTTACAATGGGAAAGTGTAAGTCAAAGATATAAGGTAGGGTCAAGCAGATTTATTTATTGGCAGATTTTCCAACGATGTCATGTTGAGATTGGTTCCCTATGCAAATTGCCGTCAGATATCTTTGGTAATTTTGCATACTCTCTGTAGAATGTAAATAATTTTTTGGTGAATATCAAACTATTTTACATATCTTTCATATATGCATCAATAAAGTTTATTTATATATATGTATTTTGCATAGAAAACTAAGAGAAGAAAGTTGAACCCAGTTATTTGCTGTGCTCCCAAGAAGAAATCTAGTGCATTTATGCTTTTCATGCCTGGGCAAGTATTCATAGAAGCAAACTGAAATAGAAAACAGTAAGTGATCAAGATTTCTCTGCAAGCAAGAGGTTTGTAGTCCGGTAGTTAACTTAAATAACTGCTCTAGTTTTGAAATATTTTTGATAAATATATCGTTCCATATAATATATATCATCGTGTTGGATCATTTAATATATCTGTAAGTTAATTTAATTGGTTTGTTGTTTGTTTTATCCGCGGATTGCGCTACTAGCCTATCGCTACTTTAAATATCTGGTTTATTTATACAACATTTTCCAATATTGGTCACAATAGAAGTATTTTCATCTATATTCAAAATATGTCACGTTATATTAATATAATACCTCACTATAAGATAAATTTGAATACACGATTCAAAAAAAAAGATTTTTCAAAATTCGAATATTTTTCAAAATTGAATTAATTATCAAGTTAATATTTACCAAAACCTAAATAGAGCTATTTATAATATTGAATATGAAGATTTATTCTTATGGAATATTCGGAAGTCATTATATAATTTGAATATTTTTTGAAAAGTATCTATATTACAAGTGGTACAGGCCATGATAATCATGTTGGGTATAAGTTGGGGACTGCTTTTACTGTAAATGCATCACCAATCTTCACATGTGAAAATCAATTCGACTTTTGCACTTACAAATGTTCCAGAGCCTCTTTTGAGTGTAATATACATAAATAATGACGCAACAAAAATCGTTTTTTACCTTTTATTTCTCATCAATTAGCAATAAAAATAATCACGTGCTCGAGTATATTGAAATTTTGCTAGGTTGGGGCCGTCCTTTGCATTTTATAATATCAGAATTTGGATAAGATTTTCATAATATAATGGACATATTAAAATAATCTAGAAACATAATTGAAAGCATAGATAAATTGATATGAATTATTTTAAATGATGAGAATATTTGATCCCTTGTTACTTATTATTTTTGGAATAAATATGCATAGGGTCATAGAATTTTCTATATATTATTATGTAAATTTTGAGAATGGTGAAAATATACTCATTATATTGTTTTGGTCTTCATGGTATTGAATGAGTTATTTGCTCTGTAGCTTGAGAATTTTCTAAATGATCTAATACCATCTTTATAAAAGGCTCAACGCGCTCTTTCAAAAAGAGAACAGATAATTTTTCACGTGAAAAAATGCAAAACTTCTAAGAGTATGCAAATTAAATTCGAAATTTCCCAATCAAAGAACAAACAGTCCTCCAGGTAAGATTTTAAAGGTATATATTTATCGGGTTTGGTAAACCTCGTCAAGAAAAAGTGCAAAGCACACTTTATAGAACATTCGCCTTTCCAAACTTCAGTGCAACGATCAAATATTTCAACAACCTTCCATTGCCTGTTTTTTGAAGACATGGCTATGCAATGTCGCGAATGGAAACTCCACTTCATATTGTTTTGATATTGCTGTGTCTTAGTGAGATACATAACTGTACCATCTGATACACACTTCCATCTTCCCTGCGGTACTGTGCGGACGAGAGAGGTTTCCCCCTCCCCTGGTGGGCTCCCACCCACGCCCACAAGAGTAAAACCCTGGGTCGCCAGAACTGAGGTCAACTACCTCAACAAATGAACCAGATTTTCATGGTCCTGAATAACCAGGAAAATCGGCCTGTTTTCCCTGTCCTCCACAGTACCCGCAGTTCCGAGAGATTCAAGGGATCAAATATTACTTGATAAACATTGTTATCATCGTTTTTTGACCAATATTTGCGCATATATATTTGCGCCTGTTCAAATTTTGAAAAGTTTAAATTCTCTAGGAATAAATATGCTTAAATAAAAAAAGGAAATAAAAAAGAGAAAAAAGTAAAAATGAAAAGAAAAAAAATTGATAAAGATTTCCGGAGGAACCGGCCGGATCTTGAAAAGCCTGGAAAACATAACAACAAATGTCAACTTCCGCTCTCTATGTAATTAAGAAGATATATCTTGAAATATCATAAATATATGTTTGTGTGTGATGTATATAAGGATAATTTGAAATTCAATCAAACCAATGCTACAGGTTTCTAGAGATGAGTTTATTTTATTTTATTAAACGCAATCTCAAGCTTTCGGGCATATCTGTCCTTCTACAGAAGTACATAGAAACTTATAAACCTCGTTTTTACGTGCTCCTGTAGAAGGGCAGTTATGACCGAAAGTTCGAGATCACGTTTAATAAAAATAAAGAAACACATCTCCAGAAATCTGTTGCATTTGTTTGATTAATATCAAGGAGATTCAAATCAAAATGATATTTTGAAATTGTTCATAAATTGTGGTGGGGGTGTCTTGTCCGTGGAGCAGATCAGATCGGTCCGTGCATCCTGATCACAATACCGGCCAACTGACGTAGTGGTAGTGTCTTGTCAATGGAACAGATCAGATCGGTCCGTGCATCCTGATCACAATACCGGCCAACTGACGTGGTGGTAGTGTCTTGTCCATGGAACAGATCAGATCGGTCCGTGCATCCTGATCACAATACCGGCCAACTGACGTGGTGGTAGTGTCTTGTCCATGGAACAGATCAGATCGGTCCATGCATCCTGATCACAATACTGGCCAACTGACGTGGTGGTAGTGTCTTGTCCATGGAACAGATCAGATCCGTCCGTGCATCCTGATCACAATACCGGCCAACAGACGTAGTGGTAGTGTCTTGTCCATGGAACAGATCAGTTCGGTCCGTGCATCCTGATCACAATACCGGCCAACCGATGTGCCTTGTTCGTATGGATGTCCTCTTCTGGATTGATGTCTACCATATAGAGGACTGCAAGGATGGCCGGGTATATGTGGTCCGGAGTGAGTTGGGTGTTTTAACAGTTATTCCAGTTCCTGTAGGATCTAGTCATGTCTGGGTTTATCTTCACTCCTTGAAAATATCCTGTTCTGAATCTTGAAATTTCATAAATTATAATATTCAATAGGGCTTGAAAAAGTTTATCAATTCTTCTTGTATTCCGTTTAATAATATCCAGTTAATCCATCTCAATGCTAATCCCAATTTCTGAGTTAGGCATCTTTACATTGAAAAATAAAGGTTATAAAATACAGAATAACTTGGATATTACTAGCGTCTTTAATACAAATATTTATCTTGGTCACTAGACTTTTAAGCCTTTTATTCAAAACGTTTTTAATTTGAATTTTTAGATAATTCGATTTTTTTTTGGTCCGTTGAGCTTAGAATTATCCAAGCTCGACAAGTTTATATATAATATAATCTAGCGTAATATTTGCTACTTCAGTGTTGAAAATGTGTTATAGAAAATGTATAAATAAGTAATAATTATAAAAAGAAAACTATAAAGTTTCATCTTTGCTTACTTTCTTCCAAAAGAAAATTAAATACTTACATTTGCGGTCCTCTTTCTGATGATGATCTTGTTTTCTGCTATTGATGGAAATAGCAAGGCCATCTGAAAAAATACCTTCAAATTAGATTTCCGAATATAATTATTGTCATACATATTTTTTTTTTGTAATATGCTTGAAATTATATTTTAACTTAGCAAAACAGTTGAGTACTGTACATAGAATGTAAACAACCTACGTTATCTATCACTAACCACAACCTATAAGTAAATAAATCATCTAATACCTGAATAAATATATCTTATAATAAGTTTGTTAATTATATAACATAAACAAAGATTTTACAATTTTAAAGAGAGTATATTTATTTATTTAATTAAAAAGGCATATATTGGATCAAATATCATTTATTTTACCAATATTTCAGTTGGATGAATGCCAATCTTTTTTTATAATATCTTGAAAAAGGTTGGCGTTCGTCCAAATGAAATATTATTAAAATAAATGATATTTTGATCCAATATATTCCTTTATAATAATATATTTAATTATCGATTGCTCTATTTTAAAATAAATTTTTATTTATATAAAAGAGACAATTCGCCTCCCTCTATTTCCAAAATATACAAAGAATAGATGACGAACCATTTTCTCCCTCTATATAGATAGAAGTTACTCTGTTCTTAATTATTTTATAAAAAAATAATCACCTGGTGAAAAGAAGCATAAGTATGCGTATCGTAATTGATAAATTTCACACTAACATGCCACCATACATATAATAATTACTTTATAAATTATAATAAAGATGTACTAAGCAAAGCTTCCTTTTTTCTATTATATGACCTCAAGGTACCTATTTATAGAAAAACTTCATGTTTAACAATTTGATAATATCAAAATTTAACTATATAAAGTGCTATATTTGGAAAAGATAATATTAATATATAAAATATGGACATATTTTACTTTTCATAATCTGAATAATTAGTCAATTAACTCACTGATGGAAAATCCTTAAAGCATTTTCTCGTAGAAAAGGATATATGCATCCGCGGTGTTCACATCTTTGGAGATTTTGCTCACGGAATCATCATTATAGTAGTACCATTGGTTGGTGGTAGGGTGTCTGCAAGCTGCGGTGCAATGCCCGGTGTCCAAGCTGCCAAAATGATTCACGAATGCATACAACTTGTATTTGGCTTCCGATCCAAATTGTGATAGGTCCAAAGTTGTTGGGCAATCAACCATCTTCTTGATCTTCGCCAATTCAAATGCCGAAAACCTTTTCAACTGAAGGGTTAAGATTCTTGGCCATTGTGTCACGCCATATTTTTTGATAGAATTCTTTGTGCCGCAGTTGGAGCAGGTGAAATCATCCAAAACTTCAGTCTTGAAATGTTCTTTCAAACAGTCCATTAAAGAAGGGCATTCTTTTTCATGGATGGCCAAAGAGAGATCCTTGAATATTTCGTAATTTTCCGAAATATTTTGGCAAAATTGGCAGCATCTGGTACTTATTATTTGACCAGCAAACGTGTCCACTATTGGGCTGCTTTCTTGATTGAGGTAGATTTGCCATGAGATAAGAGCTTCGTGAGTTTTTTCGGTTATTTCTGGCGATTCTGTGGTCCGGTTAAAGTCTTCATGCAGCTCTTGGAGCAAATACTGTAGGAACTCCATAGGATCCTGTTGGGTATTGTTGCCGAACTTCTCTTCCACCATTCCAACTTGTTTCTGGAATTCAATTGGGCAGAATGCCCTTTCTTCGCTCCATATGGCCTTCAACAGCATTCCGAATCTCTTGAGGATTAGGCCTCCATTTATGCTATCAGTATTGAGCATGTCTTGGCTGAATTCCTTACAGCATTCTTTCAGTATAGGAGCTGTATGGGCCATGCATTGAACGACTGCATTACTGTAGCAGGTATTGCCTTGATTGAAAAGGCCTGCAGCATGTTTCTTGTGGCATGGTAGACCTATAACATATAGTAAATATAGTTATATTTACCTAATTTTGAAAATATTAAATTTTATATTAATAGAATGAAATTATATACTTTATTTTTTCCACAACAGGTCGGAATTTGAAATATATATATCTTATATAAAGAAAAGAGATGATTTTCTGTTTGAATTTTAGATCATTTTGAGGATTATAGTAATGCAGTTATTTGTTGGTTCTTTTCAGTGCTAAATGGTACCGGTGATGCAGTCGTGGTTAAATTCTTGATAGAATAATAATAAAAATGGTTTTGATCAGTAATTGCTTTTATTGTGCTAAAGAAATATATAAAAACATAATTTGGTTAAAAGTAATGCCTGGCTTAAGGCGAGTGAACAAAGAAAACAAAAGATTATTTACATAATGTACAAAGTTTTGAGCCGACCAACGGGGAAGAACAACAATGAGATTTATATGGGAAGCATGACCTCTGGCGGCCGATTTAACAGAATATTTTTATCTATGAAATATATAATTTTAAATAAAACAATATTTTAATATAACAATTTTTGAATAAAATATTTTAATATAACATATATATTTTCGGTTATTTTCTTTTCAACAAATATAACAGAGCATTTTTTCCACGCAACATGAGAATACATATGAAGCATCAAAGCGATTTGGAGAAGTTTCGAGACTTGAAGTTAATTTGTTTTCCAATTTAAAAAGTAAGATTATATTCTTTCTCTATATATATACGCGTCGGATACATTTTTTCTGAAATGTGATATCTTCGTAACGAAATATATATTGACATTTATATTTTTAATACAAAGCATTAACGCGCCTTCTATATATAACAAAATAAAACATTAAAACGCGAATGTTTCTTTTCATTGCAATTCTACTATACTAAAAGCTTATGTCCCTATTTTTCTTGAATGTCATTAACAAGATTCCATTCTTCAGTATAGTATATAAAAGCAGAATAATCCAATACAGTATTGGAGCTCTAAAGAAGCGGTCTGGTAGATTAAAAATTGGAGAAACCGTTGGGAGGGTTCACCACTGATAAGCCAAGCCCTCTCAATATTTTTTTCATCGCAGTAAGGACAGTAGAGGTTTGATTTATTTGTGGAAAGAATCATTCGCGTCTTAATGTTTTAATTTGGTATATTTTTCTTTTAAAGAACACACCATATAACTTATTATGATTTTCTAACGAACACCCACCTCTGACAACACAATTCCTCCTAAAATAAAATTATGATTGAATAATCTACAAAGAAATACATCTATCTTAGATATTAGTTCTGTTTTCCCTTGACGATCTATAGAATTTATCTTCGTGTCTTTTTCCCTGCTCCAGTAACTAGAACTGACTTTAAACACAAGGTAATAAGACCAAATCCAAATAAATAAATGGTGTGTGACATTTCGGTAACAGCGTTGTTACGATCTTCAGAACAAAAGTACTAAATGATAAATTTTACGACAGCATATTTTAAATAGTTACTCTAATTAAGTGTGTTAACAAGATAGCAGATGAGAAGAAGATAGTTTTCTAAGAACCCTCTTCTTATCTGCCATCTTGTTTACACACTTGATAACAGTAGCTTTTAAAACATGCTCTGGTAAAATTTCTCATTCAGTACTTTTTTTCTGAAGATGGTTACAACGCTGTTACCGATATGTCACACAATATTTATTTATTTGGATTTTGTCTTATTACCTTGTGTTTATAATCAATAATCCAAATTATGCTTTATCATAGAACTGACCTAGAACCACGCGCAAATCATTGGATTATTTATTGATCAACTTATTGCTTTCTTACTCAGATTCTTAATACATGTATCACTGAGAGAGATTCTTCCATTGACCAAGTCTAGCTACAGCCATTGATAGGTATGGAACCTAAGCCCGTGGCCTTGGTGCAATCAGACCGGATGTTTAGATCTTACATATTGGTCGCCGCAGTTATAGCACTGAGACAATTTGACAATTGACATACAGTCGACTCTCGATAATTTGAAACTCGTTAATTTGAATCTCTCGATAACTTGAAAAATATTACCGGTCCCTTGAAAAATACTCAATAGGTTTAATAAAATCAATATTAATTGGTTCTCTTGGTAATTTGAAGTTGAAGAAATAGTATCTTGACACAAATAAACAATTGTGAATATCTATACAAATGTTTAAAATAATAAACCACGATTTTTTATATTAAACTCTTGTTCAATTGATTTTTCTCTCCCTCCCCCTTAGTTGTTTAAACTCTTGTTATTTTGAACTCTTGATAAATTTAAATGTTTCTCTGGTTATTTGAGTTTCAAATTATCGAGAGTTAACTGTAGTTTTATTGACTTCTTGTCAATACAGGTAAAGTGCACAGTCCGCACTATTTATGTGATAATGAGAAACTGAGAGAGAGAGGTGGTGGTGACTTTTCCATATTTCTGATTTTGTTGCTCCATGGAATGCCATTACCCCGTTAGTCAGCCACATTTCAGAGTCTCCTGTAGGCCTTCACGGTTACCGCAACGGCTCGGGGCTCACGACACCGTACTTCGCCCTACAGGGCAGTCCCTTACTTGTGCTGCTTCTCCCGCCCGCCATGTAGAGGAGGACTTCTAGGCAGGGAGATAAGAGATCTCGCGGTTAATACATTCAACTAACAACTCTCCTAAACCTAACATTGATTTAAAAGTTATGTTTTATGTGTTTTCCTCTCAATGTATTCCACAATCATAAACTCTGAACATCGATTTTTATCACAAATTGTAACCTGAAGATAATTTTCTTGATGTCTCTATACAATATTCACCTATTTAGAAACATTTTACTCAAAGTGCGTTCATTAATTTCCAGGACTGTTCCGTATCATAAAAAAAAAAACAATTTAATATTTTTCAAAATATGCCCCTCCTTCCTCAATACACCTGTGCCATCTTTTTTCCAATTGTCGAAACAGGAGATGAAATGATATTTTGAGATGTTCCTCAAGGTTTCCTTCGATTCAGTTTGTATCATATCAACTTTGTTAAATTTCCTTCCTTTTAAATTCATTTTGAATTTAGGATAGAGTAAGGTATTTGGGGCTAAGTCGGGGGAATAAGGTGGATGAGGATATGTGTGGTTGAATGTTTGGCCAAAAACTGCAAAACAATATGTACGTTTTTTAGTGGGGTGAAAAATAAAGTTCACTGTTTTAATGCATCTTTAAAAGGAAATGTGCCCATTTTGATATATAAATGCCATCCGCCCGCTACTTATATATATTATGAATTCGATATAATAAACGAAAAAAGTTTATATAGTTTTCTAATTAATGAAGAGGGAGAATTAAATAAATGAAATTTTTAATTAATTTCAAATACGAATATAAATTTGTTTATTTACTTGGGCCCTTCATATGACAAACCTGGTTGATAGTAATTGAGATTCCATAAAAAGAGAAAATTCCTATAAAGTATTAAATAAAATCAAATAGATTTGTTGACTTTAAATATATATATATATATATATATGTAAATAATATTGTATATTTTATATATCCTCATTCTTTCAACTTATAGCTATGCCTGAGAAAGGATTATAGAGATCCAAAAGCTTGCATTTTTAACAATAAAGAAGCGTATTGCTACTCTGTTTATATTTTTATTTAAATCTTATTGAGATACTCAGAATTTTTCACTTCGATTTCTTTAATGTAGCGTTACCATGGCAGATTGTTTGAAGAGTACTGTAAACATGGCACATATGGTGTTAACATTTCCACATGCCTTCCATTATACATTGAACATAAAGTCACGCGAAGAGATAAAATTTTCATGCATGACCATTTATCTGTGCCAATAAAGTAATATAACCAGCCATAACCAAAACTTCCATGTGGCACCATCTCTGGAAGAGTGTCACAAAGAGAATCCCTGTTTAAGTTCTCTGCTATATAAAGATTTCCTCTCACCTTCAGGTTCTACGAGTTCTGAACTATCTGGAAGTTCTTTGGAGCAGCAGCATAATTTGAGTAGGAATTTCTTGGTCCATGTCTTCTTGCTATGCGGACAATCTTCGGTCGGCGATGATCTGGAATATACAGATTAGCGTGACTTCTTGTGATCTACAACCTAAGTAGAGTAAACCTTAGAGTAAAATTTACCTTTTCTCGGAGGTCTTCTGGCTGCCGAGTTCTGCGTCCGGTTGAATAGGTTCGCTTTCCTTCTAGAACCATAATTATTTGTTTCAAAAACATTATATTGAAAAGATGTATTCTGTTTTAGATATATTCAACTAAAATTATGTTCTAATTTTGACTTGATAAGGTATAATTTATAAATTCAATTGCCATCCAATCAATGAAATTTGTAACAAATAAATTTACTGGCAATGTGTTTCTTTTCAATAATTTCATAAAGTATTATCTCTACAGACCTTAGTTCAATTATAAAAGTTATTGAATGAGAGGGCTTGGCTTATCAGTGGTGAACCCTCTCAGCGGTTTCACCAAAATAATCTCCAGACCGCTCTACTATTGTATTGTATTGATTTGGTATAGGCCTTGCAGTTTCTATGGAAAGTAGCTAAGGGGGATTTATCAAGTTATTGGTTTACCAAGATTGGTTTAACAGTAAACCAATCCAATACAATAGTAGAACGATCTGGAGATTAATTTGGCGAAACCACTAAAATGGTTTACCACAGAAGAGTTAAGCCCTCTCATTCAATAACGTTTATCATTTCAGAAAGATCTGTATATATAATATTTGATGAAAAGAAACACATTGCCAGTAAATTTAATTGTTGCAAATTTTAAGGTATAATTATATTTTAGGGGGCATAATATTATAAGCTTTTTTAATTTATAAATTTATTTTTAGTTTTGTACTGTGTAGTGCTGTGTACGTTTTCTGTTATTTGAAATTATGTTATATTCTTTTAACCCATAATTAATGTAGTTAATCACGTATTTTTACTATTTTCAAGCTAAAACAACATTTTAACAAATGGCTTTCAATAAAGAAAAGTTCACATAGATTACATTGACTTGTTCATTATTTCCGTAGGTGTTATAACTCCTTCAATAAGCAAATATACTTTAACACATTATTTTCAGAGAAAAATGATAAATATACGACTCACTATTTTAAATCAAAACGACTTCTATTATAAATAATATCTAAATTTATAATAAATTATTCAAGTAGTTACCTTCTCTGCAGAATCTGCAGCTTCTTGGTCGTCTCCATCGTCTGGATCAGCATGGAAAGTTATTTGTTTTGTTTTTTAAATTGTCATGTGGATAAAATGTGTCTTTTATAGAAAAATAATAGAAGAAAATAGTAATTTTCTAAGAACAAATATATATACATATTTATTTATAAATTAGATACTTCGGCCAGTTGAAGTTTTATTTTTTTCAACGTTTCAACAAAAATCTTTTGTTCCATAAAATAATCCCTTGAATCAATATTAGAACAAGAACATTAAACCTCCAGGGTTAGAACAAGTACATTAAGCCTCCAGGGATAGAACAAGAATATTAAGCCTCCAGGGTTAGAACAAGAACATTAAGCCTCCAGGGATTAGAACAAGAACATTAAGTCTCCAGGGTTAGAACAAGAACATCAAGCCTCCAGGGATAGAACAAGAACATTAAGCCTCCGGGGTTAGAACAAGAACATTAAGCCTCCAGGGATTAGAACAAGAACATTAAGCCTCCAGGGATTAGAACAAGAACATTAAGCCTCCAGGGTTAGAACAAGAACATTAAGCCTCCAGGGTTTTAGAACAAGAACATTAAGCCTCCAGGGTTTTAGAACAAGAACATCAAGCCTCCAGGGTTAGAACAAGAACATTAAGCCTCCAGGGTTAGAACAAGAACATTTAGCCTCCAGGGATTAGAACAAGAACATTAAGCCTCCAGGGTTAGAACAAGAACATTAAGCCTCCAGGGTTAGAACAAGAACATTAAGCTTCTAGGGTTAGAACAAGAACATTAAGCTTCTAGGGTTAGAACAAAAACATTAAGCTTCTAGGGTTAGAACAAGAACATTAAGCCTCCAGGGTTAGAACAAGAACATTAAGCCTCCAGGGTTAGAACAAGAACATTATGCCTCCAGGGTTAGAACAAGAACATTAAGCCTCCAGGGGTTAGAACAAGAACATTAAGCCTCCAGGGTTAGAACAAGAATATTAAGCCTCCAGGGTTAGAACAAGAACATTAAGCCTCCAGGGTTAGAACAAGAACATTAATCCTCCAGGGTTAGAACAAGAACATTAAGCCTCCAGGGATTAAAACAAGAACATTAAGCCTCCAAGGTTAGAACAAGAACATTAAGCCTCCAGTGTTTAGAACATTAAACCTCCAGGGTTTAGAACAAGAACATTAAGCCTCCAGGGATTAGAACAAGAACATTAAGCCTCCAGTGTTTAGAACATTGAACCTCCAGGGTTTAGAACAAGAACATTAAGCCTCCAGTGTTTAGAACATTAAACCTCCAGGGTTTAGAACAAGAACATTAAGCCTCCAGGGATTAGAACAAGAACATTAAGCCTCAAGGGATTAGAACAAGAACATTAAGCCTCCAGGGATTAGAACAAGAATATTAAGCCTCCAAGGTTAGAATTAGAACATTGAGCCTCCAGGGTTAAAAGAAACTTTTCTTGGAGGCTTAATGTTCTTGTTCTAAAATTATTTTGTCTTCGTCAGGGGGAATAAATGAAAATAAAGCATTTGACAAGGCGTTAAAAATTGTAACGTTGAGAAAACTAAACTTTAACTGGCCGAATTATCTAATATATAAAGAAATATGAATGCTGGCCAGGCAATCTATATCTTTAAGATAAATAGATATACAGTTGATATTTCATAAATGTTTTTTTTATATATATATATTTGCTGCTTCAAATTTGGAAATTCGAGTGTAATTATAGTTTATTTTGTAAAATATTCTTCAAAAATATTTTAATATATACAATCATTTACACCAATATCGTGAAATTAAGTCATTTATTAAGAAGGTTTTGCTCTTTAAGGTGTTTTTTTTTTTCAGGATTCTCCGTGATTTGTTCTAAAAATTCTTATTATTCCAATTACCTGTTGGTTTTTCAGACGCCAGCTGTCTCCTCAGTAGCCGTTTGACCTTGTTGAGCCGCTTTGTGATTGGACTCTTTCTGCCAATTCTGGACAAAGATCTAGAAATGACACAATAGATATGTTCGGATCATTTGACAAAATTGGGAATCTTACTTGGAGCTTCTGGGTTTGTGGCTGGTGAACGGCGTGTTTGGAGGTGGTGGTGATGGCAGTTGGTCATACTATAAACAAAAAAGTATAAGTTTGTATATAGTAAATATAATATTGAACAAATTGTTGTAAACATTCTTAATGAGAAATCTACAAATATTTTATATACTATAAAGCAATAACGCGTCATCTATATACAGTAAATAAAAACATTAAGACGTGAATGTATCTTTTACACATCAATCAAACTTCTACTGTTCTTACTGCATGAAAACATATTTGGATGGCCTGGCTATTCAGTGGTGAACCCTCCCAGCTGTTTTTCCAATTTAATCTACCAGACCTCTTTTAATAGCCCTAATTATGTATTAGATTGTTCTGATTATATATGCTACACTGATATATATGTAATTCTGCTGTCCTAAAATCTTATGTTCGTAGTTTGCTTGAATATCATTTCTGATATTCCACCCTTCCACCCCCTACACAACCTTACCTTTCTTTGCATATATAATGCGTGTAGCACATAAAATAAATAACAAACAATAAAACTCATATCATTTAAAGTTGAGATACCTATATAACTACTATCCGAATGACCCGGGCAACGCCCGTGTTTTACCCGACTGTAGATGTTACAACGGTGATCCTTAGGTCGCTGGTTCAAATCCGGCTCGAGGGAGCCGGCGTGCACGTGACCTCCCTGTGCGCGCGCATCCGTGACAGAGGCGGCCGGCCGATGAGGAAAGACGGTCGTGACTATATATATATATACATTTTGTGTAGAAATAGGATTAGTTGACTTTATAAGGTAAACTTATTCATACAGTTTGTATCCCTCGATAGCTCAGTTGGCAGAGCGGAGGACTGTAGATGTAACAACGGTGATCCTTAGATCGCTGGTTCAAATCCGGCTCGAGGGAGTTTTTTATTTTTTATTTTTATTGGCTGTCGGCGAGCACGTGACCTCCCTGTGCGCGCGCATCCGTGACAGAGGCGGCCGGCCGATGAGGAAAGACGGTCGTGACTATATATATTTTATGAAAAAACGTATCATTAAATGGAAGATAGGTATCTTTTTATTTACAAATAAAAAGATACCTATCTTCCATTTAATGATACGTTTTTTCATAAGCTATACACCGGAAGAGTTTTAAGTTTTTACTATATATATTAATAATAATTATATTTTTAAAAGAGTTTTTGAAGTAAATCTTATATTTGAATAAATGGAAGGATACAATTTAATCAAGTTAATATTGCACTAAAGGCCATTGAAATTTCTACATGAGGAAGTATGCAAATATCCAAATTAATTTATCATACAAATATATTATAGAGGAAATAACAAGTGGAAAACATATTCATGTCACAGCATCTTATTCCTATCGTGAAAATTACACGTCAGTAGCGTGTGGCTTTCTTTGTGTAGCAATTTAAAATGGCCAGTACTGTATGTGATATATATATCGAAAATAAAGGATATATATTTATTATCATCAAATCAGACGCGATATCCCCACAAGGGATGCTTGCGTCAAGAAACAACACTAAATTCAGATACTATATTACATAAACATTTAAATAATTACATGGTTTGTGTAGTGTTTAAAGAAAAGAAAAGAGGACATTAAAAGCATGCTTGATTTTACAGCCAACCAATGATATAAATACAAAATTACTATACATAGATGAAAATTACGGTTTTTTAACCGAGAGAAAATCATATTTACAGAATTTTTCAAATTTAAAATATGAGTTCTTACTATTTATAAACATAAAAAGATCCTTATTTTCAATGTTTTCCCGATTTCTGTAGTTCTGGAAGATTGGGTACTCAATAAGCAGGTGACTGGAATCCTGCCTTCTTTCTTCACATAAACACCCTGAATCGTCTAAAATAAAGGATATACCGTTTTATTGTGGTATTATATATAGTATAAAGAGATAGAATATATGTGAAACATTGAAATTTACTTACATTATAAGCTGATTCTCCATCATCGATTGGTTCGGCGTCTAGAGAGCAAAATAAATCCGATTATTTCATTGGGAAACACACAGGAAGGATTTAGACGACAAGTATTGAAGCCTCTCTCGTTGCTCTATAACTTTGCACCTATCTTTGCATATAATATGTATACACTCTTTCACACAACAGATGCTATATATTAATATATTGTTTCATTTAATAGATGAAATGGCTAACCCTTCTATCAAAATTGATAATAATCTAGTTTTATGAAGATCCCGTAGTGAATATGAATTATTGTTTAGGATAGAGATCTCCACACATACTCGTATTGTAATTTTAATTCATTTCAGAAACCTTTTTGTGGGAAAATTAATAAGAGACTTAGGGAATGCCCAAATAATAATATTAGCAATAATAATTATCATTTTATATTTATTATACTAACCGAATGACACTCGAGAAATCCCCGAGTTTACCTGAAGGGGGTGTTAAGACACATTAAAAGTATAGATCAAGGCTTAAAAATTGCAAAGGGTATATTCTGATTTCTTAGAAGCAGAATTTCAAGTAAAGTTAAATAAAGATACTTTATAATTTTATATATATTGAAACGGTGAAGCAAAGAAGATGAAGATAATAAGTGGAAAAGAATGTATGCAGCCCCCCTCCACAAGGAAGTGTTGATTGACAGATTCCAGAGGAGGGGGCGGCAGACAGGGAGTCCAGCTGGGGCCGTCAGGGAAGAAAGAGCCGAGTGAGCGGTCGGTCTGAAGGGGGGTTCTGTGCGCCGAGAGAACATCTCAGTGTCGGGGGAAGTCAGTCTGGTGACATCGAGATCTGCGGCAAGTAGAAGACGGCGGCAAGTTACCTTCGGGGCGTGTGTATGATTCTGAAAGGCGGTGCCAAGAGAGCTTGACATCGGAGCGACCTACAAGGCGGTGTAGTCCAAGCTGTCCGTGTATAGTGTGGAGCGGAAGGCTTTACAAGAGGACATCCATGGCGCCAAGGATTCTTCTGACGGGAAGGTTGAAGGCAGGTCTCACTGCTGTATTCCTTCTGTTAAGTGAGATACAATAAAGCATTAACCTCAGCTTCAATCCCTTCGAACTCACTGTGTATCTTTGTGTCATCCTGAGTAGATAAAGTAAACGAATAGTGTCTGGGTACGACGTAACAATATGGATTATCAATTTGATGGACAATTATCTCAATATAAATATTTTGTTATATTACTAATCTAATTATACACAATGATAAAACACCAACATTCAGGAATGCCACTGTAATTGATTTGGCATTGACAAATAAAAAAGCTCTTACAACTATAATGAAATGATTTACACAAAAATATCCCAAATATCTTATCACGTTGCGATACTATTTGATGTATGTATGACTGAACAATTTTCAACCACAACCCTATATTCAACATGGAAATTCAATGAGAAAAGAAAAGATTGGCCAAGATTTACACAGAATGTGAATGACGCTGACAAGAAAAAGATTAAAACAATAATAAACAATAAGAGGAGCTTCTTGTGTAAATTTCTTTATTACCGCAAGCTTTCGAACAGAACTTTCTTCAACGGGCGTGGATAGTAAAAACATTTACTATCCACGCCCGTTGAAGAACGTTCTGTTCGAAAGCTTGCGGTAATAAAGAAATTTACACAAGAAGCTCCTCTTATTGTTTATTATTGTTTTAATGATCGTGATTTTAAGAGTTTAATTTCTACAAGAAAAAGATTGGAAGCTTATAGATGAATATATCCACACCAGAAAAGGTTGATCAAATAATAAAAGAACTTTCGGAGATTCTAATTGAATCTGCCTATTCCACACTGAAACAAAAATATAATGTAACTCGAAAATGTGGTGCAGCTAACTGGAGGAATACAGAACTGGAGATTTTAAAAACTTACTTTCACTATGTAAGAAATACTCATTACCGAACTCGGAATCCTTCAGGATATTTAATAGAGTTATTTAAAGGTCAAGAAATAAATATTTACGAGAGATTAAAAAGGCCAAAGGAATATCGTGAAGGACTTTTCTAGAAGAATATAATTCTACTACTCCTTATGGGAATTTATACAAAATATACAAAAAATTAAGAGGTAACTTGAATAAACCACTACAAATATTAGAAACAAACACATATCAAGAACAACAACAAAAAACTGAGGAATTAATAGCGACTCTATTTCCTGATGACAATCCAGGTGAAGATAAGAATACACATACAAATATAAGGAAATATGCATTAATACTTTCGAATACAACAGAACCAATAATCACAATCAACAAGGTAAACACTATTATTTGAAAATTGAATCCGAAGAAATCTCTTCAGGAATAGATAACATTTCTAATAATATGATAATACACGCAAAACAATTCGCGGTACCACTATCAACTAAAATTTATCAGAAGTGTCTGGATATGAGTTACTTTCCTGATGAATGGAAAAGAGCAGAGGCGTTGATCATTCCAAAGCCGGGTAAATCCGATTATAAAGATTGTGGCAGCTATCGACCTCTATGTCGAAATTCAAATCTTTCGAAATTTTTTGAAAGAATAATAAACAACAAAATCATTAAATACTACGAGGAAATGAAATTATACAGTAATCTTCAACATGGTTTCACAAAATCTCGATCAACCATAACTGCATTAACTGAAATAATTCACACTGCATTAGAACACAAAGCCAAGGAGTATACGGCTATAATTGCAATAGATATTAGTGGAGCGTTTGACAATACCTGGTGGGCAATGGTGATAAAAGACTCGATCAGGATAATATATCAGCATCAATAATAAAACTCTTGAAATCCTACTTCACTAACCGGAAGATAAGATCTAGGTACTCTTCGAATGAATTCGCCAAAAAACTAAGTAAAGAATGTCCGCAAGGAGGACCCTTATCTCCGACAATTTGGAACATCATAATGAACGATCTATTAACCAACTTTCAGGAATCTAATAGCGAAATTATTGGATATGCAGATGATCGAACGGTAATATGTTGAAATGCAGATGTAACAAATCTTAAGATAACAATTGAAAATTCAATGGGAAATATAAATTTGTGGGGCGAAAACAAAAAACTCAAAATATCAAGACAGAAAACAAAGATTTTATATTTATTCAATTGTAACAACGATGTAATTAAATTGCATGATAATCTTGTCAAACCAGTTGAAAACCTAGAAATACTAGGATTGACTTTCAAAAATCATCAAAACAAGAACAAATTAGATTTTATGCCTCACATCGACAGTGTTATTCCAAAAACAACTAGAGTTATGGGAAATCCTCTTGGTTTAACAAATAAATCGTGAGGAATGGATAGTAGGCGATCATTAACATTATATAAGACTTTATTAAGAAGCACAATAACTTATGGTTCAACAATCTGATACCCATATAAAAACAGAGATCTAAAAACAAATTGGATTCACTGAAGTATAAAATTCTTAAACACTGTATACATGCTTATAATACAACATCTTTGAATTGCACACATGTTCTCGCAAGAATACCTAAAATTACGGATTTCATTTTGTCAAACTTACTTAAAGTTGAAATAGATTATAATAGAAATGATCCATCAAAAATATTATAATATCCAACTTTATAATTGAAAAAATTCAAAAATACTATGAAGATACTAATAATAATTTCAGATAATTTTTTTTGAAAAATCAAGATTACCCAAATTAATCCAGCCAAATTTTAATAATATACAATTATTTACGGGGCATGGAGACTTTAACACATATTTATACAGAATTGGCAGAATTGATTCTTCAATCTGCTTATGTGACCAAGAAGATCATAACCCTGAGCATATTTTAATCCGGTGCCCACTTGTTGCAGATTTGAGAGTACAGTGTCAAATGAACAGTTCTAGTTTAAGCCAAATGGTTTCCAAAAAAGAATTATACAGAAAATATAACAAATTCTGTAGACTATCTTAAATGCCGGGGACCTGAATTACATTAAGAATTGAAATTTCTGGTTTTAATCAGTATAGTTTTTTATTGCTGTCATTGTTTTGGAATGTTCTATAATTGTGCTAATGGTTTACTGGTTGTAATTCTAAGGATATATTGGACTTTTGATATTATGTGTGTAAATAATCTTTATTTCTTGTATAATTTACTGCTCTAAAATGTAAATTTAAATAACTTTCACTCTCTCTCTAGAACTATAAAAGAAATTGTATATATATTTAAAAACTATGTACATAAAATAGATTAAACATTTACACACAAATATCCACAAAGGATATAGTGTGTGTTTTGAAATAAATAAATAAATGAAAAAAAATAATATTTAATATCCATAAGATGACAACCACGTGTTCCAAGCTGAAGCCAATCCCAATCTATCCTACATAGCTATTGATTAAATATATATCTCCGAAAGGTCAGTTAGATTCTCAAATCATTTCTTATCAATTAAAAGGAATTAGCGCTCCAAGACATTGATATATATTGTTTTTTATTATTATGAAAAGTCCTTTTTTGGGCATAACTTCGGAATGCTCTTTTGGTATAAAATATTTCATAATTTCAATTTAAAAAGGTATTTATTTATACTCAACACTGCTCCAATATATATTTTAAATTGTTATTAAAATAAAAGGATTTAAAAGCGCGAATGTTTCTTTTATACATAAAACGAACTTCTACTGTCCTTATTGCGATGAAAAAATATATTGGGAGGGCTTGGCTCATCAGTGGTTAACCCTCCCAGCGGTTTCGCCAATTTAATCCACCAGACCGCTTCTCAGAGCTCTAATACTGTATTGGATTATTCTGCTTTTATATGCTACACTGAAGGATAGAATCTTAGAAATGGTTTTCAAGTAAACTATGGACATAAGCTTATAGGACAGTAGAATTATATTCAAATATTTGCTTCGAGCAATGCTCTTCAGCAAACTATAAAGACAAGGCCATTAGGAATAAATTAACACAAAGCAATAACGCGCCATCTATACATATAAAATAAAAGGATTTAAAAGCGCGAATGTTTCTTTTATACATAAAATCATCGCAGTAAGGACAGTAGAAGTTCGTTTTATGTATAAAAGAAACATTCGCGCTTTTAAATCCTTTTATTTTATATGTATAGATGGCGCGTTATTGCTTTGTGTAAATTGTTATTAAATTTGTAATGAGACTCAATTAAGCATGTTTGACAATTGACGTGTCATCGTGAGTAAGCAAAGAGAAATATAGGCTCAAAATATATTGAAAATATTTTCAAGATATTTTTTTTTCAACTTGGATATGACCAAAAATATAGTTCATAATATTTATTGTATAATATATGAAGAATTTATTAAAAATATGATATTCATTTCAATAATATTATATTACCATTTGTAGTATTTAATGTAGAACCTTAATATGGATGTGTGGTTAAAGAGTTGTTGTCGCTCTATACACTTTCATTGAATTGGAGAATGTTCTATATATTTGACTATATATTTCAAAAGGATTATTTGCGTTTAATTCGTAAAAAAAGGGCATCAAATAAATATTGATGATAAAGATATAGAAAGAAACATTTTACCTCGTATATAATTGGAGTCGTTATATACATACTCGTAATTATGAACTCTATATTCTGATAACTTATAGGCTAAACAGAAGGGTATCTGATATTTTATAATAAAATTATGACATATCACAAATTTTGCCATTCTGTCACTAATGGTCAAGCTCATAATAATCTTATTATAAACTCATCAGGCTGTGAACGTAGCTCTGACGTAGATTCTACCTCAGCCACCAATCTGAAAACCTCTTTCAGGACTTTATTGAAATGTCTTAATACTTGTAATTCGTTTGGATAGAAATTGGCCTGTATAGAAGATGGACTATAACGTACTATTCTATTCTTAGACGTGCACTCATAATCTCGCCTTGATGGTATAGAACGAGCATTATAACCCCGGAATCGTATATTTTGCTTCAACAGCCCAGGTTTCCTGTCCTTTACTCGGAAATTATGGAGGGTTTGAATATCTCACTGTTAATTGTAGTTCCACAGGACACAAAGGTTGATAAATCACTTCCCTTCAGAGAAGAGCAACGTTTCTTAGATATCTCTACCCTAAAGGGTTTCTACTGCTTGCTCTGTTTTCTAGTTTCTATATCCTATCGGCGACGCCATGATAGATCACTAGTCACAATGATTTCCAAGAAGTCCCTACCTTTGGATGAGAATCGTCGAAACTGAATCTCTATGAAACCTTATAGCTTCTGATCAGATATTATTCGGAACAAGATGTAAGGTTTTTATCGAAATGTGTTGTCTAATGTTAAAGCAGAAATTTTAATTCACGGATAATCTGTAAGGATATCGTGTTTATTGCAGCGTCTTCTAATCCACGACAATATAGTGAAGGCTGTTGCTTAGATGAGAATATATCATTTGTCAATAGCTTTGATGAGGAATTCCGTCCATGGAAACACCCTTGTGTTTATACAGCTCTCCGACGACGGAATATTTCTGAAGGTCTGATTCCCTCATCAAAAAGGAAACATTAAGAGACCTTTGCTCTTGTTTTAACATCTCAATTGCTCGAATTATAGGAACTATTCCTGTTCTACTAACGAACGAAACATTGTAAACGTGACAAATATTTCTTTATGTTAGGTGTAAACTATTTATAATCATATATCTATACCTTTATTGATTGCTTGAATCACGCTTTATTCAAAATCGAACATAGATTCTCTTTTTATATATACAACTCCAAATCTAATATAAATTTTGATCATACTTTGTACACACAGAGCTCTTTTATTACAATCATTTTATTCGCGATCGAACGTTGTGGCCCAGTGTACGTATTACATCCCAAACACGATGCGACGCCAGCCATCTCTGTCTTGAGCTCGATGTACCATCTCGGCGACCGTTAAGCTAGTGAGTTCCTTTAATTGGTCCACGAAGCGTGTGGGCGGCGTCCAGGAATGCGTCGCCCAGACGTCTTTTCGGTCAGTATGGTGTACTCCATCCCCCTTCATCGTGCGATGTGACCGAAGGATCAAACAATTCCGTTGTATACCTTGCAGAAGTCGATCATCTTCCGAAATCGACAGTTGTGATAGTATCCATGTATTCGTCCTACACGCTGTCAAAGGTATACGAAGCATTCTTCGCCAACAATACAACTCGAGCGCATTCGATTTTAATCTCTAGCGATGATGTTATAGTCCAAGACTCTGAAGCATAAGTAGCCACTGAGAAATCTAGTGCCGGACTCTCCTTGGTTCTCGTCGTTTGTGAGTCTTCCCATTGCCGCTTTTTCCATCGCCATCCTTCTCCGGACCTTTCTCCCAGATCCTCTCTTGTCAGTTATTAAAACACCGAGGGTAGGTGGACTTGTAACCATCCCAACACCCCGTGAGATGGCTGAGTTTTCCTTTGATGTATGTGCTCTATTAATCATCAAGAGCTGGAATTTGCCTCTATTTAGCTCCAATCCCACTTCCCCCGAAATCATTTCAATTCTAAGGAGTAGGTTTGCCATGTCCTGTTTACTTCTTGCAAGCAGGACAATATCAACCGCGTATCGAAGATTTGAGACAAGTCTGCCCCAATCAACGCCTCTTCTCCGTAACCTTCCGTTACCCTTCTAATTATCCATTCTCCATATATATTGAAAAGAGTTGGGTAAAGTATACAGCCCTAAGCGCTTAGCATGATTATTCAATACATTTCTGTGAATGAAGCTCCAAGAACTCGAATATGGCCACAAATTTAGCATAAGTCTGAATTTTGAGTTTGAATTTCCTTTCTTAATAACGAATCTTCAAGGAAATTGATTACACTAATCTGTATTTTCATATTTTGATATTTCATATTTACCACCTTATCACTCTAAGGTGTATTAAAAATACTAATAAAATGGAAATATACACACATCGGTTAAACTTCCAACCGGGAATACCTAAGTGAAATCTAGTTTGCTTTTGGAGGCTCTTAAATCTGACCCAAAGACTATATTTGACATTTAAGAATAAATAAAAGGCACAGGGATAAAATTGTGGATATTTGGTGAAGGTCATCAACCATTATATTATATATCCAATAATTCTCTGTTATCGAAACATTGCTTGCTGCAGCGTGAGTTTAGAAAAATAATTCGAGCTTCTTTCTTTATACATCTATCAAGTTTTTGATAATATCTGTGGAACAAAACGGTGTGTACAATTTGATTGTCCGAATTCTTTCTTCTTTCAAATCCACTGTATCAATATGAACAGTATTTTGAAATATGTAGACACCATTATTTTATAACTCTCCTAGGTTTGTTGCCTTTTGTTAGCATTTGCTCATTCTCAAATACTCATACTCTAAGAAATACCTTTTTGTCTGAATATCAAACTTGAATATCCAAGATTGTTAACACCCGGGAGCCATAGAGCGCGATAAAAGACCAAATTGATCTTAATTTTGTAAAAGTATCGAATATCAACAGGTTGTCTTGCGAAAAGTGGGAAACCGTCTCCAAGCCCATTGAGTGGGAAAATACTTGGATTTGACCATATTCAAGATGTCCAGAAGTTGTTTCTCCTACACCAAGGTTCCATGATATGCCATGATGATTCCTTGATGTCCCGTGATGGAAGATAATGACTATTAGGTGAGCATCGGAGAACCAACATGATCCTTTAAGTCGATATTTCACTTATACTAGCAATGCGTTTCTTTTATTAAAAATGAGATAGATATCAATTGTATTAAAATAAGTGCATTGCTAGTATAAATGGTATTTTGTCTAAATTCTCTAGCAAATCATTTTTATTTGAAACGAAATAGGTTTTCTTAGGCCTTTCACCATTGTTATTAGCATCTCGATAAAGTTCAATCTGAACCTTGACGCGCTTCAGATTTCATCGAATATAGACTTTCTCGAAGTACTAATCGTGCATATCAACGGCAGACTATCATTGGCGAATGCAAGGACGTTCCCTATTGTGATAACTAATTCGAAATAGATCAGTAATGAACTTACTGATGAAACTAGCGGCGCTGAATGTATCTCTTGAAGAATCTTCTGCACAGTTTGAACGGGCAGGTATAATTGCTATCGATTCTGTAATGTAAACCCTTTGTATAGTAGATGTAACTTCTTAACAACGGTGATGGAGCACCGCTGAATATCCAAGAATCCTCGGGCCACTTTGTCAATTACGGACTGCAGGTTGATGAAATGACATGCCAGCGGCGTTTTATCCATCGTAGCGATAAGGAAATAATCAGACACATCCGATTTTACCAAGATAATATCTCCCTGTGCTTAGGTCTGACACTCCGGAGCAATGGAAGGCATTGGTAGAGGGCAGAACACCGAGAAAGATTCTTCTGACGATGTTGTAATCCCTAGTAAGTAAAGCTTTAGGGTGTTTACCCTTTAGGCCTTCACCAACAAACATTTTGTGGAAGATTAGACTTTCCAAGACGAATTTTAAAACTCTTCTGAGCTTAGATTTCTTGATATCTCAATAAATACCCGCATATTAATTATCAAAGCCCTTCACGAGTTTTCAAAGCTATCTGTTCCATCCGCCCTCAACGTTTTCTTGTATGGCAGTAGACCGATTATAAAGTTTCTATCTCAAGTCTTTGAAGATGTCTGTTCAATATAACCAAATTTTCATGTTTTCCAGCGTAAAATCTTGTCTCTCCCTATAAAAATGGAGAAGTTCTCTGGGCGAAGGGTTGAGCTGGCGAAGAGCACTCACTGAAGGTGCCAAACACTATGCGTCACAGGTTCTTACCCTCGACGAGGTTCCCCTAAGTGTCGAAGACTTTAGTTTGTCACGAATGTTGTAGACTGACAGTCTTGACGTGCCAAAATACCAGAAGTGAAGTATAGTTGGCCTTTACAGGTTTGGTCAGAAAAATGAGGCGCACAAGCTAGCTGGCTCCACTGACATAATCTTCTTCGATAATGGAAACATAGATATTTGATATCTTTGATAAGGTTCAGATATTCACTTATTCTTCAAATATTTCAAGAGAGAAGCCTCCAATGATCGACGATGTTTTCCTGAGCAGCGCTTCTACTCTCATGGCGTCTGACATCAATATAAGAAGCGTGGAGGAAGATGGAGCACGTAGCTTAGGAGAGTCTTTCAAAATTGGCCATATGATCCGAGCAGTGATATGTCAGGATCCAGTAAAACTGAACATGTTGGGAGAACTTTGATACTATTAGGACTCGATTCAAACAGAGTAGTGTCTATTTGTCTACCATAATTGAAAATTCCTCTCAGTCGCATATTGTTGAACAGCGGTGTTGTCAAAGATAGAGAGGTCCGGTCCAAGAACTTCAAGTAAGGCGCTGACGAGAAACCACTGATCTTCTTTTAACGGGTTCATACGCTGGGACCTGCAATTAAAGATGTCGTTCTTAAGGAATGCGCGACATTTGACAGGTGATGCAGGTCTTGAAATTCTAGACGTTGGTGCTGGCGATGGCAATACACAATACCACAAGCGTGGTAACAAAGGACGGCGAAGTTGGATTCTCTTGGAGTGTAGGTTGTCGCAATAGGCCCTGAAGCAATGGCAGAAGTCCTATACCGTACAGGGCCAGGAAATTTGGCTCCAGCATTAACACGAAATCAACTGTTTGGCGCTTGAAGGGATAGAGCACGACTTCATATATCTTCATGAACGGCAATACCGCGCGTTGAGGCACGCTATGCTGGAGCCCAAAACATCTGCTTATTTTTTTTCAATCTTGATGGTAATGAGCTTGTAAAGAAGCAAGGCCTTATTATCTCCAATGAAATTTATTTGGCTAAGAGCGGCGTTCATGCTCGCATATTTCTAAGAAATGAACGGCAATACCGCGCGTTGAGGCACGCTATGCTGGAGCCCAAAACATCTGCTTATTTTTTTCAATCTTGATGGTAATGAGCTTGTAAAGAAGCAAGGCCTTATTATCTCCAATGAAATTTATTTGGCTAAGAGCGGCGTTCATGCTCGCATATTTCTAAGAAATAAATGCCGGAATAAGTTTTTAATAGGATATTAGTAGTTTATTTTCTGAGCATCTCTTTGCTTATGACTGCTGCCTTTGTGTTTTCGAACAGAGTCTGGGAACCGCTGAAGAACTGCATTCAGTTTCTGCTTTCCTCTTAACTTTTTCTTTAGATTTTTATAAAGACGATGTTATTCCCGAGTGTAAATTGAGTGAGTTTATATCTTGCACTTTAGAGAAAAATAAAGGAACAGAATTGTAGCTGTACCTTAGGCTTGCTCTTTTCCCTAGACCTGAGGCATTTTGTTGTTGGTTATGTTGCGATAGGTCCTGATAAAGAATAATATTGAAAATAATTGTCGATTAGTACATTGCCTTGATTATACCTAGGCTGTAGTATTAATACTTTATATCTCTTCTGAGGCAGCTAATCCGGCACTTGCTGAACTTGATTCCCAGAGTAATGTAGAAGGGCGTAGCACCACCGTTGGACTATATTTCCAGTTTCCTGGGAGTTGATGGATCATCAATATCTCATTTATAGATGTAGAAACCTCGCTGTTTCAGGTTCTCACGGCTTAAAGCGTCATAGTGACTATCCGGCAATGTGGTTGCAGTGCAGCTCTGATGTCCTCATTCTTCAAAGCGATTTACGGAATACCAAAGACAATCTTCTCGGCTCTTTTTCTAAATGAAGATGTATCGAGGAGTCATGCTCCAATAGGGAGGCATTCCTCAACTAGGCTTTTTACGTATAAACTTTGTACAGTCCAACCATAACCTGGACTGATATCTTTTCGGCCTGGTAAATGGAAGATTTTCTCAATAATCTCGAGTCTTGGTACTTGGGATGATTGGAATTCCGAAGTTTAATTCGAAATAGAATCAATGGCCGAATATTGCGACCGCAGGCCTTGCCTAGACCAGAGCCTCTTGTTGTTTTTATCAGGTTTCACAAATTTATATGACTTTGATGCGAGAACATCGCGCTTCGAGATTTTTGTTGGCTGTTCTTTTATTTTGGAAATATTTTGCATTCAGAAATTTGAAATACTTCGGAATCCAATTCCATTTTCAAAGTATCGACGTGGTATTCCTAATTTAATTTTTCTTCAATTTTTTCAACGCACTAAGATCTGATGTCTTAACATTGCTTTGCCTGAAATTTTAAACATTTCAATTGTTGATTCTTAAACCTTGGCTATAGATTTAACAATTTTAATGGAATATTTTTCATTGTATTCATGAACTGGAGAATTTTTCTTCAATACTTGGAAGAAGATTCAGACAACAATTTCACTCCAAAGACAAGGAACAAGTGCGTTGAGTAATTCATGATCGAGTTAGAGTGATAACCAATTCATTCAATGACATCTGGAAATAACATTGAAATATTCTGAAGATCATTTGTTGGTTGGAAATTGATTCAGATAAAAACACAGTCACATCAAACAATGATTTATTTAACTCCTGACGCTTCAGTGACTTCCTGTAAATCTCTTCAGGGAAATGACAGGAATTTACTTAAACGTCGTGAGCTGAAATAAACTGTTGATTGATGTTGCTGTGTTTTTCTCTGAACATTTAAAAGGGTATCGATGATTCGCCATGATAAAATTTCAAATATATATATATAGAATTTAAAGAATATTTTTGCCATCAAATTATAGTATCATATATAAAATAATGTTTCTCGAAATATATTTTGTCCATTGTTACTATATATATACAGTCGATTCTCGATAATTTGAAAATTTTTCCCGGTCCCTTGAAAAATGCTCGATAAGTTGAATAAATTCAATATTATCTCTTGAAAATGAAGATACTTCGGCCAGTGAATCTTTTTATTACCTCGACGTTTCGACAAAAATCTTTTGTCCTCGTCAGGAGCAAACAAAAATTAAACATTCAGTAAGGCGTTAAAAATCTTTCTAAAGTTCCAAGGGCGTTCTCACGCGATATTCAAAATTTTTGTACAACATCAAAAGCACGAGTCAAAAATAAATATTTAACTCACAAAAGACTATGATCTTTGAAATAAATTATAATATACATATATATAATGAGAAATTATAAAAAATAAATATAAAAATAATAATAATATTTACAAAGATTTTCCTATAGTATAAATAAATCGATATCTATTACTTACAATTTATACTTATACTTTTAACTACTTTTTTAAATTTTTTAAATTTAAAAGAGCTAAGGGAATATTTCGAGGTGAAAAGACAAGATTGTGTAAACAAGGGATTAGAAATCGATGAAATGATAGAAGGTTTTAGGTTATGTTTAGATAATATTTACTTCAGATACGGGGATAAATTTTACAGACAAAAGGACGGCACTGCTATGGGTTGCCCTACAAGCATGATCATTGCTGACATTGTAATGGCATCGGTAGATAAAAAGGCAATCTTAATTGAGGGAATAAAAATCTGGGGACGCTATATAGATGATGTTTTCGCAGTAATCCGCAAAGAAAATCTTGATGAAATCATGGTCATGTTGAATAATTTAGAAAAAGGAATAGAATTCACGGTTGAAACAGAAAGAGAGGGATTTTTATCATTCTTAGATGTAGGACTAACTCGCAAAGAAGATGGTTCCATTTTAACCAGCGTTTTCAGAAAGCCAACAGACTGTGGGATACATCTAAATTTTAATTCCAATAATCCTATGATACATAAAAGACAGGTGATAAAATCTCTTGTAGAAAGAGCCAAACAGGTATGTACAGACCAATATATTTATAAAAAAGAGATAATGAAAATTAGGGCAGAATTAGAAGAATCTGATTATCCAGTTAGTTTCACAAACAAATGGATCAGAAGATATGAAATAGATAGGCCAAATTCAAATAGGAATAAAGATGATTGCAATAATATAATTATTCCATTTTTTAGAGGTATAGATAACGAAATATCTAGAATTTTGAGAAAATTTAAATATAATATATGGCATAGTACGGGGACAAAAAGGGAATTTATAACTAGAAATAGCATAATGAAGGATAACATAGGCACATCAAAACCAAGTAATGTAATTTATGGGATTAAATGCACAGAATGTGACAAAATTTATATAGGAGAAACCGGCCGTAAATTAGAGACCAGAATTAAGGAACACCAACAGGGTTTATTGGGGAGAAGGGCGTTAAGCAAAATTGGGGAACATGCTTTATATTCAGGACATAGGCCAAATTGGAATGATATTGAGATATTTCATAGGAATATAACATTTAAAAAGGAAAGATTATTTTTAGAGGGATGGGTATCACGGGAAATGGGGGCAAGAAGTATAAATGTATTTGAAGATATTCCACTACAATACAATTCGTTTATAAATTTAAAAAAGTAGTTAAAAGTATAAGTATAAATTGTAAGTAATAGATATCGATTTATTTATACTATAGGAAAATCTTTGTAAATATTATTATTATTTTTATATTTATTATTTATAATTTCTCATTATATATATGTATATTATAATTTATTTCAAAGATCATAGTCTTTTGTGAGTTAAATATTTATTTTTGACTCGTGCTTTTGATGTTGTACAAAAATTTTGAATATCGCGTGAGAACGCCCTTGGAACTTTAGAAAGATTTTTAACGCCTTACTGAATGTTTAATTTTTGTTTGCTCCTGACGAGGACAAAAGACTTTTGTCGAAACGTCGAGGTAATAAAAAGATTCACTGGCCGAAGTATCTTCATTTTCAAGAGATATGAATGCCGGTAAGGCAGCCTCAATATTTACGAAATTCAATATTAATTGGTCCCCTCGGTAATTTGAAGTTGAAGGAATAGTATCTTGCCACAAATTAACATTTTTGATTAACTGTACAAATGTTTAAAATAATAAATAACGAATTTTTATAGCTCAAACTATTGTTTGAGAAAAAGCAAGACCCGAAAGTGCTCCCAATAAATGTATTACTTTAAAAACTTGTGGTAAGTTACTCACTTAATTTTGTTTCAACATAGTATGTATATCCCGAAACGGCCAAAACTTCAAGCTCTTGTTTACTTGATCTTTTTCCCTCCCTTCATCTTAGTTGTTTAAATTCCTGGTCTTTTAAACTCTTAATAAATTGAAATATTTCTCAGGTCCCTTGAGTTTAAAATTATCCGGAGTCGACTGTATATATATCAAAAAGGGCATATCCTGACCATTCTTAAATGAGCTTTTTAGATAGCAGAACGCCATCTAGTGGAACAGAAATCAACTAAACGTTGATATAGCCTGTTCCCTGATATTTGTCCAACCCATTTTCTTGATTTATCAAGATTTATTAATTAAATGTATATTGCCTATTGAAAATTCGAATTAAATTATTTGAGTACTTAAATAAATAGAGATACAATTTTTTACTTTTAAAACCAATAAAATGTTATCTTTTTTGTAGAATTTGAATAACTATTTCGAAGACTTGTAAAAATTCATTATTGACTCCCCCTTTCTAATTTTACATGTTCAACTAGTGTATTTGCTGCTTATAAAATTGTAATTTATTTTTGTTCGCTTTCACGAGAAATTTTACGAGTAAATTTTTCTTGAGTTTAGAAGATATAAGTTTCCGCCTCCCATCATGGCGGGATACCGATACCACCATGTGAGCGACCACTTAGTTTTCATTTTTAAAATGTATCTCTAAATAAAAAATTTACCACTCTCCCCCTACACCTTTTTTTCGCAGATAGCACTTCATCAATCGTTGGTGAATGGGTTTGCAAAAGGACAGTTGAGCCTTCAGTATGGGAAAAAGAAGCTGTCCATTTCTACCACAGTACTGTCATCCACCTGATTACCTCCCAGAGCTGCTAACGAAGCCACGACATGATCCAAGTGTCCACGGCAACAACTATTTTCTGTCACCACCTCTACCAGTCACTGTAAGTAACGACCTCGCGTACCGCCGAATGTAACGAACGAAACATAAAGCCAAGTATTGCTATTCACTAGTCCAGAGGTCGGCAATCTGCGGCTCGTGAGCCACATTCGGCTCTTTGGATGTGAAGCTGAGGCTTTTTATATAGTTCCATAGGCAAATATTATTCTTGCGAGTACTATTTATTGTTGGCAAGAAAAAAAAATATGTGGCTCATTAAAAACTTTGAAATTTTGTAAATTGTAATTTTTGACTATTCTGTCTTAAAAGTTTGACGACCCCTGCACTAGACACTTCGAGTCCTTTGTTCCTCAAATTATATATCATATGTTTACATTTCAATTTAGAAATAGCATTCATTTCTCATTTAAATATTTTACAAATATATAACTTTGTTTAAACTCAAAATATTTAATCCTTTATATTACAATTTTGCGCGCACACACTCACATGTAATCATTTATTTTAATTTTTTCACTATTTCAAAAGGTTTTCCCTATATCAAAAGTACATTTTAAACATTCATATGGAAGCAAATATAAACTCAATAAAAATTAATATATAGCTTATATTTAGGGCTATATTGTATTACATTTTGTATCTGGATCGTATGATAGTGATTTTGCTAATCGCACACATTTGACTTCGGTAAAATATATATACTATATATTATTTACCCCCATATATTTTTACCCAGCCTATGACGTTTAACAGCCGAAGCTTTGCTGGTGTTCTTTTTTTACTATTATATGCTAACTGCTCATTTAATATATATATGAAAAAATAGTACAAATGTAACATTGTACTGGGATAAGGTGCATAAATTAAGAAAAAGGCATCTCCTTATCGTGCAACTGAAAGTTGCTGATGGCTGGCGCCATCTATCGGAATAAATATCAACTATTCTCGTTGATTTTTAATTATTCCATAATTGGCCAAATACCCATTCTTGATTAATCAAGAAAAGCTAACCACGGACGCGTTTCGGGCTGTTGGCCCTCATCAGCGTGATGCAAGCTGTACCTCAACGACCAAAAAATTGGTCATTAAGGCATCCTGAAAAATCATGAAACGGGTAGTTAAGGCCAGAATTGCGTGAGGACGCTACACAATGTGAAAAAATAGTACAAATGTAACATTGTACTGGGATAAGGTGCATAAATTAAGAAAAAGGCATCTCCTATATTTGGCCAATTATGGAATAATTAAAAATCAACGAGAATAGTTGATATTTATTCCGATAGATGGCGCCAGCCATCAGCAACTTTCAGTTGCACGATAAGGAGATGCCTTTTTCTTAATATATATATACAGTGGACCCTCGGTTTGCGAGCATAATCCGTTCCAGAGCCATGCTCGTACTCCAAAACGCTCGTAGTGCGAAACTAATTTCTTATTTTTAATAATTGAAACTCGGGCAATTCTTCTTGCTACGAACAATTGCACAGTTTCCCACATTTTACATATTTCCCGAATCTGATCTGAAGGGAGGGATCCCAGTGAATTTTCATCCATCACGATTACGGGCAACCATCACGAGTTGCTCGTAATGCGAAATTTCACTCGTAATCCGAGGTAAAATTTTTCAAAAAATTTTGCTCGTACTGCAAAAAGCTCGTACTCCAAGGTGCTCGTAAACCGAGGGTCCACTGTATATGATACATTTTGAATGATAGAATGTAAATTTTATTTTGTTTTTTTACTGAAGATTCAACTAAATGGTGTATGTAAATTTTTGTTTTGTTTAAAAAGATTTGAAAAAAATAAAGAGATGATTATTGAGGTGGAGACGGCCACAAACGACTGCTAATTCTTTTTCACACATAGAATTACATCAGCTAGTCGACAGGATCGCTGCCTACGGGAATAAATTCGAAATGACATCGAAGAAAGACTTGAAAACTTTACCGAGAGAAGTGGTTGTTACCGGAGCGAGAGTAGACATTTCAATTAAAGAAATTTTGCCGATTTTCAACCCGGATACAGGCCTTACGTATCAAGAATGAAGAAATCTTTTTGAAAGAACAGTCAAGCTTCAAAATATTTCAGAAAATGATGCTCTATCAATGATCCCGAGCATTTTTAAGGGAAAAGCGTTAGAGATATACGCCTCGATGTGCCAGGACGTGTTTACGTTGGATGAACTTCACCAAGCTATGAATACATTTTTCCCGGTATCGACAAGTGGATTGATGAGGCAGTTTTGGACTGAAAAGAAGCTACCATCACTACCCCCCACAAAAAAAAATCATTACTCAAGCCTTCATCTAAACTATATTTCATTGAAAACGGTATTACTTATATTAGGCTAAAAAAAATAGAGATAGGATTATAGTATCACCCTCCTTACAACAACAATTGATAAGTAGGGCTCACGAAAGTTCAGGACACCCCGGCATAAGTTCAATGGCTAGAGTTATCTCAACACAATATTATTTCAAAGGAATGATAGGACAAATAAAAAATTATATTCTGAAATGTAAAATATGTCAGTCTGTAAAGAAGCCAACTACACCTTCGTATGGACTCATGGGTAATTTACCACTAGCTGAGAAACCATTTGATGTAGTTGCCCTTGACAGTATTTTAGGATTAGGGGAATATAACAGTACAAAGAATTGTCTTCATGTGATAGTTGATCATCACTCAAGATACATCTGGGCTTATCCTTCTAAGAGTACGTCTATAGCAACGTACATCAATATAATAAATCAGCTATTAAATGTAGGTAAACCAAAAATTATCGTTACTGATAGGCACCCCTCATTTGTGTCCAAAAGGTTTAACAAATTTATACAAGAAAAGGGCATAAAACACGTGATGACATCCCCTTCGCACCCACAGTGTAATGGGCTTGTAGAGAGGGCGAATGCGACAATTATCTCAAAACTTAGACTTCACCATCAACAAAATCCCAGAATACCATGGCCCAAATTATTACAAAGGCCTTAGAAGAATATCGGAGTATTCCTCATTCCATAACTAAAATGCCTCCCGTTTATTTGCTTTTTGGCATAACGCCATCATATATCAATAAATTAACAAGAGCATATCCACCCGTAGAAGAGGCTAGGAAAATTGCAAATGAAAATTCCCGAAAAATTACATCTTAAATTGGTAAAAAGATATAATGAATCCCATAAAACGCCTAATCTAAAAATAGGGGATAAGGTCCTTTATAAGATCCCTTACCAATCAGGTCAAGGTAAGCTCATGCCAGCCTTTTATCCAGAACCATACACCATAATTTCCATACCCTCACCACAAACCATAGAAATAGATAAGCCTTGCCAACCCGAAAATAAGCATGCAACAATAGTTAATATTTCTAAAGTAAAGCTCTGGGATCCGGTAACTGAAGATAATACTGAACCACCATTCCCATTTCAGGAAGAAGAGGATTTGGAAGGATGCTTGGGTATCGAACCTAACAAGCAAGCTTCCACCGATAGTCCTCAGGTTTTATTCTCTTCCATTAAAGAAAAAAAAATCCAGATCACCCCACAGAGCCCCTGGAGAAACTACTGCCGGTTTCAAGAAAATAACAAAAAAGTTGCCCTGGAATGGGATTCTACATGGAGAGTGTCTCCATAGACATGTAATGTCCATATCTTTTTTTTTTTCTCCTGCCTATTGTTAGTTAGGTTTTGTATGGCCACCTTTTCCTGTGATTTTCCCCAACTAACAGGCTTTGGTCGCCTTTTACCTCTAACAATATGGTTACTTGTGTAATATAATTTTTTGCAATGTATCTTATCCTTTACCTTCCATCCCCTCCCAACCTCCGTTGAGAAAAAAATTAATACAATTTTTTTTTTGTGGGGGGTAGTGATACATTTTGAATTATAGAATGTACATTTTATTTTGTTTTTTTACTGAAGATTTAACTAAATGGTGTATGTAAATTTTTGTTTTGTTTAAAAAGATTTGAAAAAAATAAAGAGATGATTATTGAGGTGGAGACGGCCACAAACGACTGCTAATTATTTTTCACACATAGAATTACATCATATATATACATAGTGTGATCAATAATTTCCAGGAATGCTAAATATCTAAAGAAATACAAAAGTTTAATATTTTTTTATTTTAAATTTCTCAAAATAATCACCGTCACTATCTATACACTTGTTCCATATTTTTTTCCTGTTATCAAAACACCTCTGAAAATCCTCATCTTTCAGGCTTCTCAAAATCTTCTTCGTATACTCCTTTATTTCGGATATTGAATCAAATCGACGTCCTTTTAAGATTTTTTTAATTTTAGGGTAAACGAAAAATTTGTTGGGAGCAATGTCAGGAGAATAGGGTGGCTGGGGTAGTAAAGCAATTCCGTGTTTAGCCAAATAGAGTTGTACAGTGACGGCCGTATGTGGCCGTACGTTGTAATGATGCAAGAGACAATTTTTCTTATGCCATTTTTGGGGTCGTTTCTGACGCACAGCCTCCCTCAAAGATCGCAATACATCAAGATAGTGATTTTGATTAATGGTCTGACCATCGGGCACGAATTCATAGTGTACCAACCCCTTTACATCGAATAAAGTGATAAGAATACACTTAAGCTTCGATTTGAACATCCTTGCTTTCTCTTGCTTGTTCGACCAGCTTTTAATCGTGCAAACCATTCAAATGTCCTCGATTATGATAGGGCATCTTCTTTAAAAGCCTGCTTCAAGATTTAAATGATTCGGAAGCTGTTTTCCTTAATTTAAAGCAAAACCCTATGCAGACTCGCTGTTTTTCAATACAGTCCATACTGAAATTCGAAAATGTTCTGATATACTTGAGTTTATAAATTCGATAAAACGTGAGCGCGTGGGTCTATATGATCAATTTTTATTTCTACGTGTTGATAAATGTTTTATCTATAAGGACTTTATAAAATTATTTCATTATTTCGAATATTTTACGTGATCCAGTCTCATTCCTGGAAATTATTGATCACACGCTGTATATATATACCAAACCTCATATGTTGAAACTAAACATCAAATTTATAGATTTTGAAATTCTCTTAACGGTATTATTCGATAAAGAATTAGCTTGCTGTTCTCTCTGACTCAAAGTTATATTCAAAATCTGTATTTCTTAATTTATTATATTTTACTTATCTCTCCTTTTCCAAAGTTTTTTACTCTTAAAACTAATATATTATATTTATAATAATAATAAACGACCTCCGAGGATAAGTTTACTGCTTTATTTAAATATTATCTTAAGTTTTCGGTTATTATTTACCCTACAATTTAGATTTCAGAGTATTCTATCTTTCGTAATACAATCAATTACCTATAATTGAACTCGTTATTATTATTTTACGCTCCTCTCTCGCTCATATAGGAATTTTTTAATTTACTATCCAGAACCACATGTTTTGTTCGATTCTTTTAAGTCTCTCTCTAAGCATCCAAATTGATATCGAATAAATAAAAAAAAATGATGAATAGTGAATTAAATTTCAAAACAATTTTTAATCTCTCAAATTGAACCCTGTTTTTAAATAATTCTTGGTAAATATATGCTTTCACTTTTCAATGGTAGAGTGATAATTAGCTAATCGAACATTGAATAATATTTAAAGGAGCCATATCTCACGGATATTTCTTTCTTTTGTTCCCATATTTTTGTTCTTTAGAGAAAAAAAATATCTAACATGGATAAACAGCAGGCCCAAGTATCCAATTATGTTTAACAATTCGTATGCCAAATATTTGAGAGAATATCGAACTTACTTCATGAGAATTCTTAAATTGCATATATATAATGATGCATTTTGAATTATTATACGACAATAGTAGAGAATAAAGGTTGAATGCTATTATTCGTACTAATGATTGTTTCTGTTTCCCACTAGATCAGAGGTCGGTATACTGCGGCTCCGAGCCACATGTGGTTCTTTGTATGTGAAGCTGTTGCTCTTCATATAGTTCCTTACGTAAATACGTAAACTAAACATTCATTTAGCTTGCTCCGTGATATTTGGCCAACCCAATTTCTTGATTTATCAATAAACGTTTAGTTTATTTTTGCTCCACTAGATGGCGCTCTGCCATCTAAGAAGCACATGTGCTCGTGTTCAGGAAATGCCTTCTTTATTTTTAAAATCAACACCTGACCCACTTATCTTTTATTATTTGCTATAGTTTTTTCATGTGTTAAGCGTATTTACGCAAATTTGGCCTTGAATACCCATTTCTTGGGTTCTCAGGAAGCCTCTGGGACCAGAAATCTTTTTTGGTCGCAGTGGTACAACCTACTCCACGCTGACGAGCGCCAACAACGCGATACACGTTCGTGGATGGCTTTTCTTGATAAATCAAGAAATTGGGTTGGCCAAATATCACGGAGAAAGCTAAATAAACTTTAGTTTGTTTTTGCTCCACTACATGGCGCTCTGCCATCTAAAAAGCACATATGCTCGTGGTCAAGAAATACCTTCTTTATTTTTAATATATATATATAAAAGACAATAGAAAGAGATAAGTGGGTCAGGTGTTTATATTAAAATAAAGAAGGCATCTACTGACCACGAACATGTGCTTGTGGTTATATATATATAAAAGACTGAATTATATTAATCAATTTCATAAATTAAATCAAATGCATTATCTGTTTTTTGATTAATTTTAATTCTTGGATATTTTGATAATAAGTCTGGAATAAAACCTGTTGTCATTAACAAATTAAATTAATTTTGACCAATATATTTCACAAGTAACATAAAGGTAACCCAAGCTCCTGGAGCATTTTTCGAATCGATAAAATGATTATATTTAGTGTAGCCTTATTCATTTTATCCTTTTTCAAATTATAAATCTTCTTTTTTCTACATATTAAGTCAATTACTTCAGAACTATGGAATTCTGAGTTAATAATATAGCTTATAAAATATTGAGAATCACCTTTCGAAAGATTCCTCCCCATTTTCGAACCAATATATCTAACTTAAAATATTGATATATTTTTTAAATCTTTAGAAAATATATAAAAGTGTAACAATGTACTATATTTTTCCGCGAAAAAGTAACAAAAGTAAAATTTTTTATATCAACCGATTCAACCGCTGATCATGCTGAGATTCATCATTGACATTTAGAAAAACAAAATATTTCAACGCCGCTCGGAAAAAAATGATAATAAAATTTACATCAAGACCGAAAATTGCTCTAGAAATACCACTCTTTTTGGGATGAGTCTTTTTTTTTCAAAATCATGGTCTGTTAGCTTTGTACGCCGAGTTGAGAAGTACTTGCCAAAACCCTAGATCATATTCTATATTTCATAGAATCATTCCTAATACTTTAAGGTGACTATAATCTACTTTCTATATAAAATAATGATTAAAGGGTTAATTATCTGGAATATACAAAGTGTGATCACATCAAGTATGGAGACAAGGTTGTCATTTAAAAATAATCAAAATAAGACAATATTGTTGATATGAAAATTCTTGCACATTTCAAAATATGATAATAATAGAATTATTATTGTTTGACCAGTGACTTTTTTACTCTGTCGTGTGTTACTGCATTTAAAAAATGTCGTAGGTTTTATTTGTGTGTGTATTCTCTATTCCTTTTAGTGGGAGGTTGTTGACTTTGAGTCATATAGTCTTATATATATAGTCTAATAGTCAATAAAGTATTTATTCAATAAAACCCTCGGGTGATCAATTCCTTCCCCTATCGTCCTTTTTTTTTCGACAGGTTTTGGGCCCAGGAATATAAGTGAAGAAATTATAGCATCACAAGTAAGGTGTCAAAATTTAAGTCTTTATTCAATTGGAAAATCGAATTCTGAAAATTATGAAACATGAAAGATGCAAATGAAAAAGAATTTAATTCCTTCTGATCTCTAGGCATAAGCAACTAGCATAAATTTCGAGTCTGAAACCGAGGTAGAATCCTTTGAATGGGAGGAAAATTATCAGAGGGCGCTAACTAAGATCGTCCTAGTGTTTGAGCCCTTCAGAAATAATACATGTGAAGAGATGCAAAACTTCTGCAGAAGCATGGAATATTTAAATGAAGTGCGTCACCCAAAAGGGCCAGCAAAGAAAGTTTTCCTGACAAAACAGTTAATTCTATTAAAGATGAAACCTAATAAAAGGCTGCAGGATTACCACAAATGTGTAAATGTTTGGATGACAAGCTAAGTGAAATGGATTCTCAAGTCCCAGAAGACTTTCATTTATCCTTCTGCATATAGCCTTTCCGAAAGTTCTGAAGGTTTTAGAACTGCTTTAGAAACTAGGAACAAGTTGCCAAGCTTTGAAACTTTAAAAGTTAAAATACTGAAGGAAGTAATTAGGCAAACTGAATTGAATTTTACAGCCAATTCTGAACAAAAGCCATTTTTTGGAAATTCAGAAAGAAGAATTTCTCAAGCACATCGAAACCAAAGGCGACAATATTCCCATTTAACTGTCATTTCTGTGGGAAAAAAAAGAGACATAAAGCTTCTAATTGCAGAAAAATAAAAAGTGCAGGAGTCCTAAGAGTGAGATAGTTGCACCTTAGGAATCGGAAAATTTGAACAAACTTGATGCAAACGAATGGTGTCTGGATTGTAGCGCAACTGCCCACATGTGTAGCTTAAAGGAGCCATTCGTTCATTTTGAAGACATTGCAGCAGTGAAAATTACACTATCCAATGGTCATTTCATTGAAGCTCTAGGAAAGAGGAATTTAAAGGGGGGGGGGAGAATTATAAAATAATAATAATACGTTGCTTTATTGAAAATTCCTGTCAAAGAGGTGAACTCATGTTCCCCCTACTAGTTAAATAGCTTTCAATAAAATATTTATCAGGGTGAAAAAGCTTCAAACATTACTTTCTTGATATCACTCGCTGCAAATTTGCCCAGGATCTAAACATTGCGGTATATTCCTTGCGCAACTACCTTGTTTATTTTAAAATTAACCTATATATTAGTATTGGTGAAAGAATTGAGGAAAATATTGAAATTAGTCAATTCCCGATCACCCATAAGTCTGAAATTTTGTCTACTTGCTTTGTCATCAGGTTTGAGCAGGTGTACCCAATTTCAAATTCTAAATACTCTCTAAGTAAATAAAAAGATTACTGAAAGATTTGTGAACAGACAAACAAAAGGTCAGGGAATCAATTATCATATATTGTGTGATAAGGTAAAATACCTAGTGAAACATTGATAGGTGATATGATTGTCTCATAAAAAATAATATTTATCCATCTTTTTTTTTTTTTTTTTGTTAAGCGATAAAGGAAATCAACCAAGTAGATATACGCCTATCTTTTGAAATGGCCTATTTGTGTACCAAGTGTCATGGCAGCATTTGTGTCATATTCTTCTCATATTGACATTCCTGACATTGGTTAACGTATTTTATAGAAATCAATAGAGGCCTGAAACAAACACTTCGTTCTGACTATAACAAGTTTTTAGAAGAGTCCAAATAACCTACCATGGATGAATCGTGTAGTTCATTATATCAGATTTCATTTGTTTTGGAATGAAGAGTAGTAGAGGTCGGCAGATTGGAGATATTTCAAAATCTTTATTAAAAAATCTAATGACAATTTTATTATATAATCGTGGAAAGCTTTCAGACTATGACGTCCTTCAACAGGCTCCTATACAAGAAACTTGAGAATAATTATGTAAATATCTACAAGTATAGATGGATATTTTGACGGGAGGAAATTGATCTAAAGAGACATGGGTCGCCTCTCCCGTCAAAATAGATGTCTAAAACCAGACGCTATCTATTGACTGTCGCTGCAACTAGCGGCCTCTGTGACAAAGCCACAACACCAGCTTTGGCAAATTGAAAAGCGTCCTCCTAGAGACCATGGTTTCGGGCTAATGGCCCTCGTCAGTCTAGGGCGGACTTTATTCCATGAGATCCACACGGGATCTAATGGAATCTTGACAATCTGCCAAAGAGGTGTTTACCTGGCAAAGTGGCTGGTCCAAGTCTAAGGCTAAAATACGGACGGAAATTTTGCCGGGAGGAAATTGATCTAAAGAGACATGGGTCGCCTCTCCCATCAAAATAGAGGTCTAAAACCAGACGCCATCTATTGACCGTCGCCGCAACTAGCGGCCTCGGGTCGGTGACAAAGCCATCTACATGTATATATATATTGAATCAATAATTCCTTTTTAAACTTTAATAACGAACCACTTGATGAGGAAAGAGTTTCTTTAATATACAATATCACAAGCTTTCGGGCACAATCACCCTTCTACTGGTGTAAAACGAGACAAAACATTAGTGGCAATCAGCTATGTATATATATACAAAAAGTAAGAAAATAAGATAGATATGTAAAATTGTGCCAGAGAAATTAACATAATATTGGAGGATTATTCATAGAAGTTAAGCAAAGCAAGTAATTATACATATAATACATGGCTATTACAGAAACTAAGTATGAACAACGACTATAAAACGAAATAAAATAAAATAAAATAGAAATAAAATAAAATAAAAATAAACCAAAACTGCCATTGACGTGTAAAAGTATAAATAGGTTATGAAAACTAAATCTTTCAGATAGGAGGTTCCAGTACTAAATTATCATATATTTCAGGAAGGTCTATTGCTCTATTGATGCTTTTAAATTTTTTGGTGAGTATAGCCTCCAGGACCAATCGCTGGTGCTTATTCTTAATCTCATGATAGTGGGCCGAGGGGTTATAGATATTGAATGTGTGGCCTGTGTCCCGTATGTGTTGGTAAACTAGAGAGCGGGGATCTTTCCTTTTTTACCGATCTATCATGCTCCACCATTCTGGTCTTCACCATTCTCCCAGTCTCTCCGACATACTTGGCATCACACTGCTCACATGATATGGAGTAAACGGCATTGTGGGTATTAAGGGAATCAATGGTTTCACTACTTTTTGCTATTGTCTGTTTTAATTTGGTTGCCAGACTGAGTGTGTTGGAGAAATATGAGTTTACACCATATCTATTCAGAATTCGTGCTATGGCCGCCGATTTGTAAGAGTATGGAATGAAACAGGTGGGCAGGTAATGAGCAGTATTTCTTATTCCTGAGGAATCATAAAAATGTTTGCAAATAAAGGATGTCGGATAGCCTGCAGAGTTGAGATTCTTGATTATGTTCTGTTTCTCTATTGCCTGGAAAGATGGAAGGGAACAATGGGTGTGTATACGCTGGCCTGGCTTCGCCAGTTTAACCGCTGGGAGGGTTCACCACTGATGAGCCAGGCCCTCCCTTTAATTTTTCCATCGCAGTAAGGACAGTAGAAATTGTTTTATTTTAAAAAGAATATTACGCCTCTAAAATAGTTTTATAATTTGATAACAGATGGCGCTCTAGTACATCGTAACATAACAGTGATATATATGAATAAACGTATCATTAAATGGAAGATAGGTATCTTTTATTTGTAACGTTTACAAATAAAAAATAAAAGATACCTATCTTCCATTTAATGATACGTTTATTCATAAGTTGTACACCGGAAGAGTTTTAAGTTTTTACTAGTGATATATATCACTGTGCATCAAATATCTCTCAGAGTTTTTTTCTGAATCCCGATATATATATGCTATAAGGTACAACTTCCTTAAGTTTTGTCTATCAGTGTAATTAATGGTGGCGTTATGTGAGATAGAAGTGGAGTTATATATATTCAAGTTTTGATGATCATGGAAGTTGGCTGGAAGTTGATTTGGAAATATAGAGCTACATCAACTAATAATTTATTTATTTCTCGACGTCTCAATGACTCTCTATCACTGTCACATTCCACTGAGGAGAACGACAGCGGGTCACGGAATAGTCGAGAATTTAAATTTAATGTATGATCAACAAGTTTCTCAACTGAGGGCTATAACTTTATTTTTATACAAAATACAAAAAAATATATATTTATTTTTCATTAGTTCCCAAAATTCGACTTATTTACCATCTCAATCATCTTTTCACCTTTTCATCTTTTCTTCCAGCTTTGGAAATATTTGGAAAATTCGTTTTTCTCTATGCCTCGCAATACCTTTAGAGATTTCTCTTTAATGGTTTTTATCGTGTCAAAGCGTTGACCTTTAAATGCTACCTTTAATTTTTGATAAAGAAAATGTGTCAATGATGCTAAATCGGAAAGATATAGAGGTTGTGGAATTTTTTTGTAAAATAAGGGGGCACGGAATGACCTATATACGTCCATGCGTTATCGTGATGAAGCGACCATTATTTATTCTAAAGCAATAACGAGCCATCTATATACAGCAAATGAAAACATTAAGACGCGAATGTTTATTTTACACATAAATCAAATATCTACTGTCCTTACTGCGATGAAATAATATTGGGAGGGCATTTTTCATCGCAGTAAGGACAGTAGAAATTTGATTTATGAGTGAAAGAAACATTCGCGTCTTAATGTTTTCATTTTCTATATATAGATGGCGTGTTATTGATTTATATTAATTTATGCCCAACTGCCTTGTCCTTATTGTTTGCGGAAGACCATTGCTCGATGCAAATATTATATGTAATTCTACTGTCCTGAAATCTTATGTTCATAGTTTGCTTAAATACCATTTCTGAGATTCTAACCATCAGTGCTACATTTATAAGCAGCATGATCCAATACAGTATTAGAGCTTTAAAGAAGAGGTCTGGTAGATTAAATTGGCGAAACCTCTGGGATGGTTCACCACTGATGAGCTAAGCCCTCCCAATATTTTTTTCATCGTAGTAAGGACAGTAGGAATTTGATATTATAGAATGTGTGAAGGAAAATTTGCGTTTTAATGTTTTCACTTATTATTTATTCTGCCTACTTTCTGGGTGTTTCCTTCGCACAGCCTCCCGTAACCTTTTCAATATAGCAAGAAAATGTCGCAAACCTACCCCGTGTTTTTTCTTTAGACTTTATTTTGAGTAATGTTTGGTTTTATTTACAATGGGAGAGTGTAAGTCAAAGATATAAGGTAGGGTCAAGCAGATTTATTTCTTGACAGATTTTCCAACGATGCCATGTTGAGATTGGTTTCCTATGCAAATTACCGTAATATATCTTTGGTAATTTTACATACGCTCTGCAAAATGTAAATAAATATGCATTTTGGTGAATATTCAAAATTATTTTACATATATTTTGTATATAGATCATTGAAACTTCTTGTTAATATATATTTCGTGCAGAAAAATAAAAGAAAAAATTATTCCCAGCTCTTCGCTGTGCTCCCAAGAGGATATTTGGTGTATTTATGGACTGTATTCACATGCCTGGGTTCATAGAGGCAAACTGAAATAGAAAATAGCAAGTGATATTGTCAGGAGGACAGAGTTTCCTGGTATTCCCTCTTATCTGGACCGACCGGTCGGGGTAAACAGTGGCGTCACGTGGAAGGAGGAAATATCTCAGTTCTCCTCTCTTGCTCTAACGGCTGGGTCGATTTGGCTCATGTAAATAGTAACTCTTATTTTATATTTAAAATCTCTCATATAACTCATTAAATAAATATTTAAAGTAATTCGAAGGCCTAGTTAATTATTTTTCATCGCGACAATTGTGGTGGAGACGCCGGGTAACGAGACAGTCACCAGACGAAGTCGTCGCCTTCAAGGATTGCAACCAGAGCTATCTACTGTGCTTGCCTTTCCTGCTCGGAATAAAATGGAAAGAGAAGAAAACCGACCATGAGATCCCACTGTCTTCTCGGGGGAACGTGGGGAAGATTCGCAGCGTTGGCTGAGCGACTTCCAGCGTGTGGCACGTTACAACAAGTGGGATGACTCCATGTGTCTGGCCAACGTCATCTTCTACCTCACTGGCACATCGAAGTGCTGGTTCGAAAACTTCGAGGAAATCTTGAATTCGTGGGAGGAATTTAAGATAAAATTTTGTGAAATATTTGGGAACAAGAAAGACACGGCTAGAAAAGCCGAGAACATTCTTCGAACTAGAGCGCAGACGAGTGGGGAAAACGTCGAGAGCTACATACAAGAAGTCCTCCTTCTTTGTAAACAGAGCAACCCCAGAATGTCGGAAGGAGAAAAGGTGAGCCACCTGATTAAAGGCGTAGCGGAGGAAGTGTATCAGGCACTTGTTGGGAAGGACATCAGCACGGTGGACCAATTTGTTGCGTTCTGCCGCCGATTCGAGGCATTCAAGAGGATGCGTGTTGCACCGCCCAGGTTCAACCGACTGCCCAATGTTACCACCATCTCGACCGCTGAACCTGAGAACCTAGAAGCCCTGATTAGAAGAATAGTAAGAGAGGAGGTTTAGAAGTTTATGGCTCCTCCTTCTACATTTGCCGCCCAGGATATCGACACTCCACCTCCCGACCTACGGGATGTCATCCGTAGTGAAATCCAGCAAACATTGGCTCCTATCTCTGCCCCTCGTCAGCCCGAGAGCTTCCGCCCTCGGCGACAATACCTCCCCCAGAACGATCAAGGTTACCGACGAAGAACCGAAGGGCCACCAAATAATCAAAGGACTCAGTGGCGTACTGAAGATGACAGACCGATCTGCTTCCACTGTGGGCGCCCTGGCCACGTTGCACGTTATTGCAGAGACAGACGTCAAGCTTTTGCGGATGCCAGACTTGGAAGAGAAACAGTCGATTCCGGAAGACCAAGAACGGAAAATTACACCATGGGCGAATCAGGAAGCGAACTATCCCAAGGAAGATTTAGAAACCCGTCGCCATACCCCCACCGCGGAAGATTCCAAGCTCCCAGAAGAACCTCACAATACCCTGCTCGCCGTCCCAGCCGCTCACCCAGTCGCCGCAGTGAGGAAAACTAGATGGCGCGCCCTCTGGAGGTGTGGCCGCCACAGACGAAAATCCTCCCTGCCGTATAGCCGCTACAATGGAAAAGAACTGGATATCTGTCAACATACAAGGACGAAATGTACAAGCTCTTGTGGACTCCGGCGCTGATTACTCAGTAATTTCCGAAGCTTTCAGACGTTCTATAAAGGCTCCAGTTTTTAAAGAAAATGGACCACTTCTAAGAGCCGCGGACAAGAAGCCTATCGTGACCCTTGGTAAGTGCTCTTTAGAAGTTCAAATCAAAGGACTCGATATTATTTTTTATTTTGTAGTAGCCGCTGAATGTAGCCACGATGTTATACTGGGCTGGGATTTCTTCAGAGCCACAGATGCCATTATAGATTGTGGGAAAAACAAATTGTATTTAAGCGAAGCTGAAAAATCCTACGAATGGAAAGACCTGAAACTTTGTGCTGCTATGGACTGTGTCCTACCGCCGAAATCTTTTGGTAAGATAGTTGTCACCAACCAGGATGTATTTAGCAGCAGAGATGTAGTCGTTACAGGTTCCAAACGCCTGCAGTTGGAAAAAGGATTTTTTATTCCCTCTTCCCTCGTTAGGTTCTTACATGGGAGAGCAGTGTTGTGGGTGACTAACAGTACTCACCAGTCTCAAGTGATACCTTCGGACATGAAGATAGGAACAATGCAAGATCTAGAAGTAGGGAGCATATCTAATCTTGACGCTTGTTCTGAAATAGCTGGAAAAGACGAAGTAACTTCCCCAGATGTGAGAGAATGTTTAATTTCAATGATTTCTACTGATTTGGAGGAAACAAAGAAAAACAGATTACTCACGTGCCTAAATGAGTTTTCTGATATATTCGACTTTGAGAAATAGAGCTTCCCTGTCTCTGGCGAAATAAAACATAAAATCGATACGAGTGATTATCCGCCTGTCAGACAGCGTCCTTATAGAGTGTCTCCCGCCGAAAGACATGTCATTCAGAGTGAAGTAGAGAAAATGATGGAGACTAAAATCATCCGGCCACCATCAAGTCCATCGGCCTCTCCCGTTATATTAGTGAGGAAGAAGGACGGCTCGTTGAGATTCTGTGTCGACTATCGTCGTCTAAACAAAATTACAAAGAAAGATGTTTACCCTCTCCCTCGTATCGATGACGCGCTGGACACCCTCTCTGGATCCAGGTACTTCTCCACTATGGATATGAGATCGGGTTACTGGCAAATCGAAGTAGACGATAAGGACCGGGAGAAAACGGCATTTATCACTCCAGATGGGCTTTATGAATTTAATGTAATGCCATTTGGGTTTTCTTTCCTCTTTTCGCTCTCCACTTCTCCCATCCATATTTCCAAAAAATTTTTTTTCTCTTTTTTTTATATTTTTTATTCTTCTTATTTTTTATTCTTTCTTATAATCTGTATATATTTACCAAATGTATATAATCTTTCTCCATTTTTTATTTCCCACTTTCATAGGTTTCTCCGTTTTGTAACCCCAAGGAGAATCCTCTGTAAGACCTGTGTGTCTTAATAAAGGCTTTTGTGTGTGTGTGTGTGTAATGCCATTTGGTCTATGCAATGTACCAGCAACTTTCGAGCGAATGATAGACAACGTCCTACGGGGACTGAAATGGGACATGTGTTTATGCTACTTAGACGACATTGTAGTCTATGTAGATTATGTGGGCCATCTTGTGACCAACGCTGAGGACGCACGAATGTTAGCCCGTCTTAACATCCTGCAGTCTCAGAGCAAAGACAAAGAACGCTACGACAAGAAGCATCAGGAGGTGACGTACAAGGAAGGTGATTTGGTGTGGGTGTTCACCCCAGTCCGTACCATTGGCTTATCGGAGAAGTTATTGAAGAGATATTTCGGACCCTATCGAGTGATCAGAAAAATATCGAGTGTAAATTATCAAGTAGAAGGCGTGACAAATACTAGGAGAAGACGAAAAACCCAAGATATCGTCCATGTAGTGAGAATGAAGCCCTACCACGACCCTGAAGTCCAAGAACAGATTGCCCAGGGTCATGTGACCGACTAGTAAACAGCGGGACGCTGTTTCTCTTGTGGAGGGAGTGATGTCAGGAGGACAGAGTTTCCTGGTATTCCCTCTTATCTGGACCGACCGGTCGGGGTAAACAGTGGCGTCACGTGGAAGGAGGAAATATCTCAGTTCTCCCCTCTTGCTCTAACGGCTGGGTCGATTTGGCTCATGTAAATAGTAACTCTTATTTTATATTTAAAATCTCTCATATAACTCATTAAATAAATATTTAAAGTAATTCGAAGGCCTAGTTAATTATTTTTCATCGCGACAATATCAAGATTTCTCTGCAAGCAAGATATTTGTAGTCCATTAGATAACTCAAGTTTTTAAATATTTGTGTATTATATCGTTTCATAATATATATAAATCATCGTGTTGGATTATTTAATAAATCTGTAAGTTAATTTAGTTGGTTTGTTGTTTGTTTCATCCGCGGATTGCGCTACCAGCCTATCGCTACTTTAAATATCTGGTTTACTTATGCAACACTTTTTTTTTCTTTTTCCAATATTGGTGTGTGTGATAATAGAAGTGTTTTTAATTAAATCCAAAATATACCACGTTATTATAATACATCATTATAAGATAAATTTGAATATACGATTCAATCTTTATTTTTTCAAAATTAATTGCATTATCAATTTAATTTTTACCAAACCTTAATAGAGCTATATATAAAATTGAATATGAAGATTTATTTTTATAGAATATTCGAAAGTGATTATATATTTGAAAGGTTTTTTTTTTTTTTTTTTTTTAAAGCATCGCTAGTACACGTGGTACAGGCAATGATAATTATGGTAGATATAAGTTGGCGACTGTTTTACTGTAAATGCGCCAAATAATCTTCACATGTGAAAAGCAGTTCGACTTTTGCACTTGAAAATGTTCCATAGCCTCGTTTGAGTGTAATATATATAAATAATGACACAGAAACTCATTTTTAGCTTTTATTTCTCATCGTTTAACAGTAAAAATAATCACGTGCTCGAGTATATTGAAATTTTGCTAGGTTGGGGCCGTCCTTTGCATTTTATAATATAAGCATTTCGAATTTTGCTAAGAATTTCATAATATATTAGACATATTAAAATAATCTTTAAAACATCATTAAATGCATAGATAAATTGATATAAAATTTTTAAATAATGAGAATATTTGATCCCTTATCACTTATTATTTTTGAAATAAAAAGGCATATGTATTTTTAGAATTTTCTTTATAATATTATTTAAATTTTTCATAATGATAAAAATATACTCATTATATTGTTTTGGTCTTCCTGATATTGGATGAGTTATTTGCTATATAGCTTGAGAATTTTCGAAATGATCTAATACCATCTTTACAAAAAGCTCTACACGCAATTTCAAAAAAGCAAATAATTTTTCACGTGAAAACTGCAAAATGACTAGCAGCATGCAAATTAAATACGAAATTTCCCAATCAAGAAACAACAGTTTCTCCAGGTAAGAATTTAAAATCTATATATTTATCGGGTTTGAAATTTTACCTCGTCAAGATAAAGTGCAAGGCACACTTTAAAGAACATTCGCCTTTCCAAACTTCAGTGCAACTTCTCTTTTTGTCAGTATAATTCGTTTATCAAATTGAAATATCAATTATTATATTTGCATATTGTCACTGTTTCGGTGAGAAACATGCTGTACCAACACAGGTACACCTCCTACTGCCCATTGCTGGTACTGAGGAACGAAAGGGGCCTCCTCCCCTCCCCTGGCAGGCTCCCACCCACGCCTGCCAGAGTAGAACCCTGTATCACCAAAACTGAGGTCACTGACCTCAAAAAACTTGAAACCAGAGATTTCATGGTCCAATACAACCAGGAATACCTGGCACGTTCTCCCTGTCCTAACAATACCAGCAATATTGATTGAACAAGGATCAAATATTTCTTCAATCTTCCATTGCCCGTTTTTTTGTTTGTTTTTTTTTTTTTGAAGCCAGGCTATGCAATGTCGTGATCTCAACAAATGAACCAGATTTTCATGGTCCTGAATAACCAGGAAAATCGGCCTGTTTTCCCTGTCCTCCACAGTATCCGCAATTCTGAGAGATTCAAGGGATCAAATATTACTTGATAAACATTGTTATCATCGTTTTTTGACCAATATTTGCGCATATATATATTTGCGCCTGTTCAAATTTTGAAAAGTTTAAATTCTCTAAGAATAAATATGCTTAAATAAAAAAAGGAATTGAAAAAGAGAAAAAAAAAGTAAAAATGAAAAAAAATTGATAAAGATATTCGGAGGAACCGGCCGGATCTTGAAGCCTGGAAAACATAACAACAAATGTCAACTTCCAGCTATGTAATTAAGTAGATATATCTTGAAATATCATAAATATATGTCTGTGTGTGATGTACAATATATAAGGATAATTTGAAAATCAATCAAACCAATGCTACAGGTTTCTGGAGATGAGTTTATTTTATTTTATTAAACGTAATTTCGAGGTTTCGGGCAACTCTGTTCTTCTACAGGAGTACATAGAAACTTATAAACGTCGTTTTTACGTGCTCCTGTAGAAGGGCAGATATGACTGAAAGCCCGAGATCACGTTTAATAAAAATAAAGAAACACATCTTCAGATACCTGTAGCATTTGTTTGATTAATATCAAGGAGAATCAAATCAAAATGATATTTTGAAATTGTTCATAAATTGTGGTGGGGGTGTCTTGTCTGTGGAGCAGATCAGATCGGCCCGTGCATCCTGATCACAATACCGGCCAACTGACGTAGTGGTAGTGTCTTGTCCATGGAACAGATCAGATCGGTCCGTGCATCCTGATCACAATACCGGCCAACTGACGTGGTGGTAGTGTCTTGTCCATGGAACAGTTCAGATCGGTCCGTGCATCCTGATCACAATACCGGCCAACTGAGGTGGTGGTAGTGTCTTGTCCATGGAACAGATCAGATCGGTCCATGCATCATGATCACAATACCGGCCAACTGACGTGGTGGTAGTGTCTTGTCCATGGAACAGATCAGATCGGTCCGTGCATCCTGATCACAATACCGGCCAACTGAGGTGGTGGTAGTGTCTTGTCCATGGAACAGATCAGATCGGCCCGTGCATCCTGATCACAATACCGGCCAACTGACGTAGTGGTAGTGTCTTGTCCATGGAACAGATCAGTTCGGTCCGTGCATCCTGATCACAATACCGGCCAACCGAGGTGCCTTGTTCGTATGGATGTCCTCTTCTGGATTGATGTCTACCATATAGAGGACTGCAAGGATGGCCGGGTATATGTGGTCCGGAGTGAGTTGGGTGTTTTAACAGATATTCCAGTTCCTGTAGGATCTAGTCATGTCTGGGTTTATCTTCACTCCTTGAAAATATCCTGTTCTGAATCTTGAAATTTCATAAATTATAATATTTAATAGGGCTTGAAAAAGTTTATCAATTCTTCTTGTATTCCGTTTAATAATATCCAGTTAATCCATCTCAATGCTAATCCCAATTTCTGAGTTAGGCATCTTTACATTGAAAAATAAAGGTTATAAAATACAGAATAACTTGGATATTACTAGCGTCTTTAATACAAATATTTATCTTGGTCACTAGACTTTTAAGCCTTTTATTCAAAACGTTTTTAATTTGAATTTTTAGATAATTCGATTTTTTTTTTTTGGTCCGTTGAGCTTAGAATTATCCAAGCTCGACAAGTTTATATATAATATAATCTAGCGTAATATTTGCTACTTCAGTGTTGAAAATGTGTTATAGAAAATGTATAAATAAGTGATAATTATAAAAAGAAAACTATAAAGTTTCATCTTTGCTTACTTTCTTCCAAAAGAAAATTAAATACTTACATTTGCGGTCCTCTTTCTGATGATGATCTTGTTTTCTGCTATTGATGGAAATAGCAAGGCCATCTGAAAAAATACCTTCAAATTAGATTTCCGAATATAATTATTGTCATACATATTTTTTTTTTTTTTTTGTAATATGATTGAAATTATATTTTAACTTAGCAAAACAGTTGAGTACTGTACATAGAATGTAAACAACCTACGTTATCTATCACTAACCACAACCTATAAGTAAATAAATCATCTAATACCTGAATAAATATATCTTATAATAAGTTTGTTAATTATATAACATAAACAAAGATTTTACAATTTTAAAGAGAGTATATTTATTTATTTATTTAAAAAGGCATATATTGGATCAAATATCATTTATTTTACCAATATTTCAGTTGGATGAATGCCAATCTTTTTTTATAATATCTTGAAAAAGGTTGGCGTTCGTCCAAATGGAATATTATTAAAATAAATGATATTTTGATCCAATATATTCCTTTATAATAATATATTTAATTATCGATTGCTCTATTTTAAAATAAATTTTTATTTATATAAAAGAGACAATTCGCCTCCCTCTATTTCCAAAATATACAAAGAATAGATGACGAACAATTTTCTCCCTCTATATAGATAGAAGTTACTCTGTTCTTAATTATTTTATAAAAAAATAATCACCTGGTGAAAAGAAGCATAAGTATGCGTATCGTAATTGATAAATTTCACACTAACATGCCACCATACATATAATAATTTCTTTATAAATTATAATAAAGATGTACTAAGCAAAGCTTCCTTTTTTATATTATATGACCTCAAGGTACCTATTTATAGAAAAACTTCATGTTTAACAATTTGATAATATCAAAATTTAACTATATAAAGTGCTATATTTGGAAAAGATAATATTAATATATAAAATATGGACATATTTTACTTTTCATAATCTGAATAATTAGTCAATTAACTCACTGATGGAAAATCCTTAAAGCATTTTCTCGTAGAAAAGGATATATGCATCCGCGGTGTTCACATCTTTGGAGATTTTGCTCACGGAATCATCATTATAGTAGTACCATTGGTTGGTGGTAGGGTGTCTGCAAGCTGCGGTGCAATGCCCGGTGTCCAAGCTGCCAAAATGATTCACGAATGCATACAACTTGTATTTGGCTTCCGATCCAAATTGTGATAGGTCCAAAGTTGTTGGGCAATCAACCATCTTCTTGATCTTCGCCAATTCAAATGCCGAAAACCTTTTCAACTGAAGGGTTAAGATTCTTGGCCATTGTGTCACGCCATATTTTTTGATAGAATTCTTTGTGCCGCAGTTGGAGCAGGTGAAATCATCCAAAACTTCAGTCTTGAAATGTTCTTTCAAACAGTCCATTAAAGAAGGGCATTGTTTTTCATGGATGGCCAAAGAGAGATCCTTGAATATTTCGTAATTTTCCGAAATATTTTGGCAAAATTGGCAGCATCTGGTACTTATTATTTGACCAGCAAACGTGTCCACTATTGGGCTGCTTTCTTGATTGAGGTAGATTTGCCATGAGATAAGAGCTTCGTGAGTTTTTTCGGTTATTTCTGGCGATTCTGTGGTCCGGTTGAAGTCTTCATGCAGCTCTTGGAGCAAATACTGTAGGAACTCCATAGGATCCTGTTGGGTATTGTTGCCGAACTTCTCTTCCACCATTCCAACTTGTTTCTGGAATTCAATTGGGCAGAATGCCCTTTCTTCGCTCCATATGGCCTTCAACAGCATTCCGAATCTCTTGAGGATTAGGCCTCCATTGATGCTATCAGTATTGAGCATGTCTTGGCTGAATTCCTTACAGCATTCTTTCAGTATAGGAGCTGTATGGGTCATGCATTGAACGACTGCATTACTGTAGCAGGTATTGCCTTGATTGAAAAGGCCTGCAGCATGTTTCTTGTGGCATGGTAGACCTATAACATATAGTAAATATAGTTATATTTACCTAATTTTGAAAATATTAAATTTTATATTAATAGAATGAAATTATATACTTTATTTTTTCCACAACAGGTCGGAATTTGAAATATATATATCTTATATAAAGAAAAGAGATGATTTTCTGTTTGAATTTTAGATCATTTTGAGGATTATAGTAATGCAGTTATTTGTTGGTTCTTTTCAGTGCTAAATGGTACCGGTGATGCAGTCGTGGTTAAATTCTTGATAGAATAATAATAAAAATGGTTTTGATCAGTAATTGCTTTTATTGTGCTAAAGAAATATATAAAAACATAATTTGGTTAAAAGTAATGCCTGGCTTAAGACGAGTGAACAAAGAAAACAAAAGATTATTTACATAATGTACAAAGTTTTGAGCCGACCAACGGGGAAGAGAGAGGGAAAATATCTTTATTTACGGGCTACTAACCAAAAGTTATGATTTTTGAGCCCAAAATCGATGTCAGGTGGCAAGGGACCCTAGGATGTGGAAGCAGGAGATGTCTCGCAGGGGTGGTGGAAACGTTGGGCAAGCAGGGGAATAGCGCCAGGGTGCAGTGAGGCGGGTGCGTTGAATAGGCCAGGAATCCAGGAGAAGTGGCAGATGGAAATGGAGGCAGAAGGTCCTTGAAGCCTAGAACTTGAGGGCCCTAGACTTCAGGATGGGGCAGCTTGAGGCTCTCGCCTCGTGCTTGTCAGGAAGGCCCTGGGAGCAGCAGTTGGCACATTTGGAGGTGCGCTGGTCAGCAATGGATGGGCAGGTTCGGCCTTCATGGCCGTCTTCACCGCAGTGGAAGCACTTAGGAGCTCTGGTGCATTGGGCAGAGTTGTGGCCGAAGCCACAACAGCGGAAGCAGACGCGGGCGCGGATGGACTCCTCGAAGTTGAGGATTACTCCATCCACCACGATCCTCCCGCGAACGCCCAGGGCTCTAAAGGTCTTGAGGTCCACCTCGATGAAGGCGGTGCAGGTCCCGTTTCTGGGTGCAGAACGGTGCGCCACGCGCACCACCTTGTCCCCAGGAAGTTTTCTAACAGCAGCGGTTTCCAGGAAGGTCTCCTCAATTGTGGAGTTGGATGTCTCCTCATCCACTTTGAAGAGGCAGATCCGTGGCAAGATCTCCTTCTGCTGGCGGATCTTCATTCCATTCAACTTGCTAGCCAGGGAGGTTGTAACCTCAGGGATGGTGTCAGGATTGCTGGAATGGAGGACCAGCTTCCCCTTGGTGCGCAGGGAGGCCCAAACGCCTTGGGGGAGAGTGTGAGCAGCGCGGACTGTTTTCAGCATCTCCCTTGGGTCAGCCTGTGGGTCATCTGAGATGACCACTGTGTGGGCCGCCGATTTTTCTCCATGAAGGATCACTTGGGCGGCCGCAGGCTTGGAGACGTGGGAAGGCACAGGTTTTGAAGGACCATTCAGGTTTGTCCTCTTTGCAGGCGGGTTGGGAGCTTCAGACTGCTTCCTTTTGGTTGGAGCAGGCAGGGTGGAGGCAGGCTTCTTGGCAGGGAGAGCAGCAGGAGCAGGAGTGGCGGGCTTGATTGGGTCAGTCTGGGAGCTGGTTTCATTGCAGGAAGGAGCAGGGCAGGTTTGAGTGCCGCGGCAAGCAGTCTTGGGCTTGTTGGCCTCCTCAATTTCGTCCAACTCTGCGAAGGACTCGAGGGTGTCAGTGAGGTTCTCTACATTGGTAGCGAGGGCCTTGATCATTTCCGTCCGCGAGGCGATGTAGCGGATCAGGTCCTCATGCAGGGATTTCAGGGCAGGATGGCCAATGGAGCTCAGGATGCTGCAGTTGCGTGAGATCACCATCTCATCTTCCCTCTCCAGGTCGGCGACGTTCACGATGCGGGTTGTAGGCTTGTAGGCCTTCTTTTTCTTCTTGGCAGGATTCATGTCGACCCAATATGATAATAATTTTGACAAACGGGGAAGAACAAAAATGAGATTTATATGGGAAGCATGACCTCTGGCGGCCGATTTAACAGAATATTTTTATCTATGAAATATATAATTTTAAATAATACAATATTTTAATATAACAATTTTTGAATAAAATATTTTAATATAACATATATATTTTCGGTTATTTTCTTTTCAACAAATATAACAGAGCATTTTTTCCACGTAACATGAGAATACATATGAAGCATCAAAGTCGTTTGGAGAAGTTTCGAGACTTGAAGTTAATTTGTTTTCCAATTTATATAAAAAGTAAGATTATATATTCTTTCTCTATATATATACGCGTCGGATACATTTTTTCTGAAATGTGATATCTTTGTAACCAAATATATATTGACATTTATATTTTTAATACAAAGCATTAACACGCCTTCTAGATATAACAAAATAAAACATTAAAACGCGAATGTTTCTTTTCATTGCAATTCTACTATACTAAAAGCTTATGTCCATAGTTTTCTTAAATGTCATTTCCAAGATTCCATTCTTCAGTATAGCATATATAAGCAGAATAATCCAATACAGTATTGGAGCTCTAAAGAAGCGGTCTGGTAGATTAAATTGGAGAAACCGTTGGGAGGGTTAACCACTGATAAGCCAAGCCCTCTCAATATTTTTTTCATCGCAGTAAGGACAGTAGAGGTTTGATTTATTTGTGAAAAGAATCATTCGCGTCTTAATGTTTTAATTTGGTATATTTTTCTTTTAAAGAACACACCATATAACTTATTATGATTTTCTAACGAACACCCACCTCTGACAACACAATTCCTCCTAAAATAAAATTATGATTGAATAATCTACAAAGAAATACATCTATCTTAGATATTAGTTCTGTTTTCCCTTGACGATCTATAGAGTTTATCTTCGTGTCTTTTTCCCTGCTCCAGTAACTAGAACTGACTTTAAACACAAGGTAATAAGACCAAATCCAAATAAATAAATGGTGTGTGACATTTCGGTAACAGCGTTGTTACGATCTTCAGAACAAAAGTACTAAATGATAAATTTTACGACAGCATATTTTAAATAGTTACTCTAATTAAGTGTGTTAACAAGATAGCAGATGAGAAGAAGATAGTTTTCTAAGAACCCTCTTCTTATCTGCCATCTTGTTTACACACTTGATAACAGTAGCTTTTAAAACATGCTGTGGTAAAATTTCTCATTCAGTACTTTTTTTCTGAAGATGGTTACAACGCTGTTACCGATATGTCACACAATATTTATTTATTTGGATTTTGTCTTATTACCTTGTGTTTATAATCAATAATCCAAATTATGCTTTATCATAGAACTGACCTAGAACCACGCGCAAATCATTGGATTATTTATTGATCAACTTATTGCTTTCTTACTCAGATTCTTAATACATGTATCACTGAGAGAGATTCTTCCATTGACCAAGTCTAGGTACAGCCATTGATAGGTATGGAACCTAAGCCCGTGGCCTTGGTGCAATCAGACCGGATGTGTAGGTCTTACATATTGGTCGCCGCAGTTATAGCACTGAGACAATTTGACAATTGACATACAGTCGACCCTCGATAATTTGAAACTCGTTAATTTGAATCTCTCGATAACTTGAAAAATATTACCGGTCCCTTGAAAAATACTCAATAGGTTTAATAAAATCAATATTAATTGGTTCTCTTGGTAATTTGAAGTTGAAGAAATAGTATCTTGACACAAATAAACAATTGTGAATATCTATACAAATGTTTAAAATAATAAACCATGAATTTTTAGATTAAACTCTTGTTCAATTGATTTTTCTCTCCCTCCTCCTTGGTTGTTTAAACTCTTGTTATTTTGAACTCTTGATAAATTGAAATGTTTCTCTGGTCCCTTGAGTTTCAAATTATCGAGAGTCGATTGTAGTTTTATTGACTTCTTGTCAATACAGGTAAAGTGCACAATCCGCACTATTTATGTGATAATGAGAAACAGAGAGAGAGATGGTGGTGTTGTTTTGTCCATATTTCTGATTTTGTTGCTCCATGGAATGCCATTGCCCCGTTAGTCAGCCACATTTCAGAGTTCCCTGTAGGCCTTTACGGTTACCGTAGCGGCTTGGGGTTCACAACACCGTACTTCGCCCTACAAGGCAGTCCCTTACTTGTGCTGCTTCTCCCGCCCGCAATGTAGAGGAGGACTTCTAGGCAGGGAGATAGAGGGATTTCGCGATTAATACATTCAACTATCAACTCTACAAAACCTAACATAGATCTACAACTTATGTTTGATGTGTTTTCTCTCTCCATGTATTCCACATTCGTAAACTCTGAACACCTATTTTTATCACAACTTACAACCTGATGATAATTTTCTTGATGTCTCTATACGATATTCACGCTATTAATAAATATTTTATTCAAGGTGCGTTCATTAATATCCAGGACTGTTCCGTTTCATAAAAAAAACTAATTTAATATTTTTCTAAATATGCCCCTCATTCCTTCAATACACCTATGACATCTTTTTTTCCAATTGTCAAAGCAGGACATAGAATAATATTTTGAGAAGCTCCTCAAGGTTGCCTTCGTTTCTGTTTGTATCAGATCAACTTTTACTAATTTCCATTCTTTTAACTTCATTTTGAATTTAGGATAGAGTAAGGTATTTGGGGCTAAGTCGGGGGAATAAGGTGGATGAGGATATGTGTGGTTGAATGTTTGGCCAAAAACTGCAAAACAATATGTACGTTTTTTAGTGGGGTGAAAAACAAAGTTCACTGTTTTAATGCATCTTTAAAGGGAAATGTGCCCATTTTGATATATAAATGCCATCCTCCCGCAACTTATATATATTATGAATTCGACATAATAAACGAAAAAAGTTTATATAGTTTTCTAATTAATGAAGAGGGAGAATTAAATAAATGAAATTTTTAATTAATTTCAAATACGAATATAAATTTGTTTATTCACTTGGGGCCCTTCATATGACAAACCTGGTTGATAGTAATTGAGATTCCATTAAAAGAGAAAATTCCTATAAATTATTAAATAAAATCAAATAGATTTGTTGACTTTAAATATATATATGTAAATAATATTGTATATTTATATATCCTCATTCTTTCAACTTATAGCTATGCCTGTGAAAGGATTATAGAGATCCGAAAGCTTGCATTTTTAACAATAAAGAAGCGTATTGCTACTCTGTTTATATTTTTATTTAAATCTTATTGATATACACAGAATTTTTCATTTCGATTTCTTTAATGTAGCGTTACCATGGCAGATTGTTTGAAGAGGACTAAACATATGGTGTTAACATTTCCACATGTCTTCCATTATACATTGAACATAAAGTCACGCGAAGAGATAAAATTTTCATGTATGACCATTTATCTATGCCAATAAAGTAATATAACCAGACATAATCAAAACTTCCATGTGGGACCATCTCTGGAAGGGTGTCACAAAGAGAATCCCTGTTTAAGTTCTCTGCTATAAAAAGAGTTTTCCTCTCACCTTCAGGTTCTACGAGTTCTGAACTATCTGGAAGTTCTTTGGAGCAGCAGCATAATTTGAGTAGGAATTTCTTGGTCCATGTCTTCTTGCTATGCGGACAATCTTCGGTCGGCGATGATCTGGAATATACAGATTAGCGTGACTTCTTGTGACCTACAACCTAAGTAGAGTAAACCTTAGAGTAAAATTTACCTTTTCTCTGAGGTCTTCTGGCTGCCGAGTTCTGCGTCCGGTTGAATAGGTTCGCTTTTCTTCTATAACCATAATTCTTTGTTTCAAAAACATTATATTGAAAAGATGTATTCTGTTTTAGATATATTCAACTAAAATTATGTTCTAATTTTGACTTGATAAGGTATAATTTATAAATTCAATTGCCATCCAATCAATGAAATTTGTAACAAATAAATTTACTGGCAATGTGTTTCTTTTCAATAATTTCATAAAGTATTATCTCTACAGACCTTAGTTCAATTATAAAAGTTATTGAATGAGAGGGCTTGGCTCATCAGTGGTGAACCCTCTCAGCGGTTTCACCAAAATAATCTCCAGACCGCTCTACTATTGTATTGTATTGATTTGGTATAGGCCTTGCAGTTTCTATGGAAAGTAGCTTAAGAGGATTTATCAAGTTATTGGTTTACCAAGATTGGTTTAACAGTAAACCAATCCAATACAATATTAGAGCGGTCTGGAGATTAATTTGGCGAAACCACTAAAATGGTTTACCACAGAGGAGCTAAGCCCTCTCATTCAATAACTTTTATCATTTCAGAAAGATCTGTATATGTAATATTTGATGAAAAGAAACACATTGCCATTAAATTTGATTGTTGCAATTTTTAAGGTATAATTATATTTTAGGGCATAATATTATAAGATTTTTAATTTATAAATTTATTTTTAGTTTTATACTGTGTAGTACTGTGTACGTTTTCTGTTATTTAAAATTATGTTATATTCTTTTAACCCATAATTAATGTAGTTAATCACATATTTTTACTATTTTCAAGCTAAAACAACATTTTAACAAATAGCTTTCAATAAACAAAAGTTCGCATAGATTACATTGACTGGTTCATTATTTCCGTAGTTTTTATAACTCTTTCAATAAGCAAATATACTTTAACACATTATTTTCAGAGTAAAATGATATATATACCCAAATTATTATTTTACTAGCGGATGTGCCCGGCTTCGCCCGGGTTTTTACCCGAGTAAAGGTTTGTCTAACGAACATTTGTTAAAACAATTCTCTATAAACTTATTTAAAAAAGAAGATATATTTTGATAATTTGAAACTTGTAAATTTGAATCTCTCGATAAAGTGAACATTTTTTCCCGGTCCCTGTGTGCCGTGTCATCCTGAATTTTGTCTTTCCTAATTTTCTACATTACAAAATCATCGTTTTATCTAGTGAACATTTTTTTCCGGTCCCTTGAAAAATACTCGATAAGTTGAATAAAATCAATATTAATTGGTTCCCTCGGTAATTGGAAGTTAAAGGAATAGTATCTTCGCCTTGGAATTGTATCATTATTCTTGTCTCAAATAAATTGCCGTGTCATCCTGAGATAATCTTACTTTTGATAAATAATATTTAAGATTTTATTATATATATTATATTATATATATATTACACGTTATTTGTTTTCTTGGCCGACTGTTTTACATATGGTGTTATCTTAAAATTGCTTGTTTTGAATATTTTTTTAGATTGAGATTATTAGCTAGTATGTAAAAAAATTAACTCTGTTGAAATTTAATTTTGTATTTATATATAAATAAAATTACCTCTGTTGATTTTTTTTTTGTATTTAATCGATAACAGCGAAGTTACGCATGTTAATGTTAGGGAAAAATATTTTGATGTTAAGCAAAACCTGCTCCATCTCGTTTTACATAAATGTTGAAAATTTGGTTGAAATTGATGCATTGTAACGAAAGTTTTTAGTGATGTACACTTATGAAATTTGCATTTTATTAATATAGATATCAAAAAGACTTCAATCATAAATGATATCTAAATTTATAATAAATAATTTATAAGTAGTTACCTTCTCTAGAGAATCTGCAGTTTCTTGGTCGTCTTCATCGTCTGGATCAGCATAGAAAGTTATTTGTTTTGTTTTATAAATTGTCATGTGTCTGAAATATGACTTCCATAGAAACATAATAGAAGCAAAGATCATGTTTCTAAGAACAAATATATATATATATTTCTTTTATAAATTTTCATGTGGCTAAAATATGTCTTTCATAGAAAAATAATAAAAGCAAAAAGCAAGTTTCTAAGAACAAATACATATATACATATTTCTTTTATAAATTAGAAACTTCGGCCAGTTAAAGTTTTATTTTCTCAACGTTTCAACAGAAATCTTTTGTTCGATAAAATAATCCCTTGAATCATTAATTAAGCCTCCACGGATTATAACAAGAACATTAAGCCTCCAGGGATTAGAACAAGAACATTAAGCCTCCAGGGTTAGAACAAGAACATTAAGCCTCCAGGGTTAGAACAAGAACATTGAGCTTCTAGGGTTAGAACAAGAACATTAAGCCTCCAGGGTTAGAACAAGAACATTAAGCTTCTAGGGTTAGAACAAGAACATTAAGCCTCCAGGGATTAAAACAAGAACATTAAGCCTCCAAGGTTAGAACAAGAACATTAAGCCTCCAGGGATTAAAACAAGAACATTAAGCCTCCAGGGTTAGAACAAAAAACATTAAGCCTCCAGGGATTAAAACAAGAACATTAAGCCTCCAGGGTTATAACAAGAACATTAAGCCTCCAGGGATTAAAGCAAGAACATTAAGCCTCCAGGGTTAGAACAAGAACATTAAGCCTCCAGGGATTAAAACAAGAACATTAAGCCTCCAGGGATAGAACAAGAACATTAAGCCTCCAGGGATTAAAACAAGAACATTAAGCCTCCAGGGTTAGAACAAGAACATTAAGCCTCCAGGGTTAGAACAAGAACATTAAGCCTCCAGGGTTAGAACAAGAACATTAAGCCTCCAGGGATTAGAACAAGAACATTTAGCCTCCAGGGTTGGAACAAGAACATTAAGCCTCCAGGGATTAAAACAAGAACATTAAGCCTCCAGGGTTAGAACAAGAACATTAAGCCTCCAGGGTTAGAACAAGAACATTAAGCCTCCAGGGATAGAACAAGAACATTAAGCCTCCAGGGTTAAAACAAGAACATTAAGCCTCCAGGGTTAGAACAAGAACATTAAGCCTCCAGGGTTGAAACAAGAACATTAAGCCTCCAGGGATAGAACAAGAACATTAAGCCTCCAGGGATTAAAACAAGAACATTAAGCCTCCAGGGTTAGAACAAGAACATTAAGCCTCCAGGGATTAAAACAAGAACATTAAGCCTCCAGGGATAGAACAAAACAATTAAGCCTCCAGGGATTAAAACAAGAACATTAAGCCTGCAGGGTTAGAACAAGAACATTAAGCCTCCAGGGATATTAGAACAAGAACATTAAGCCTCCAGGGTTAGAACAAGAACATTAAGCCTCCAGGGTTAGAACAAGAACATTAAGCTTCTAGGGTTAGAACAAGAACATTAAGCCTCCAGGGTTAGAACAAGAACATTAAGCCTCCAGGGTTAGAGCAAGAACATTAAGCCTCCAGGGTTAGAACAAGAACATTAAGCCTCCAGGGTTAGAACAAGAACATTAAGCCTCCAGAGTTAGAACAAGAACATTAAGCCTCCAGGGGTTAGAACAAGAACATTAAGCCTCCAGGGTAAGAAAGAAAACATTAAGCCTCCAGGGTTTTAGAACAAAAACATTAAGCCTCCAGGGATTAGAACAAGAACATTAAGCCTCCAGGGATTAGAACAAGAACATTTAGCCTCCAAGGTTAGAATTAGAACATTGAGCCTCCAGGGTTAAAATAAACTTTTCCCTGGAGGCTTAATGTTCTTCTTCTAAAAATATTTCGTCTTCGTTAAGAGTAATAAATAAAAATAAAGCATTTGACAAGGCGTTAAAAATTGTAACGTTGAGAAAATAATACTTTAACTGGCCGAAGTGTCGGATTTATAAAGAAATATGAATGCTGGCCAGGCAATCTATATCTTCAAGATAAATAGATTTACAGTTGTTATTTCATAAATGTTTATTGTTTTAAATATTTGCTGCTTCAAATTTGGAAAATCGAGTGTATTTACGGTCTCTTGTGTAAAATATTCTTCAAATATATTTTAAGATATACATCAATACATTGATGTAGTGAAATCAAGTCATTGAACAGGAAGTGTTATCTCTTTCAGGTTTTTTTTCAGGATTCTCTGTTATAAGTTCTAAAAATTATTATTAATCCAATTACCTGTTGGTATTTCAGACGCTAGCTGTCTCCGCAGTAGCCGTTTGACCTTGTTGAGCCGCTTTATGATTGGACCCTTTCTGTTAATTCTGGGCAAAGATCTGGAAATGGCACAATATATATGTTCGGAACATTCGAAAAAATTGGGATTCTTACTTGGATTTTCTTGGTTTGTGGCAGGTGTACGGCGTATTAGGAGGTGCTGGTGATGGCTGTTGGTCATACTGTGAACAAATATGTCTAAGATTGTATATTTCAAATATAATATTGAACAAATGGTTGTAATCATTCATCATGTGAAATCTACTTTATATACTATAATACAATAACGCTCCATCTATATACAGCAAATAAAACATTAAGATGCGAATGTTTCTATCACACATCAATCAAACTTCTACTGTCCTTACTGCAATGAAAACATATTGGGAGGGCTTGGCTCTTCAGTGATGAACCCTCCCAGAGGTTTTTTCAATTTAATCTACCATGCAGCTTCTTTAGAGCTCTAATACTATAATGGACCATTCTGCTTCTATGTGCTACACTGATTTATATGTAATTCTACTGTCCTAAAAGCTTAGGTCCATAGTTTGTTCAAATGCCATTTTTGAGATGCCACCTCTTCAGTGAAGCATATATAAACAGAATGATCCAATAAAGTATTAGAACTCAAACGAAGCGGTCTGGTAGATTAAATTGGCGAAACCTCTGGGAGGGTACGCCGCTGATGAGCCAAGCCCTTCAAATATTTTTTCATCGCAGTAAGGACAGTAGAAGTTTGATTTATTTGTGAAAGAGATATTCGTATCCTAATGTTTTGTTTTCTTTCTATCCTATCGTTCTAGCCATCACAATTTATATCTAACTAGAAATTTAGCCATTGGAACATGCGATGGAAGATTTAAGTATATATTTGAACCGAAATAAATTATTTAAGTAAAAATATATTGCTTTTTTGAAATATATACTTTCATCACCTATAGCCAACAATCAATGTGGGGCACAATATTCAAGGCTTTCCTTGAATTCAAAGCAGATTTAGGAGAATCAACGCTAATCTCCAACTATATTGATTTAACGTAAATTGCAATTTTGAATATAAATGGCGAATGAACAGAAGGTAACGATATGGCTGTTGGATATTACTCTATAAATTTAAAATTGAACTACTGGCCTATATATAAAATTGCTAAACGAGGAATAATGCAAATGAAAAATGATTCTATCATACAAATACATTATACTGATAGTAGCAATTTAAATCACTTTCATATTACAGCATCTTTTTTCTATCGAGTAAATTTAACTTCAATAGAATGTGGCGCTTTCTTGGTGTAGCAAATGATAAAGTTTTTATGCGCTTTGTGTTTTCGATAAAAATTTTAGTTCATAATTTCTTTTATATATAATGTTATTTTAATTTTATATAAAATTTATTTTTAAAATAGTGCAAATAGTTTTAAATATAAAATAGGCGTTATTATCAATATTCAAAATATTCACACCCTTATTTTACAAAATTTTATTTTATCCATAATAAATATATATCAATTTTTTTTCTCCTCATTGAATATAGGCAAAAGATAATTTTTAACTTAATACTATTGACGTTATGTAGCGCTGGGTTTGTTATTCACACACATTAATATGTTGTAATACTTTGAAAAAGGTTGGCTTTCAGCCATGTGAAATATTGATAAAATAAATTATATTTTGATCCAATATATGTCTTTTCAATTAAAGTACTTTACATTAATTATTATTGGATATCGATATTCAATAAATAACGTAAATCGTACTGAAATATATAAAGTATAAAGAGATAGAATGTGTGAAACATTGAAATTTACTTACATCGAAAGATGATTCTCCATCATCGATTGGTTCGGCGTCTAGAGAGCAAAAGTAAATCCGATTATTTCATTGGGAAACACACAGCAAGGATTTTGATGACAAGTATTGAAACCGCTCGCTGCTCTATAACTTTGCACCTATCTTTGCATATAGTATGTATGCACTTTCACCACAGATGTGATATACATTAATATATTATTTCATTTAATACATGAAATGGCTAACCCCTCTATGAAAATATTGATAACACTAGTCTACACTGAAAAAGATGTTTTTGATAATGCATCAGTTTCTGACTTAATTTGAGAAGCTGATCGCGAATATAATGCTAGTTTTTATGTATCTCATCAATTTTTAGAGATATAACATATACATATTTAGGCCACAATGTGGTACATCAGTCCATATAAGCTGTACGAAAACAACATTGAACGCAAATAAAAACTGTAGTATAAGAAAACCGAATCTATACAAAAATAATGTAAAATGCTACAGTCAATCCTTCATGAATTTCAACCTTTTTGATTTTCTCTTATAAGTGTGTTCCGGCAGGTCGCGGGACAGATTCCAGCAGTAATCTGCCATCATGTGGCAGTCCCAGACACCTTGGTATCTCTTTTCCATCACATCCATGTCTTGATGGAATCGCTCGCCTTGTTCATCACTATATGCACCGAGATTATCAGGGAATTTGTCCAGGTGACTATGCAAGTAGTGAACCTTAATACTCATATTTACACCAAAAGTTTCATAGCTTTTAAGCATATTTTAAACAAGCTCTTTGTAATTATCGTCTCTTCTATTACCTAAAAAAATTTCCATGTACTACAGCTTTAAAGCCTGACCATGCTGCTTCTTGAATTCCATTCATGGTTATTAGAACATTTTTGTTATTCAGGAGCCTCTTTATTCGAGGTCCGTCAAAAACTCCTTCTTTTATTTTTTCTCGGCTGATATCTGGAAAAAAAACGACATATATATTTGAAGCATTCTCCATCTTTATCTAGACCCTTTACAAACTGCTTAAATAAACCTAGCTTTATATGTAATGGTGGTAGAATGATTTTTTCCCGAAACACCAAAGGTTTGCTAATCACATTAGCTTTTCCTACTTTAAGTTCATCTCGAAGAGGCCATTTGTTTATTTTCCAATGTATTTGTCGTGTCCTGCTAGCCCACATGCATAAAAACAAGGATACTTGGTGTATCCGCTTTGATATCCCAGTAAAAAGTTTACCATTTTTAAATCAACGCAAATAATAAAAACCAATTATGCTCGTTGTATTTGATTTTATTCAAGATGGTTTTTATATTTCAATATTCTCCTTCATTTTTGTTGTATACGCTATTGGAATAGATGCATATTTATTTCCATTATGAGGTAAAACACATTTGAGGCTACGCACGAAACCATCGATAAATAGACGCCAATCTTCAGGACGGTATTCGTCTAGTTTTAAAAGGTGTAGTAAGCCTTTAACATTAGTGCAGTAAACCAGATTTGCAACCTGCTGAAGGAAGGAACGAACTTTCTCTTGTCCAATAAAATGTTACGTTGACATCGTCTTCGAGTTGGCTCATTTCTTTCAATCTTGATCCAAGCAGTTCCACATCTTGCTTTGAAAGTCTCAGGTCACGTGTCAAATCATTCAGTTTTGGTTGTGAAAAACGTTTTGGTCGTTCTTGTTCTCCATAGTTCTCACTATCAGCATCATCCAGTTCGATATCTTTTTGTGTGGTGTCCTCTGATTCATCATAAAGAAGATTATTAGCACTGGATGAAAAAACTGGGAGGGGTCTATTTGGGAGGCTGTGTGGCTTTGGAAGTCTAGCTGAATATAGGTCTTTGTATATAATATTTTTCTTACCATTCCTGTTAAAGTGTTTCAAGTCTTGTACGTAAAAGTAACAATCATTGTCATGATTTTTTATCATTCGCCAAACCATAGCGATCCCAAATGTCAGTCGCCTTTCACCCTTTGTCCATAGGCGCAGTGTTTCGACACACGTTTTGCATACCTTATGTGGAGAAAATGTCTTTTCCTGGTTTCCTAATTTTATACCAGAATATGCGAAATACGCCCGTTTTACAAAGTCTGTTATTTCATTTCTTTGCGCTTTTACAGTAAATTCGCCACATATATACCAGAAAATCTTTGGGTCGTTTTTGTAGGATCTTCTTTTGGAAACCATGTATGGAAGTGAATTTATTGATGTGTTAAAATTTTATTTTCATAAAGTTTATGGCATAGCTTTTAAATGTTAAATTTTTTAAATAATAATTTTTATTAAATTTAATCTGTGTGAATAAAATATATATTCTCACTAAAAATTTAAATACTTATTTAATTTTTGACAATTTCAAATTAGAATCTAAAGAGACAAAGGTCGCCTCTCTCGTCAAAATATACGTCAAAACTAGACGCTATCTATTGACTTTCGCTGTAAAGTAGCGGTCTCAGGTCGGTGACAAAGCCACAACACCAGCTTTGGCAAACTGAGAAGCGTCCACCTAGACCATGGTTTCGGGCTAATGGCCCTCGTCAGCGTAGGGCGGACTTTATTCCATGAAATCCACACGGGATCCAATGGAATCTTGACAGTCTGCCAAAGAGGTGTTTAGCTGGCAAAGTGGCAGGGCCAAATGTCAGCGACCTGAGGCCGATAGTTTGCGGCGAATGTCAATAGATGGCGTCTAGTTTTGACGTCTATTTTGACGGGAGAGGCGACCTTTGTCTCTTTAGATCAATTTCCTCCCAGCAAAATTTCCATCTATATTCAAATTAGAAGTGATGGTATAATGTTTGGAAGTGATTTATTTATTTTAATTGTTATAAAATTTTATTTTTATATGAAGTTAATGGCGTATGTTTTAGAAGAACTTTGAGATGTGGTGATTGTAAAAATTATTAACCAATCATGATGACCTGGAGTTTTCTTTATGAAAATATTATTTTGGTGAAATACACTTTATGGTCATTATCTATAGATTTTGATGACATACAGAAAACCTAAGGGAAGATTCGGAATCAACGCCATTGGATTACCCCAAAAAAAAAAAACATTTTAGATGCTCAAACATCAAAATCCTTTTATAATTTTGTAGACCTGTGTAATAATCTAGCTTAATTTAACAATTATGTGGTGAATATGAACTATTTGTTTAGGATGGGTAGAGATTCACATAAATTGTAATTTTAATTCATTTCAGAAACTCTTTTGTAGGCAAGTTGATAAGAGACTTAGAGATGCCCAAATAATTATATTTAGCAATAATAATTATCATTTTATATAATATACTAGCCTAGTGACCCAGGCAATCCCCGTATTAACCCGAAGGGCCCATGAAGACACATTAAGAGTATAGATGGTGGCTTAAAAACTGCAATGGATATATTCTGATTTTTGGAAGCAGCATTTTAAGTGAAAACCATTTCTAAGATTCCATCCTTCAGTGTAGCATGTAAAGGCAGAATGATCCAATACAATATTAGAGCTCTGAGAGGCGGTCTGGTGGATTAAATTGGCGAAACCGCTGGGAGGGTTCACCACTGATGAGCCAAGCCCTCCCAATATATTTTTTCATCGCAGTAAGGACGGTGGAAGTTCGTTTTATGTATAAAAGAAACATTCCCGCTTTTGGATCCTTTTGTTTTGTATGTATGGATGGCGCGTTATTGCTTTGTGTTAATTTGTTCCTAGTGACCTTGTCTTTGTTGTTTGCTGAAGAGCGTTGCTCGGGGCAAATATTTGAATATAATTCTACTGTCCTATAAGCTTGTGTCCATAGTTTACTTGAAAACCATTTCTAAGATTCCATCCTTCAGTGTAGCATGTAAAGGCAGAATGATCCAATACAATATTAGAGCTCTGAGAGGCGGTCTGGGGGATTAAATTGGCGAAACCGCTGGGAGGGTTCACCACTGATGAGCCAAGCCCTCCCAATATATTTTTTCATCGCAGTAAGGACGGTGGAAGTTCGTTTTATGTATAAAAGAAACATTCGCGCTTTTGGATCCTTTTGTTTTGTATGTATGGATGGCGCGTTATTGCTTTGTGTTAATTTTAAGTGAGGTTAAATAAAAATACTTTTTAAGCAATGTATATACATTAGGCCAGATTCGAACACGGATAAATATTGGACATCCAGAGTAGATCCCCAAGTACAATTTATACAGAGATATAGCTATGAAAAGGAATCAGCGCTCCAAGACATTAATATATATTATTTTTTATTATTATGAAAAGTCCTTTTGGGCACAACTTCGAAATGATTTTGAAAAAAAAAAATTGGTTTCAATATAAAAAGGCATTTATTTACTCTCAAAATTCCTCTAATATATATTTTAAATCAATATGAAATTATTAATGAGACTCAATTAAATATTTTTGACAATTGAATTGTCATCGTGAGTAAGCAAAGGGAAATAAAAGTTTTAAATATCCAAAATATGTTGAACTATTTTTTTTTTTTTAATTCAATATGACCAAAAATATAGAAGCAAGTTTGACCACGTTTACAATATTTATTGGAAAAGGCACACATGAGGAATTTATTAAAAATTGATATTAATTTCAATAATTATCACAATTTGTATTATTTAATATAGAACCTTAATATGGTTAACGAGTTGTTTTCGCTTTATACACTTTCATTGAATGGGAGCATGTTCTATATATTTGACTGTATATTTCAAAAATATTATTTGCGTTTAATTCGTAAAAAAGAGCATCAAATAAATAATGATGATAAAGATATAGAAAGAAGCATTTTACCTAGTATACAATTGGAGTAGCTATGTATATAGTTATAAACTCTATATTCTGATAATTTTAAGCACTAAACAGAAAGTTTGTATTATTGAAGAATAAACTAATGACATATAATCATGAATTTTGCCATTATTTCACTAATGGGCAATTTCATAATGATCTTATTATAAATTCATCAGGCTGTGAACGTAGCTCTGAAGCAGATTCCACCTCAACCACCAATCCGAAAACCTCTTTCTGGGCTTTATTCAAAGGTCCTAATACTTTTAATTCGTTTGGATAGAAGTTGGCCTGTATTGGAGGTGGACAGGAACTTACTATTTTATCCTTAGAAGTGAAGCCATAATCTGCCTTGGTAGTATAGGACGAGCGTTATGAAGCCAGAACCACATATTTTACTTCAACAGCCCAGATGTTCCCTGCCCTCCACTTGGAAACTATGGATGGGTTGAATGTGTCTCTCTCTGTTAATTGTAGTTCCACAGGACACAAAGGTTGATAAATCACTTCCCTTCAGAGAAGAGCAACGTTTCTTAGATATCTCTACCCTAAAGGGTTTCTACTGCTTGCTCTGTTTTCTCGTTTCTATATCCTATCGGCGACGCCATGATAGATCACTAGTCACAATGATTTCCAAAAGGTCCCTACCTTTGGATGAGAATCGTCGAAAGTGAGTCTCTATGAAACCTTATGGCTTTTGATCAGATATTATTCGGAACAAGATGTAAGGTTTTTTATCGAAATGTGTTGTCTAATGTTAAATCAAAAATTGATATTCACGGATACCGTGTTTATTGCAGCGTCTTCTAATCCACAACAATATAGTGAAGGTTACTGCTTAGATGAGAATATATAATTTGTCAATAACTTTGTTAAGCAATTCCGTCCAATGAAACACCTTGTGTTTATACAGCTCTCCGACGACGGGATATTTCTGAAGGTCTGATTCCCTAATCAATTAAGTGACCTTTGCTCTTGTTTTAACACCTCAATTGCTCGAATTATAGGATCTAATCCTGTTCTACTAACGAACGAAACATTGTAAACGTGACAAATATGTCTTTATATTAGGTGTAAAATATTTATAATCATAAATCTATACCTTTATTGATTGCTTGAATCACGCTTTATTCAAAATCGAACATAGATTCTCTTTTTATATATACAACTCCAAATCTGATATATATATTTTGATTATACTTTGTACACACAGAGCTCTTTTATTACAATCATTTCATTCGCGATCGAACGTTGTGGCCCACTGTAGGTATTACATCCCAAACACGATGCGACACCAGTCTTCTCTGTCTTGAGCTCGATGTACCATCTCGGCGACCGTTAAGCTAGTGAGTTCTTTTAATTAGTCCACGAAGCGTGTCAGGGGGAGCCATGTATGTGTCGCCCAGACGTCTTTCTGGTCAGTATGGTGTACTCCATTCCCCTTCATCGTGCGATGTGACCGAAGAATCAAACAATTCCGTTGTATACCTTGCAGAAGTCGATCATCTTCTAAATCGACAGTTGTGATAGTATCAATGCATTCGTCCTACACGCTGTCAAAGGTATACGAAGCATTCTTCGCCAACAATACAACTCGAGCGCATTCGATTTTAATCTCTAGCGATGATGTTATAGTCCAAGACTCTGAAGCATAAGTAGCCACTGAGAAAACTAGTGCCCGGACTCTCCTTGGTTCTCGTCGTTTGTGAGTCTTCCCATTGCCGCTTTTTCCATCGCCATCCTTCTCCGGACCTTTCTCCCAGATCCTCTCTTGTCAGTTATTAAAACACCGAGGGGTAGGTGGACTTGTAACCATCCCAACACCCCGTGAGATGGCTGAGTTTTCCTTTGATGTATGTGCTCTATTAATCATCAAGAGATGGAATTTGCCTCTATTTAGCTCCAATCCCACTTCCCCCGAAATCATTTCAATTCTAAGGAGCAGGTTTGCCATGTCCTGTTTACTTCTTGCAAGCAGGACAATATCAACCGCGTATCGAAGATTTGAGACAAGTCTGCCCCAATCAACACCTTTTCTCCGTAACCTTCCTTCGAAGCAAATATTTGAATGTATTTCTACTGTCCTATAAGCTTATGTCCATAGTTTACTTGAAAACAATTTCTAAGATTCCATCCTTCAGTGTGGCATATAAAAGCAGAATGATCCAACACAGTATTAGAGCTCTGAGAAGCGGTCTGGTGGATTAAATTGGCGAAACCGCTGGGAGGGTCACCACTGATGAGCCAAGCCCTCCCAATATATTTTTTCATCGCAGTAAGGACAGTTGAAGTTCGTTTTATGTATAAAAGAAACATTCGCCCTTTTAAATTCTCCATATATATTGAAAAGTGTTGGGGAAAGTATGCAGCCCTAAGCGCTTAGCATGAATATTCAATACATATCTGTGAATGAAGATCCTAGAACTCGAATATGGCCACAAATTTAGCATAAATCTGAATTTTGAGTTTGAATTTCGTTTCTTAATTACGAGTCTTCAAGAAAATTTATTACAATATTCTGTATTTTCATATTTTGACATTTCATATTTAGCACATTATCACTCTAAGATGTATTAAAAATATTAATAAAATGGTAAAATATACACATCGGTTAAAATTCCAACCTAAAAATACCTAAGTGAAATCTACTTTCTATTTGGGGGTTCTTAAATCTGACCTAACGAAGACTATATTCAACATTTAAGAATAAATAAATGGTACAGAGAGAAAATTGTGGATATTTGGTGAAGGTCTTCAGCAAAATCTATTAGATTATATGTCCAATAATTCTCTGTTATCGAAACATCGCTTGCTGCAGCTAGGGTTTAGGAAAAGGATCCGAGCTTCTTTCTTTATACATCTCTCAAGTTTTTGACAATATCTGAGGAACAAAACTATGTGTGAAAATTGGTTGTCCGAGTGTTTCCTTCTTTCAAATCCACTGTATCAACACGAACAGTATATTGAAATATGTAGACACAATTATTTTATAACTCTCCTAGGTTTGTTGCCTTTTGTTAGCAGTTGCCCATTCTCAAATACCCATACTAAGGAATACCTTTTGGTCCGTATATCAAAATTAAATATCTAAGATTTTTAACACCCGAGAGCCATAGAACGCGATAAAAGACCAAATTGATCTTAATTTTAAAATAAGTATCGAATATCAACATGTTGTCTTGCGAAAAGTGGAAAACCGCCGCCAAGCCCAGTGAGTGGGAAAAATACTTTGATTTGGCCATCTTCAAGATGTCCAGAAGTTGTTTCTCCTACACCAAGGTTCCATGATGATTCCTTGATGTCTCGTGATGGAAGATCATGACTATGAGATGAGCAGCGGAGAGCCAACATGATCCTTTTAGCCGATTATCCACTTATACTAGCAATGCGTTCCTTTTATTAAAAACTAGCGGATGTACCCGGCTTCGCCCGGGTTTTACCCTAGTGAAAGTTACCTAACGAACATTTGTTAAAACAATTCTAGAAAACATCCAATCCCTACTGAATCTATACTTGGCAAGATAACTTTATGTTTGATTATCTGCTCCACCTAGCTGTACCCGTTCAAACGTTGCTGTCTTTGAACAAAAAGGCAGTTTTAATACCTAAATAATAATTTATTAATGATCAAATGTATACAATACATCAAAATGAAAATTAACAATAAAATTATCCCTATATAAATGTCACTTAAATATAACATATGTAAAAAATAATAGATATATTTTGATAATTTGAAACTCGTAAATTTAAATCTCTCGATAAAGTGAACATTTTTTCCCGGTCCCTTGAAAAATACTCGATAAGTTGAATAAAATCAATATTAATTATCATTATTCTTGTCTCAAATAAATTGCCGTGTCATCCTGAATTTTGTCTTTTCTAATTTTCTACATTACTAAATAATCATTTTATCTATTCTCCCAATATATATGTTGTAGATAAATGATAAAACTAACTTTGACTTGTACGCAATTAATAGGTAGAAAATCTTACTTTTGATAAATAATCATCATCATTTAGTTAAATCTACAAATCTGCAAATAACTCTAAAGATATTCAAGAAATTATTTTTCAAAAACCTTCCCAGGGATATACCTAATAATATCCCAAATTTCACGGCGATTGGATGTATGGTTTTTGATTCTATAGAGTACAGACAGACAAACAGACAGACAGATATTCAATTTTATATATATACTAGCGGACGTACCCGGCTTCGCCCGGGTTTTACCCGAGTAAAAGTTTGTCTAACGAATCTCTCGATAAAGTGAACATTTTTTTCCCGGTCCCTTGAAAAATACTCGATAAGTTGAATAAAATCAATATTAATTGGTTCCCTCGGTAATTGGAAGTTAAAGGAATAGTATCTTGCCTTTGAATTGTATCATTATTCTTGTCTCAAATAAATTGCCGTGTCATCCTGAATTTTGTCTTTCCTAATTTTCTACATTACAAAATCATCGTATCATCATGATAATATTTAGAGCAGATTGTTGAATTATAACAGATAAATTAGAATATTTATCTTGATTATTTCTAGGCGAAAAGTTATTTCAAAAATTTTATTTGCTAGAAACCTTCCCAGTACTATACTAAATAACTTCCCAAAGTTTCATGGCGATCCAATGAGTGGTTTGGTCAGGCATAAAGGACAAACAAACAAACAGACACACATACATTCATTTATATATATATATATATAGATATATAATATATATATATATATAGATAGATAGATTTTTCTAATATTTTTGTTTACTAAAAATTACAAAAAAAAAATCTTATATACTGTATTTAAATTTTTTATACTACTAATAAAGTAGAAATTTTCAAAAAATCAATATTTTGTTTATTAAATTAATTTTTATATAATTAAAAAAATTATATTATTTAATTAAAAAAAAAACAGATTATTTGACTATTGACCACCATATTGAATACACATATTGTTTGTAAACAAAACCATTTACTTTTGATAAATAATCATCATCATTTAGTTAAATCTACAAATCTGAAAATAACTCTAAAGATATTCAAGATATTCAAGAAATTATTTTTCAAAAACCTTCCCAGGGATATACCTAATAATATCCCAAAATCACGGCAATTGGATGTATGGTTTTTGATTCTATAGAGTACAGACAGACATTCAATTTTATATATATATATGTAGTAATCCCGAGGTGGAATGTACTGGGCAGTCGTGGTAGTGGGTGCGTGATGGGATTCCCGCACTGGGACAGCAAGAGACAGAGGCAGGTCTAGATGGTAAACTCCAAGAAGTAGAGGTAGACCACGGACGAAGGTAGTCGGACCATGGACGTCACGGATGCCCTAAGTCTACATCGCGGATAGGGGTGAGAAGTCTGACTAACCGTATAACAGCGTCGCTCTGAAACAACTAACTGAACAACTCTCTTTGTCCCAATTCTTGGGGGCTTTTATATGAGACGCTCGCAGATGGCGATGAGTTCTGATTGGTTCCCATTAAATCACGCCTCCTGTCAAGCGCTGATTAATTATGTCTGGACACGTGTCGGCCACCTGCTGACGGGGGGGGGGGGGGGGGGAATGAACTCATTATCATAAACACCTGTTGTCTGGTTATTGCGTCGTCTGATCTATAGTGTCGTCTTGGTCTACCTTTACCCCTTCTTTGTTTTATTGTCACTTCTATTATTACAAGTATGATACATATTTTTACATAGATATGGTGTTATAACAAATATTAGAATAAGGCTGTGAACTATATTACTCAAAATATACTACAGAATGTGTCCCCGGTGATGAAGGTTTGGTTGGGGGAATGACATGTAATGAATGATAACCTAACAAACCTATTATAAAAAATAAAAGAAATAATTTGTATACAAATTATTTAAAATTATTATGAAGTTACAAGTTAAAAAGAGAAAGATGTTGTAAGGGTGGTGTATCAATAAAAACGTACAAAATGAATGATAAAAGATTAAGAGAAGGTATATAATACAAAATGGTAACTATGGTAAAATGAATCGTACAAGGAAAATAATATCTTATGGTATTAAAGATGAGAGAAAAAATGAAGTTAGTTTATTGACTGAACTTATAATGTGACGCTAAGGTTGAAAAAGGGAAAGGGGGTAACTGAGAATGTTTCTGCAAAAGTAGTATCCCAAGCATCCTGCAATGGAATGCGAACTTGTTTAAGTGAGGCATTGTTTTCATTAACAGAAGGCCTAAGATATTCCGTCTGCATCATTAGCTCAGATAGTGAAAAGAGGTGGGAAGATTGATGGAGGTAAAGGGGAGAGGTAGAGGTAAGAGGGATCCCTGTTGTCCATAATGATTATGCCCGGTTGAATGATGAAAAAAAAGTGAAAAGTTGAAAAAATGATGAATTGATATGATGCGTCGGGCGATGAGAAAAAAAATAAAAATATCGCGCTGGATATCCTGAACTCATTATCGGGAATGGTATAGCGAGGAAGGATTGTTCCAGTCGGATTAATCAATGAAAAAAAACAAAAATTTTCGGCGAACTGGAATCCCTTGGAAGGTTGGAGGTTTGAAGGATGCGGAAAAGGAGAGGTGGGTGTAAGAGAGTTATTGCTGCCAATTTTGATTGTGTCCGGGTTGTATGGTGAAAAGAAAAAGTTGAAAAATGAAAAAATGATGAGCCGGACGATGAGAGAGAAAAAAAATCTAACTGGGTCTCCTGAGCTCACTGTTGGGAGATGTACAGCGAGGAAGGGTCTTCTAGTTAGGTTAATCACTAAAAAAAAAGAAAATGGCTGACGAACAATAAACTCTTGATGGAGGGAAAGGTTGGGAGGAAAGGTTCATGGGATAGAGTTAAGAGGTTGTAAGGGAAGCGTCAAAAATAACATTTTGAAAATCTATTAAGAAAAATAAAATGATAAATGTTTTATCTATTTAAGAAATATTATAAATATTGTTAGGTGTAGGTTTTTTAAGACGGTGCCTAAAATAGTTGAAGTTGTAAAATGCTAAGTCTGAACATGATGAGAAAAAGAGAAAATAAAAATATTAAAGGTAATAATATATAAAGGGTTGATTGGTAATTGAAGGCATTAATGTTGATGGTTAATAAACAAAATGATATTATTGATGAATAGTGAAATGTTTTATCTACATTGGTAAGTTAAAAAACAAAGTCCAACACCACAAAACTAGTAAAACTATAAGTCTATTTACAAATAAATGAGAGAAAACTTAGCAAACCTATTAAATGGGAAATAAATTGGGGCACAAATTAGTTACTGGAATAAAATAAAGATAAAGGGGAGTAGTGGTGACACATTGATATAATATTATGAAACTACAAAAAAATATATATAAGAGGAGTACATAGGAAGGATAAATTTAAAGTAAACACACACAATAGCGAAAGTAAATATTTGGGAAAGTTTGTATACTATTTACAGCTTTTTGTTACTTAAGGTGTCTTGAATATTTACAACATAGTTTCAGGGATGTAATACAGGAAGGAGGAGAAGTAGAGGTAATAAAAGTAAAATTAAAATATAAAAGAAAATTGACTTAAGTAAAAGGTTGTGATAGGTAGTGACGCAGTGAAGAATAAAGGAAGAAGGTCTGAATTGGTTTCTGCAAAGGACATCTCAGGAGTCCTGCCCTGCAATACGAGCTTAGAAGCGAAGTATTGTTTTCAGGGTTCAGCAATCTCAAGATGCTCTGTAAGTAGCATTAGATCAGATGGGCAAAAGGCGTGAAGATCGAAGGAGAGGTAGGTAATGGGAGAAAATGGGGAAGAAATCTTTTCTGAGAGAGGTTAAAAAGAGATGGTGTCTCAAAAGCTGCACTGCTGTCGGTGATTGAGCTCGATCAGATGAAAAATAAAATTAAACGAAAAATGAGTGGGCGCATCGTGCTGTGATGGCCTGGGTCGAGCGTTAGAGAAAAAAAAATCTTGCTGGTTACCCAAGCTCTCCGTGTGGAGTTAACATGGGGAGGAAGAGTGTACCAGGTCGATGAATCATTAAAAAAAAAAAATAAAAAAGGTTGACGAGCAGGAGTCTCAGGAACCGTTGAAGAGGTTAGAGGGTGGAGGTAGATTGTGAAAACAGGGCTCGACTGTTGCCATTGATTGATTGAACCTGAGTTTGAGGAAAAAAGAATGAAATAAAGAATGCTGGGACGGTGACCTGGGTGTAAATAAAAAAAATCGGCAAACAGGAACTCTGCGATGGACGAGGGGTGGTTAGAACGAAGGCATAGAAGGCCAATGGAAAATGATCAAGAGACGAGAGAAGTATGGAAGGCCTATAATTGATTGATTGACAGGTAAGAGTGTTGCAGTAAGAAGGACTGTCTCTGCTAATGATGGATGCTAATGATGTAACAAGGGAGGGAGAGATGAAGTAGAAGAAAAAAAAAACAATTAGGGGGAGATCAGTGCGACCTTGAATTTGTTGTCGCGTTAAGACGCACAGACAAATCGCTAGATTGGAGATTATAAGCGGTGATTAGGTTTAGAAAATGATAAAATAATGAATTTACGAATTTTTTTAAGATAAAAGGTTATGGCATGGGTACAAAATTCGGTAGAGTTTCGTAAATGACAATTTAACACAGGTAGGAATGAAATGCAATGGGGTATGGAAATTTATGGTATGATATTAAGTTTTCGCATATTACATTTATAATTGTATTTGTAATTGTGGGGGAAAATGGGAGGCACATTTTGAGATGAGATAATTTAAAATTGATATTTATAAAAATACAAATCTAGGACTAGTTTTTAAAACTCTTAAATATTGAGAAATATCAATTGAAATAGTAATAGGTTAAGTAAAATAAAGAGCGTAATAAATTTAATTATTAATACTATGGCCATAAATAAGGTATTATAAAAAACACACAAATAAGTTTAGAAAATATGATTCGAGTAATTAAAATATAATATGATTTTTTATGTGAAATTGAAAGTTGCGTATTTGGATAATGCCATTTTAGGCGAATTTAAGAAAGGCATGTAAGATTAGTAAATTGGCAAAAATGCGTGATTGAATATTTTTAATAATAAAGTTGAAAATGATGAATTAAAATTTATAATTTGATTAAAATAAGGTAAAAATGATAAATGAGAGTGTGAAAGTTTAAAAAATTGAATAAAAATGTTATAAAAAAGGTTATAATTTATTTTAAAATGCTTAAAGTGAAAATAAAAGAATAAAATTTATGGGGAAAATGGCAGAAACAAAGTTTAAAGTACCTTGAAATGGCTGATGCTGGCTGGAGTTGATCTCTGGAGATGGCTGTATGGAAGAAGGCTGCTTGTTGTGTGGGATCCGTCGCAAGAGGAGATGAGGGTTTCCTCCGCACGAGGCACGGCTAGTCTCCGAATGGCGTCTGTTAGGCGGCTTACTAGATCTTCGTAGTGGGGCTGCATGTTGGTGAGGGCATCCTCGACGTACTCGTCTTCGACCACCGTCATCCTCTGAATGCCGTCCTCAGTCATCCTGTCGACTTTAACGGGTTCTGTAGTAATCCCGAGGTGGAATGTACTGGGCAGTCGTGGTAGTGGGTGCGTGATGGGATTCCCGCACTGGGACAGCAAGAGACAGAGGCAGGTCTAGATGGTAAACTCCAAGAAGTAGAGGTAGACCACGGACGAAGGTAGTCGGACCATGGACGTCACGGATGCCCTAAGTCTACATCGCGGATAGGGGTGAGAAGTCTGACTGACCGTATAACAGCGTCGCTCTGAAACAACTAACTGAACAACTCTCTTTGTCCTAATTCTTGGGGGCTTTTATATGAGACGCTCGCAGATGGCGATGAGTTCTGATTGGTTCCCATTAAATCACGCCTCCTGTCAAGCGCTGATTAATTATGTCTGGCCACGTGTCGGCCACCTGCTGACGGGGGGGGGGGATGAACTCATTATCATAAACACCTGTTGTCTGGTTATTGCGTCGTCTGATCTATAGTGTCGTCTTGGTCTACCTTTACCCCTTCTTTGTTTTATTGTCACTTCTATTATTACAAGTATGATACATATTTTTACATAGATATGGTGTTATAACAAATATTAGAATAAGGCTGTGAACTATATTACTCAAAATATACTACATATATATAGATAAGAAGATATATTTTTTTCTGATATTTTTTGTTTACTAAAAATTACAAAAAAAAATCTTATATATTTAAATTTTTTATACTACTAATAAAATAGAAATTTTCAAAAACTCAATATTTTGTTTACTAAATTAATTTTTATATAATTAAAAAAATTCTATTATTTAAATTTAAAAAAAAAACAGATTATTTGACTATTGACCACCATATTGAATACACATATATTGTTTGTAAACAAAACCATTTACTTTTGATAAATAATCATCATCATTTAGTTAAATCTACAAATCTGAAAATAACTCTAAAGATATTCAATATACTCAAGAAATTATTTTTCAAACACCTTACCAGGGATATACCTAATAATATCCCAAAATTTCACGGCGATTGGATGTATGGTTTTTGATTCTATAGAGTACAGACAGACAGACAAACAGACAGACAGACATTCAATTATATATATATATATATATATGTCATAATTTGTATAATTAGATGCCAACCTAATCCAAATATGTATGAAATGTATGATTTGTTTCAATAAAAAGAACAAAGGTAACACTGGAGGACAGAAAGGCCTAGAAGCAAGGCCTAGAAAAGAGGCTTAAGAGTTAGCACAACCATTAGCAAAATTACATCCAATTTTATTATCGCGGAACTAATAAAAGTTGAGTTGAACGAACTATTACTTCCTGGTCAGGTTAGGACATGTCTTAAGACAAAAGAAGTAGCGTAGACCAACCAGAGAGTAGTACCTCAGAAGGTCAGCCAATAGAGAACCGCCACGTCACACCTTTCCACCAATGGGAAGTAAGAAAGGTCTTCGTGTTAAATCGAGAACCAAGGATTGTCAGTCTTCACTTCGCTCCCACCGAGATAGCCCCTAGAGTTGTTCTTTCGCTCCCACGGAGTTCGGACCTAGTTGTCGCTTCGCTCCCACCGAGGTTACACCTGCTCTAGAAACCTCCCCCGTTCATCCTTATCAGCTAAGTCAATCACCGCCATGTGATCAGATAGTTAATAGTCAAAATCCGCTCCATCTTCTCCAAAGCCTTTCTTTCCTCCGACCAGTTGCCTTTTATTTTCAAAACCTCATCACGTGTCCTGGTTATTCCCCACTGTATGCTTCATTTTCCACTCAAACGACTGCGCTTCAAACAATCTACACCATTCTCATCCAACAACAAGAAATTCCGCAACGAGATTGCGACACCAGGATTAAGTCGACAGGATAAAGAGATGGAGATTAACCAGGATTCCATCGACGTAAAGAAGGACGACCCAACGAAAGAAAGGGAAGAAGGCAGCAGACAGGAAATGACCAGCGGAGACCAGACGGGCCATCTAGCGGATGTCATTCAGCAGTTCACCGCCGCGCTGTCCCAGGGTAGGTCATGCGACCCTACAGGACCGACAATCTCGCCTTTCGATGGAACACACAGCGCGATCCAGTTTTTCCAAGCATTCGACCGGAAAATGGAAGACGCCGCCATAGAAGAAAAAGAAAAACTACTCCGTCTACCAAACTACCTGGTGCGACAACCCCTGGAGCTTTTCAGGAAACTTCGGCTGGCCGACCGGAGCTATTTCCAGGTGAGACAAATCCTCTTAGATCTCTACCCTGAGTCAAGCGAAGCGTCCTTTGCGAAATATTTCGCCATGAAACTTACTGGACAAGCCAACCTAGAGACCTACTACCGGGAGAAAACCGCCATGGGACTGCAACTAGGACTCCCGCAAGAGGTGATCCTCGAGACGCTGACAGGAGGGTTGCCATTCTCTGACCAGCGCCTAGTCCGCGTAGTGCCTCCCGAGAACCTAGGAGAGTGGTTCCGACTGGTGCAGCGGATCCACGGGCCCAGTGTACCGACAACGCGACACAGAGAGGACCAACCGCCCACGATGTCAGGTCCGTACCACAACACACCTCGACGCCCAGGTGCATGGAATGCGCCTCTTCCTCCGTCCAACTGTAAGTTCTGCGGCGCGCGGCACTGGCACAGCGAATGCCGACATTGACCAGTCCCGGCGACCCACGAAAAAGAGCGGACAGTGCAATCAGTCCCAAACTATCAAAGTGCCCGGACAGTGCAAACAGTCCCAAAGCAACCAGTCCCGAGTCCCCAGCAACCATCTCAAGCCAGAGACACCCCAGCCGAGCAGACTTTTCGAGACTGAGGTAGGATCCCTAACCCAACTGACTGTCAAACTTTTCCTAGCCCCTAATATACCATGCATCTTTTTAATTGATACAGGCGCCAGCCTGAATATAGTGCCATATAATCTCTACCATATGTTAAAAACTCACCTGCCTAAATTAACCCTTAAGAGACATTCACTGGATCTCCAAACCCTGGATGGTTTTGCAAAAACAATGGGTAAACTGTCTCTTCCTCTAACCATAGGACAAATATCCCGAAGAGAGAATTTCCATGTAGTGAATGCACCGTTACCATTTGGAATTCTTAGCCTTAATAGCCTCCACAAATTCAAATTAGCAATAGATTTTAATAAATGCACTATATTCCAGCTGGGCGCTCCATTGTCTACCCCATCCTACCATTTTAACAATGTACCAAATGTATGCACCTACTGGCAATGTCAGGCGATGTCACAAAGATCTTACCATACAGCCAAACCTTCCGCCTATGACAACCATTGAGTGCATTCATTGAAAAAAAAACCCTTATCTACATGCCATTTTTTCACTAAGGCCAATTGCCTTTTTTATATGCCCTCAAATAACAAAGCCACAACGGCTTCAACTTGTAAAAAACCTGCCCAAAACATGTCCATACAGCAGGACAACTTACATGTCGAGCACATAGGTGATCACACGCCGTCACACAACTGTCACATAACCAATCAACGCGACAAACTCGACACTCACACTAATACACAACAAAATCCTTTGCCACATAATGCTACAACACGACACACAATCCTCTCTATACACCCCAGTTCACAACACTTTTACAAAGATACGATCACATCTTGACACAGAACAAATTCAACGTACCATGCTTACGGATTCCACCAGTAAAAATACCCACGAATTCCGACAAAATAATTACCATACGGCCATATCGTGTTCCGATATGTGACCAACAAGAAATCCGTAATCAAGTCCAACAAATGCTAGAGAATGGCATTATAGAGCAATCTTTTTCACCTTTCTCGAGCCCTGTCACCCTCGTCACTAAGCGCGACAAGACCAAACGGTTTTGTATCGATTATAGAAAGGTGAACGAGCTAATTAGCTCTGATGTCCATCCCCTCCCGAGAATCGAGGATATTCTCGACCGCCTCGCACAGGCCAAGTATTTCTCCACGGCCGACATATCCTCTGCGTATTGGCAAGTCCCAATACACCCCGATTCTCGACCACTGTTAGCATTTGCCACCCTCGAAGGGTTATACCAACCCACTCGATTACCTTTCGGATTAAAAACCAGCCCTCAGATCTACGAGCGAGCCATGAGCCAGGTCCTACAGAGACACGGATTTGACTGTGTGGCACATTACTTTGATGATTTCATCATTTACTCCAACACATTGGAGGAACATCAAAACCACCTGCGACAATTCTTCGCCTTCTGCGAAGCAGAGGAGTTACAACTTAACTTCGCGAAATGCGAATTTTTTAAGCAGTCCATAGATTTCCTAGGCTACACCATCACAGCTGGTACAACCACACCGCTCACACGCAAAACAGACATCATTCACGCCATTAAACAACCACACAACCGAAAAACACTACAATCCTTTTTAGGCGCTGTGAACGTCTATAACAAATTCATCCCGGAATACGCTCGCTTGCGAGCACCACTCAATAACCTCCTCAAAAAGGATGTCGTGTGGATCTTGGATGAAGCTTGCCAAAAGGCGTTCATTGACCTGAAAGAGAACCTCACACAACACCCCATTTTACACCTTTACAAAGAAGGTCTGCCATGCCAAGTGTATTGCGATGCATCCACCCTCGGTATGGCAGGCATTCTCAAACAGGTTCACCCTGACGGGAACGTATATCCAGTTCAGTTTTTCAGCCAAACATTGCGCCCACACGAGAAAAACTACTCCATCTCTGAACTTGAGTGCTTAGCAATCGTTGAGAGTGTGGAGAAGTTTCGCATCTATCTGATGGGCAGAAAGTTTACTATATTTTCTGACCATCACGCATTGCAGTGGCTGAAGACCATCAAAAACCCGTCCGGCAGATTGTTTCGATGGAGTTTACGGCAATCGAGTTACGAGTACGAAGTCCGCTACATAAAGGGAAAACAACAGTATGAGGCGGATCTTTTGTCCCGTAACCCGTTCTGTAGATTTTTAGACGCGTCCCTTATCAAGACACACCAACCTCCTCCATCGAGAGAGTCTAGCCTGACCATTGATCGTAATGGATTACATACAGTTTCCAGAAAAGGTGTAACCAAGATTATAATTCCAAAACCACTCATACAACAACTCTTACAAACAGTACACACACAATACAATCACCCCGGTATTTCACAAATGTCACGACTCATCTCCACGCAATATTACTGGCAAGGTATGTCAAAAGATATTAAACAAAAGGTTAAGACCTGCCCCACCTGCCAATTAACAAAACGTCCATTGGGACCCACTTACGGGGAATTAAGTCAACCTCCGGAAGCCAAAGAACCCTTTGACCTTTTATCCCTAGACACCATAGCAGGATTTGCCAAATATGGCAACACCAAAATATACCTCCATGTTGTAGTCGACCATTTTTCGCGCTACGCGTGGACTTTTCCATCTAAATCCACCAGCATCATCACCTACCAACAGGTACTTAAGCGAGTATTACAGGATGGTTCTCCGAAACGCCTCCTTACGGATAGAGCCCCTGCCTTCACTTCGCCAAAATTTCGTAGTTTCCTACTTAATAGAAACATCCACCCACTACTCACAACCAGCAACAATCCACAAGCCAACGGTCTATGTGAACGTCTGAACGCCACCCTCACGGGAAAACTTAGGCTGTTACATTTAGAAAATCCTAAGATCGCATGGACCAAGTTGGTCAAAAGAGTTACAGTCATATATAACAAAACCCCACACTCTACCACAGGTTTTCCACCCATCTACCTAATGTTTGGTATCCTACCCCCAGAACTCTCTGACCATAGCACACCTTACCCAGAGATCGACAAAGCTAGAAAGATTGCACACACACGCACACAAAACAAGCATCTACAAGACAAAAAAATTTATGATCAACGACACAAACAACCACATTTCGAAGTAGGTGACCTAGTGTTAGTTAAATTATATCACCACCCCAATACAGGGAAACTCGCGCCATATTTCACAGGACCCCACACAGTATTAGAAATTATTTCACCAAATGTGGTCCGTATAGATCGACCAAATCAACCTCTTCAAAGAAACACTGATACGATCCACGTCAACAAGCTTAAGCTGTATACAGAAACAGTCCGTTATATATCACCGCCCGCCGTTAGCACATGTCATATAAAGCACAAACCCGATTACACGTTCCCTTTTAAGCATTTAACACCCGAATTATTCCCAGCAGAGCCATTAAGGTTCAAACCCACCAACAGCGAGCCTTTCAGCCATTTAAACACTGCCATTTTTGCAACAAAGCGATTTGCACCATTCTTCTCCGACGTTAAGAACCGCGAACCTGACAGTCATTTACATCCTACCATTCTATCCCAAAAAAGATACACGCCACTCCCCAACGATAACAAACAGTGCGAAATTGAACGGCCAACAATGAATAAGGTTCGAACAAATATTTCAGAGTCCCCATTTACAACAATATGGAAGAACATGTATCGATACCCTATCTTTCATCTGATTTTCATCCTTTGTCTGCTAGTCCTACCCTACAAATATATCCCAGTTTTATTCCTTAGTTATTTGTTAATCTATATCATGCCCCCTCATAGAATTTTCGAGCTGCAAGAGGCAGTTTTTCATTTTGGACAAGCATTTGTAAAACTTATTATAATTTTAGGAAACATTTTTTCAGAAAATCTAAATAAATTCCGAGGAGATAGAAGTAACTGAAGAGTAACAAACCAGTGCCGAAAGAAAGAAAGAAATCCCACTCCAGTAACAGAAGATTCGAGTCGCACACAAAAGCAATTAGGAGACAGGAAACAAGTGCCCCGCGAGGCGATAAAATCAGCCGTATGCAAACAGAGGGAGCTCCCCCATTTCCGGATCAAATTACCGCGGAACCCTCTTTTGGCCAGCACATAAAAATAGGTCACCGCGTTTCCCCTTCCACAGATTTTCTCCATGTCACCAATCTTGGATTCCAGTTCGAGCCTACATATCGACTTTTACAAATACAATTCCACTCACACAAGACGTACCAACACATCTTAATGAGTTCACATCCCTATTATAATTAATCATAATTACTTTACAGGCTCCCAAAAAACGTTACATATTCCACCTACACGTAGATATCACAGACCTTAGGATCTCGACAACACATAGAATTCGTTTCACACATTTCTTACACAAAAACTTCTAACATTTTCCACAATACACACAAAAACAAAAGAAATCCTACAGGACATAATTAAGCAATTAAGACATCTAGATCAAGGCAGGTAGATACACAACGGGTTCAAACCAATATCTATTTTTTTTTTGTTTATATATTAACCATTTTCACTATTTTTAAAATTAAAATTAAAATATTTAACCAATTTAGCAACTTATTCAATTAGTATCACTTATTTTAGCCATTAATTACCATGTTAGTTACCACTTAGTTTATTTTATCGTAGTTCCATTTATCAACGAAAACACATTGGTTTTCGGTTAAACTTAAGACATTAAGTCATTTTTTTATTTTTGAAAAACCTTTTTCATTTCTTTTTTTTTTCACAACCAAGCATTCAACTTTGATTTCGCTCAACATTTCTTTTATTTTTATTTTTTGATACCTCATGAAATTTCCTCGTTTTCCTTCCCAAAACTCGAGCAAAAAGTAATTAGGCATTTTTCTTTGTCACCAATGCAACAAAGCATTTTTTTTCTTTTTTTTTGCAACAAAGCATTTTTTTCCTTTTTTTTTCACGCAACAAGGCATTTTTCTTTTCCAACCACGCCTTCACTTTGATTTCAGTCAACTATTTTTATTTTTATTTTTATTTTGATTTTAAAATTACCTCATGAAATTTCCTCGATTTCCCTTCCCAATTTCGAGCAAAAAATGTAGTTAGGCAATTTTTCCTTTTTTTTTTATGTACCATAGTACTCAACATATGATGCACCTTTATAAAATTTTGATTTCTATTAACTAACAACCAACTATATAGCATTAACACTACTTTTTTTTTCTTATATCCTTATCAATGTTGTATATAACCTCCCTATAACCAATTAATTTTTGCTCAAAATTATTTTCTTTGTTTAACAGAACTTATTCAGAATAAAACCCCTTCATAAATTCTTCACATGTAGGGGGCGCATCTGTCATAATTTGTATAATTAGATGCCAACCTAATCCAAATATGTATGAAATGTATGATTTGTTTCAATAAAAAGAACAAAGGTAACACTGGAGGACAGAAAGGCCTAGAAGCAAGGCCTAGAAAAGAGGCTTAAGAGTTAGCACAACCATTAGCAAAATTACATCCAATTTTATTATCGCGGAACTAATAAAAGTTGAGTTGAACGAACTATTACTTCCTGGTCAGGTTAGGACATGTCTTAAGACAAAAGAAGTAGCGTAGACCAACCAGAGAGTAGTACCTCAGAAGGTCAGCCAATAGAGAACCGCCACGTCACACCTTTCCACCAATGGGAAGTAAGAAAGGTCTTCGTGTTAAATCGAGAACCAAGGATTGTCAGTCTTCACTTCGCTCCCACCGAGATAGCCCCTAGAGTTGTTCTTTCGCTCCCACGGAGTTCGGACCTAGTTGTCGCTTCGCTCCCACCGAGGTTACACCTGCTCTAGAAACCTCCCCCGTTCATCCTTATCAGCTAAGTCAATCACCGCCATGTGATCAGATAGTTAATAGTCAAAATCCGCTCCATCTTCTCCAAAGCCTTTCTTTCCTCCGACCAGTTGCCTTTTATTTTCAAAACCTCATCACGTGTCCTGGTTATTCCCCACTGTATGCTTCACTTTCCACTCAAACGACTGCGCTTCAAACAATCTACACCATTCTCATCCAACAACAAGAAATTCCGCAACGAGATTGCGACATATATATATATATATATAGATGAGATAGATATCAAATGTATTAAAAGAAGTGCATTGCTAGCATAAATGGTACTTTTTTTCTGAATTCTCTAGAAAATCATTATTATTTAAAACGAAAAAGGTTCTCTTAGGCAATTCACTATTGTTATTAGCATCTTGATAAAGTTCAATCTGAACTTGACGCGCTTCAGAATTCATCAAAGATAGATTTTCGAATTACCAATCCTGCATATCAACGGAAGACTTATCGTCGGCGTACGCAAGGACATTCCCTATTGCGAGAACTATTTCGAAATAGACCAGTAAGGAACTTGATGATGAAGGTAGCGGCTCTGAATGTACATCCTTGAAGAAGCCTTCTGTGCAGCTTGAACGGACAGGTATAATTTCTATCGATTCTAACTGTCATGTAGACCCCTTGTATAGTAGATGTAACTTCTTCACAACGGTGATGGAGCACCCCTGAATATCCAAGAATCCTCAGGCCACTTTGTCAATTACGGACTTCAAGTTGATGAAATGACTGCCAGCGGCGTTTTATCCATCGTAGCGATAAAGAAATAATCAGACATCCGATTTTGCCAAAAGAATATCTCCCTTAACATCTTAGATCTGACATTCCGGAACAATGGAAGGCATTGGTAGAGGGCAGAAGACCGAGAAGGATTCTTCTAACGATGCTGTAATCCCTAGTAGTAAGACTTTAGGGTGTTCACCGTTTAAGCCTTCACCAACAAACATTTTGTAGAAGATTAGACTTTCCAAGACGAATTTTAGAATTTCTGAGAGCTTAGATTCCTCTACATCTCAATAAATACCCGCATAGTAATCATCGAGGCCCTTCACGAGTTCTCAAGGATGTCTGTTCCATTCGCTCTTAACTTTTTCTTGTATGACAGTAGACGGATTATAAAGAGTCTACCTCAAGTCTTTGAAGATGTCTGTTCACAAATATATTCAAATTTACATGTTTTCCAGCGTAAAATCTTGTCTCTCCCTATAAAAAATGGAGAAGTTCTCTGGGCGAAGGGTTGAGCTGGCGAAGAGCACTCTCTGAAGGTGCCAAACACTATTGTGCCACAACACCAGCTTTGGCAAACTGAAAAGCGTCCACCTAGAGACCATGGTTTGGGGCTAATGGCCCTCGTCTGCCTAGGGCGGACTTTATTCCATGAGATCCACACGGGATCTCTAGCTGGACGCTTTTCAGTTTGCCAAAGCTGGTGTTGTGGCTTTGTCACCGACCCGAGGCCGCTAGTTTGCGGCGACGGTCAATGGATGGCGTCTAGTTTTGACGTCTATTTTGACGGAAGAGGCGACCTTTGTCTCTTTGAATCAATTTCCTCCCGGCAAAATTTCCATCTATATATAAATGTAAGTAATAATCGATTAATTAGTAAAATAATGTAGCCTAATCTTCTAAAAGAATAAAGTTGTCAATATCTAAAGTTCACACAATAAATCACCAGCAGTATGATATCCAAAATCACATGCTATATATAAGCCATACTGATCCGCATATAACTGGGATAATATCACATTCTTACTGCACAAATCATTTGGAAAATATGTAGGAATCATCTTTAACATTTCTTTATTAATTTTTTTTATTAAATACCATTTCTAATATTTCACCCTTCAGTGTAGCATATAAAAGCAGAATGTAGTTATTGAAATGAGCCATATCTCACGAATATTTCGTTCTTTTGTTCCCATTTATTTGTTCTTTTAAGTAGAAAAATGATCGAACTTGAACAAACAACAGGCCTAAGTATCAAATTATGTCTAACAATTCGTATATCAAATATTTGAGAGAATATTGAACTTATTTCATGAGAATTCTTGGATTGCATATTTATATAATTATACATTTTGAATTACTATACGACAATAGTAGAGAATAAAGGTTAAATGCTATTATTCGTTCTAATGATTCTTTCTGTTTCCCACTAGCTCAGGGATCGGCAAACTGCGGCTCGTGAGACACATGCTGCTCTTTGGATGTGAAGCTACGGCTCTTTATATACGTAGTTCCATACGTAAATATTATTTATGAGAGTACTATTTATCCTTGGCAAGAAAAAATGTTATGGCTCTTTAAAAACTTTAAAATTTTGTAAATTGTAATTTTTGACTCTTCTGACTCAAAAGTTGCCGCCGACCCCTGCCCTAGATATTTAATTATACCACATTTAATTAGACCGATTATCCCACTAAAGCAAGCAACGAAGAAGAATTAATTATTCTTATTGTTGATTTAACTAGTCTCTGATAAAAATTTGAAAAATTCACTACGAAATCGCAAAATCTTTAGATTTTCAAAGGTAGAAATTTAATTAATTCACAATTTTTTTGTTGGTAAAAGGAGGTAAATTTCAAGAACAAATCCTCCTTTTAGATTTTTTTGTTATTGCTTATAGTTAAAAGTAAGATTTGGAGAAATAAAATGGGACGAATTTTTCAAAATTGTGTTTAAACTGGTGAAGTTGCTGGAGCCGAATTTCAGGCTAGAATATATCAAGAAATTGCCAATGGTATTCATGTACCAAAAGTGGAGCCTCTCCTTTTAAAATCCAATAAAATAAAGAAACTATTTTTCTATCAACCCCATATAAAACTTAGATTTGGTTATGAGGAAAAAGCCATAATAACAGTTTTGGCAAATGCAACAAAAGAGAACCTGTGTACCATAGTTTTAGGTTCTGGCCCTCATCGGTAAATTGGGGTCTTCGATTCCATAACATTCTACAAGAGAATTTGTGATAGCGGTCGTATGTCCAAAAACACGTTTAAGTTGGTGGATTGACAGGGGCCGATAGTCATCCTAGAATAGAACATAATGTTGCGGAAGGATAATATTGATGTACATAAAGTGGCACCTCATCCATTAATAAAGCATTAACCCAAATATATATTTTATCACCTCAATACAAAGCGTATATTTATTGATAATGAAGAATCCACAACACCAGTTTAGGAAATTTCAACAAAATTCAACCCATATATGATTATTTCAAGTTTTGGCTCTCTTCAATATAGGGATGGCTTCAATTTCACAACATCCAATGAGAGAATTTATGAAATCTCTCGAATTAGCCAAAAAGGTGTTTAAACTTGTGAAATGGCAAGAGTCGATTTTCAGCTAGAATACTACATATATTTGAGGACAGACGATATTTTCATGTTTCAAAAATGGCGCCACTTCTTTCAAAATGTCTTATAATATAACAAATACATTTTTGTTATCACCCCAATATGAAGCATAGAGTTGGTGATAAAGAATAAACCACATCACCAGATTTGAGAAATACAACAAAAGCTAACTTGTATACCATTGTTTCTGGCTTTGGCTCTCATCAGTACAGGGGCGGCTTCGATTTCATAACATACTACGAAGGTGTTATGAAATCGGTCGAATTGGTCAAAAAGGTTTTCAAATTTAGTGAAGTGGTAGAAGCCGATTTGCAGGCTAGAATACAACATGAATTTGCGGAAATATTATTTAAAAATATCAAAAGTCGCACCTCTCCGTTTTAAAATGCATTTAATTAAAGAAACCATACTAATTTCTTGTTAATACTCTAATGAAAATCGTAGATTTGTTGTTCATGAAAAATACAAAACCCAATTTTGACAAAGAAACCAAATGCTAACTTGTATCCCATGGGTTATGGATCTCATCAGTACAGAGGCCGCTTCAATTTCATTACACACCACGAGGGGATTTATATAAATGGTCGTTTTGACCAAAAGGTTGTTTAAGATGGTGACATAACAGGTGCCAATTTTCTGGTTTGAATACACCATGTAATTGCAGGAGGATGATAACCGTACACCAAAAGTGGCTCCTCTCCCTTTTTAAAATGCATTTAAAAAAAGGATTTTTGTTATCCCCTCAATATAAAGCGTAGAGTTGGTGATAACGAACAACCCAAAACGCCATTTTTTACTAAATCTACAAAAGCCAGCCTGAACAGGGTCGTCAAAGGGTCCAGTATAGTCCTCAAAACCTTTTGCAATAACTCCGTGAAATGAAAACATATTTGTGAAATTCAAAAAGAATATATAATAACTAACATTAAGGAAACAATTTATTAAAGAAACATATCGAAGTGTGGGCTCCTTGATGCAGGTGTTTGGTGATAGACTCCACCGTGGGTTCTTGACGTCCATCTTGGCCCACTCTCGCTGCAGAGCCTTCTTTAGGGACTTCAATCTCTTGTGGGGAGAAGAAGAGACATTTTGCTCCAAGTAACTCCAGACGGAGTAGCCCATCGGGTTTAGATCCGGGGAGTTTGAAGGCCACATGTCTTTGCCCAAGAACCCAGGCTGCTGGCAGAAGACTATCGTCGACTGGGAGCCATGGTCTTGCTGGAGTACAAAATTACGACCGGCTAAGTATTGTCGAGCCCATGGAAGCAGACAGTCGCTCAGAACGACGTCTTGGTAGACTTGGGAGTCGATTTTGACATTTCTATCAATGAAAACCAGCAGGGTCTTGCCTTCAGAAGTGACTCCGGCCCAGACCATGACAGATTTCGGGAAATTATTTTCCTAATTTTCCAGCACTATCTGTAGATATTTTTATGATTATATAGATTATTTACAATATTATTTAACAGAAATCCAACGAGTTAAACTTATTTGATATTCATATTATTTTATTGATGATAATCAAAATATAAATTTCGAAATTATATACATGTCCAAAACATCTTGGTATATCGTTTTGATTATTTGTATATTTGATGGAAAAAATATATATATATATATATAATTATTCTGTATTTTGATTTAAAAACTCAATTTAATTATCAATTTCATTAAAAAAATCAAATGAATTTTATGTTTACTTATTAATTATTATTCTCATGTAAAGTTATAATAAGCCTTGAGAAGTTTGGTTTATTTTTATGAATTTTAAAATATATATATATAGTTGTCTTTTTTATATATTTAATTTTTAGTTTACAAATTCAATTAATATTTTTCAAATAAAATTTCATTGAAAATATTTGTTGTTGAATCAGATATTATTAATATAATCGTGGTTTGGAATTTGTGGCATAATACACTGCGTGACATTGAAAATGGAACACCAAGAAATAGTGGCCAGAAAATTATGCAAATTTCAGGGTAGACGCGCCTAACCGAGTTATGCAAATGATGTAAAATGCGCATCTCTCGTGCGCACATGGAGTAAGATATAAGGGAAGGAACTTGCAGAAAGGACAGTATTCGTGTCGTTATTTCTTCAAGGAAAATCATTGTAGAAATTTTGTTCTTGTGTCAAAAGACACGTGTAATAACAGAGAATGCCAGGTCATCGTAAACGGAGGCAGTTCAAGCAGACAGACGCTTTTACGAGGGGCATGGTGATCAGACTGAAAAGGGCAGGTTGGTCCATACGTCAAATCGCAGCTGATACACACCTTGGTGCGTCCACGGTGCACCGACTGTGGAGAAGATGGTTGGAACAAGGAAATGTGGCAATTAATAGGAATGTCGGTGCAACCAGAGTGACGTCAGCACGTGTGGATCGGCATATCCTTCGACAAGCAGTGGCGGCCCCACAAGCCACTTGTACCGCCATCCTGCAACATGTGCAAGACACCCTAGATCATTCCATCTCGACCAGAACCATTTCCCGTCGATTGGTTGCTAATGGCTTGCACTCATGCCGTCCGCTAAGAAGACTGCCATTGACCCCACCGAATAGGCGCCAACGTTTGGAATGGTGCCGGGCTAGATCGACGTGGATGACGGATTGGCACAGGGTCGTGTTCTCAGATGAATCGCGTTTCTGCTTGCCCAGTGATAGTCGCCGTGTACGCGTGTGGCGTCGACGTGGAGAAAGGTCCAATCCGGCAGCAATTGTGGAACGCCCCACCGTGCGACAACGTGGAATCATGGTTTGGGGCGCAATCGCGTATGATTCCAGGTCACCTTTACTTCGTATTCAGGGCACTATGACGGCCCAACGATACGTTGATGATGTGCTGCGACCGGTGACACTCCCCTACCTTCAGGGGGTACCCAATGCCCTTTATCAGTAGGATAACGCCCGACCGCACACTGCTCGCATTAGCCAACAAGCTCTGCAAGATGTACAGATGCTTCCCTGGCCACCGTACTCTCCTGATCTCTCACCAATCGAGCACGTCTGGGACATCATTGGACGCCGTTTGCATGCCTTGCCACAGCCGCGTTCAGAAGACGAACTGTGGCAAATGGTTGAGAGGGAATGGAGAGCCATCCCTCAGGACGCCATCCGTACTCTGATTGACTCTCTACCTAGACGTGTTGCTGCGTGCATCGCCGTCCGCGGTGGTCCTACTTGCTACTAAGCCGACGCCGTTCTCGCTCTGTATTATGACTATCATTTTGAAATAAAGGTCACTTATTGTTCGTCCCTGTCTCTCTCTGTCTGCCGAGTTTCATCACTTTCTGGCCACTATTTCTTGGTGTTCCATTTTCAATGTCACGCAGTGTATATATTTTCGCTACAAAACCTCTCATCATTAACAATTTAAATTGATTTTGACCAATATATTTCAAATTGATTAAATGATTATATTTAGTGTAGCCTTATTCATTTTATCCTTAGGTTCCAAACAGCCACCCTCCTAGGAATAAGTATATTTACTCCTGAAGTCCTACAGAACATTCCCAAGTACAGTACATCTGATAAACTGGATGTTCACCATTAGACCTGAAGTCTAAAGACCAACCCAGATAGTTAGCGGCTTTAGTACATGGCTCCAGGAATACGGGTTACATCAAGAGAGAGAGATTTTATCCTTTTTGAAATGATAAATCTTCTTCTTTCTACATATTAAGTCAATTACTTCAAGATTATATGTTAATTATATAGTTAATAAAATATTGAGAATCACCTTTCGAAAGATTCCTGCCCATTTTCGAACCAATATATCTAGCTCAAAATATTGATAGATATTTCTTAAATCTTTAGAAAATATATAAAATTGTAACAATGTACTATATTTTTCAGCGAAAAAGTAAACACAACTTTTTGTTGATAAATATTATTTTATTCACCGATTCAACCGCTGATTATGCTGAGATTCATCGTTGGCATTTAGAAAAACAAAATATTTCAACGCCGCTCGAAAAAATTAATAATAAAATTTACATCAAGACCGAATATTGCTCTGAAATACCACTCTTTTCGGGATTAGTCTTTTTTTTTCAATTTATTTAGAAATTCTACCAATATTTAATATCCTTCAGCAAGTCAAATCAAAATACTAGGAAAGCATGGTCTGTTAGCTTTGTACGCCGAGTTGAGAAGTACTTGTCAAAACCCTAGTTCACATTCTATTCCATAGAATCATTTTTAATACTTTGAGACGATTATGTTCTAATTTCTATATAAAATATTGATCAATGGGTTAATTATCTGAAATATACAAAAGTGTGATCACACATCAAGTATGAAGACAAGGTTATCGTAACCACCAGGCTGCCTGGCCGGCATTCATATTTCTTGAAAATAGAGATACTTCGGCCAGTAAATCTTTTTATTACCTCGACGTTTCCACAAATCATTAAAAAAATATTTTAAACCCTTGCAAAATGTTTTAATTTTTGTTTGCTCCTGACGAGGACAAAGGATTTTTGTCAAACGTCGAGGTAATAAAAAGATTTACTGGCCGAAGTATATTTATTTTCAGGAGACAAGGTTGTTATTTAAAAAAATAATTAAAATAAGACAATTTTGTTGGAATGAAAATTCTTGCATATTTCTGAATATAACGATAATAGAATTATTATTCTTTGACCAGTGACTCTCTTTTTTACTCTGTGGTGTGTTTCTGTATTCAAATAATGTCGTAGGTTTTGTTTGTGTGTGTGTACGAACGTGTTCTCTCTTCCTTTTAGTGTGAGGTTGGTAACTTTGGTAAATTTTAGTCTAAAGTCCTTTGTCAATAAAATGCTCTGGTGATTAATTCCTTCTCCTTACCGTTCTCTTTTTTTCAACAGGTTATGGGCCCAGGAATATAAGTGAAGAAATTGTAGCATCAAGTAAGGTTTCAAAAGTCAAGTCTTTATCAAATTGAAAAATGAATTCTGAAAATTATAAAACATGGAGATGCAAATGAAGATGATTTTAATTCATTCCGAGCTGTTGGAATATGCAAATAGCAATCCTGAAACCGAGGTAGAATCCTTTGATTGGGAGGAGAATAATCAAAGAGTGCTAGCTACGATAGTCCTAAGTTTGAGCCCTTCAGAAATAATTCATGTGAAGAGATGCAAAACTTCTACAGAAGCATGGAATATTTAAATGAAGTGCATCAACCAAAAGGGCCAGCAAAGAAAGTTTTCCTGACAAAACAGTTGATTCTATTAAAGATGAAGCCTAATAAAAGGCTGCGGGATTACCACAACAAGTTGTAAAGTTTGGATGAAAAGCTGAGTGAAATGGATTCTCAAGTCCCATAAGATTTTCTTCTATCCTTCTCGTATATAGCCTTCCCGAAAGTTCTGAAGGTTTTAGAACTGCGATAGAAACTAGGGATAAGTTGCCAAGCTTTGAAACCTTAAAAGTGAAAATTCTGTCGGAAGAAATTAGGCAAACTGAATTGATCGGTACAGCCAATTCTGAGCGAAAGGCATTTTTGGATATTTAGAAAGAAAGAATTTCTCAAGCACATCGAAACCAAAGGCGAAAGGATTTCCATTTAACTGCCATTTGTGTGAAAAAAAGTGACATAAAGCTTCTGATTGTAGGAAAATAAAAAAGTGCAGGAGTCCTAAGAATGAGATGGTTGCATCCTTAGGAATCGAAAATTTTTAACAAACTTGATGTAAAACAAATGGTGTCTGGATTGTGGCGCAACTGCCCACATGTGTAGCTTAAAGGAGTCATTCTTTCATTCTGAAGACATTGCACCAGTGAAAATTATACCAGCCAATGGTCAATTCATTGAAGCTCTGGAAAAAGGGAATTTAAAGGGGGGGATTATAAAAGAATAATAATGGGATGCTTAATTGAAAATTCCTGTCGAAGGGGTGAACTCATGCTCCCCCTCATAGTTAAATAGCTTTCAAAAAAGTTTTATCACGCGCTGAAAATTTGCCCAGGATCTAAACATTTCAGTATATTCCTAGCGTAGCTACCTTGCTCAATTTAAAATGAACCTATACTACTCTGATTAAAAAGTTTCGACACTTTGTTCATAAGTTAAAAAAAAACTTTATTATTCTACCAAATTCAAATTGTCCCTTTCAAAGTAGTCCCCGTTGGCCGTGATGCACTTCAGCCACCTTTTTTCCAGTCGGCAAAACACCTCTGGTAGTCTGTTTTCGGGATCGCCTTCATGGCCTTCTTCGATTCCACTTTGATCTCTTCTATGCTCTGAAATTTCCGACCCTTTAACTTTTTTTTATCTTTACAAAAAGGAAGAAGTCGCAGGGGGTAAAATCTGGACTGTAGGGGGGTTGGGGGAACACAGAGGTTGAGTGGTCCTGCAGGAACTTCGAGATTTTGAGGGCTGTGTGCGCCGACGCGTTATCGTGGTGGAGGATCCACGACTTGCTCCTCCACAGCTCCGGCCGTTTCTGCCTGATCGCTTCCCTCAGTCGCCTCAAAACTCACAGGTAGGAGTCAGCAGTTATTGTAGAGCCTTTTTGCTGAAATTCATGATGAACGATGCCCTGGTAGTCGAAGAACACCGTCAACATGACCTTGACTTTGCTGAGAGCCTTCCTCGCTTTCTTTGGTCTCGGCTCATTTTTGAAGAGCTACTCCGATGCCTGTTGGGTAGTTTCCGAATCAAAGCCGTAAATCCATGTTTCGTCTCCAGTAATGACCCTCTTCAGCAATTCGGGCTTCGAGATTGAGACTGGCCGATTCTTTCCGGGCGCTATTTTGATCAAAAGTCGAATCTTTGGGAACGAGAACGGCGTTGAGTCCTCTCACTTCCAAAATGTCCTTCATTGAGTCGACCCGAATGATATCCCTGCTTCTTCGGCGACCTCCCTGACAGTTATTCGTCGATTTTCAGGCACCAGTTCCAACACCTTGTCCACTTTTTAAGGCGTGGTTGATGTGGACGATCTCCCGGAACGCTCGTTGTCGGCGGTCTCTTCCCGACCCTCCTTGAAGCGCTTGTACCACTCGAAAACTCGTCTTCGGCTCATGACGGCATCCCCGTAGGCTGTTTGCAACGTCCAAAAAATGTCGGCATCCTTGAATCCGTTTTTCACACAGAACTTGATGCAAATTCGTTGATCCTCCATTTCGGTGACTAACGAAATCGAAGCACGGGCAAAATGACATCACTTCGAACAGCCGCTGCTCGCGCTGTTGTGGCGCGTGATTTTTGAAAATTGGCAGGTCTCCAAGCCAAGGGTGACGCTTGCGTTTGCCACTAACCGGGAGAAAATATATTGAGTTTTCAGGATTTTATGAGCAAAGTGTCGAAACTTTTTGATCAGAGTAGTATATTAGTTTATAAACCAATATAATGCGGCTTATGATTGTAGAACGACATTTGAAAATTATCCCGCATGTGTTTCTTTCGAACGAAAAATCGAAATTTTAAGCTTCATCTGCCCGGTAAGCAAACACTGTGGGTTCGATTCCCATCCCTGGACACTTTTTTTTTTTAATATAAAATATTGCTTTGTGTTACTTTTTTTTTCGTTTATCATTACTCTTCACAATTCATCCTTTCATACTTCATCCCTAAAGTTAGAAATAGTGGTTATTTCTCTTTAAAATAAATTTCGATTTTTCGTTCAAAAGAAACACATGCGGGATAATTTTCAATTGTCGTTCTGTATATTAGTATTGATGACAAATTTGAGGAAAATATTGAAATTAGTCAATTCCCGACCACCCAGAAGTCTGAATTTTTGTCTACTTGCATTGTCATCAGGTTTGAGCAGGTGTACCAAATTTCAAATTCTAAATACTCTCTAAGTAAATAAAAAAATTGATTAAAAGATTTGTGAACAGAAAACAAAAGGTCAGGGTATCAATTATCATATATTGAGTGATAAGGTAAAATACTTAAGAAACATTAATAGGTGATATGATTGTATCATAAAAAATATAATTGTCCATCTTTTCTTGTTGAGCTATAAAGGAAATCAACCAAGTAGATATATGCCTGTCTTTTGAAATGGCCTATTTGTGTCACCAAGTGTCATGGCAGATTTTGTGACATATTTTTCTCATATTGACATTTCTAACAGTGGTTCACGTATTTAAAGAAATCAATAGAGGCCTGAAAAAATACTTCTTTCTGACTATCATCAGTTTTTAGAAGAGTCCAAAAGACCTTCCATGGGCGAATCGTGTAGCTCATTATATTGTGGTGTGTCGATTTATTAGTCCAGCGATGGCTCAGAAAGTCTCTCAAAGTTAGTGTTTTATTGGAATTTCTTATTAGCTACATTTATATGGGAGGACAAAAAGGACAACACCCTGGAATGCACATCTGGTCCTATCTGGATTCCACCGCTGTGCCGCCCTGGCGCAGCGGTCCTCATCTCCTGATTTATGGCGCTGCTTGTTTATTTTTCTTGACGGCGGGGTGCGGCATCCAGCAGGCCCCCACAGTACTCCCCTTCCAGTGGCGAAGTCACGATTTGTGCACAAAGTGGTTAATTACAATATATATACATCATCATATAGGCAAGAAAACAAAATAAGGAGAAATATAGTCTATTGCTCCTTAAATCTCACGGGTTTCTTGATTATTCTCCCCGATCTTGTCCTAGTCAGGTCTGGTGCTGATCTTGTTCCTTGGAATTCTGTGTACTTCTCCACATCTGGTGGGTCAGGATTCTGTTGGGACGATGTAGAAGGCAGCGCTCCCGACACGATGGGTTTTGTTGCAGTAGGGTGTTCTGAAATTACATTGTCCGAATCTGCCAGTAAGTAAGCAGGTCGCAATCGGTCAATCGATATGGTCACATTTCTTCCTTTCACTTTGAGTGTGAAATACTTGTCTGTTCTATCAAGGACTGGGAAGGGTCCCTCATATGGTGGTTCCAGAGGTTTCCTCACTCTATCTGTCCTGATAAATACATGTGAACATGTTTTCAGATCTTTATGAACAAATATTTTAGTCTTCGAATGATGTTTTTCATTTAAGGGTTTGAGCAATTCCATTTGCTTTTGAAGCTGTTGAACAAATTCTTCAGCATGCAGATGATGTTTAGAATCATCAAAGAATTCGCCAGGCAGTCTGATGGTTTTGCCATATACCATCTGAGACTAAGAATGGTTGTTATCTTTGTTGATAGCAGCACGCAAGCCTAGGAGAACTGTTGACAGCGTTTCTGTTCACTTAATATTATTGTGGGCACGAATGGCAGTTTTAATGGATCTATGAAGCCTTTCAATCTTCCCGTTACACTGAGGGTGGTACGCCGTGGAATGGCGAAGTTTGATACCTCACAGCGTTGTTAAATCTTTGAAAAGCTGAGAAGTAAACTGCTTTCCTTGGTCTGATATCACTGTATGCGGTGCTCCAAATCTAACAATCCAGTTTTCGTAGAACGCTCTCGCTACCGTTTCAGACTTCATATCTGGTAGCGGAACAACTTCCATCCAGCTGGTGTACCTGTCGATGCAGGTCAGACAGTAGATGTTACCATTCGATGGAGGTAAAGGACCAATTAGATCGATGTGGACAACACTAAATCTTTCATCCACTTCTTGATATTTGCCTATTTATGATTTCGTGTGTATCGACACCTTGCACTTTTGGCAGTTGACACAAGCTTGAGCCCATTTCCTAATGTCTTTATTCATATTGGGCCATATAAATCTTGACGTTAATTGTTTAGTAGTGGCTTTAATGCCTGGGTGTGAGAGTTCATGGAAGTTCCTAAAAACCATCATTCGAAATTTAATTGGAATAAATGGTCTAATATTATTGGTAGACACGTCACACCATAACAAATTGCCTGATTGTAGTGGGCATTGCTTAAATTCTAGAGAGGTATTCTTTGATATCAGGTTTTGTAGTTCTGAATCACCAGTTTGTTCTTTGGCGATCTCTTCGTAGTCGATAGTTGTGATAGCATCAATTCTGGAAAGAGCATCGGCGACTATGTTGTCAGTACCTTTTATGTACTTGATATCAGTAGTGAATTGGGAAATGTATTGTAGATGCCTTAATTGTATAGGAGAAGCTTTCTCTTTTTTTTTTGTTTGAATGCGTAAATTAAAAAGGTTTGTGATCAGTCAAAATTTTAAATTCACGTGTCTCAAGCAGGTGCTTGAAGAATTTGATAGACAAATATATTGCGAGAAGCTCTCTATCATATGTACTATAATTACATTGAGCAGGATTTAATTTTTTAGAAAAAAATGCTATTGGTTTCCATGTATTATTGTCAAGCTGTTGGAGAACTGATCTAACTGCCCGATCTGAAGCATCTGTACAGAGTGAGATAGGCAGTTCAGTATCGGGGTATGCTAACAGTGCTGTATTAGCTAGGGCTTGTTTGCATTTTTCAAACTGAACTTCAGCTTCTTCAGTCCATTTTATTTCGCTTCTATCCTTTTTCTTGGCACCCCTCAAGTATTCATGAAGGATTGCCTGAGTCTCTGCGGCATTGTTCAAAATGGTACGATAAAAGTTTAGCATTCCCAAAATATGCGTAATTCATGAACTGTTTTTGGTTTCTTATATTCTAGAATAGCTTTAACCTTTGTTGGGAGTGGTTTCACACCGTGAGAGGTAATTAGGTATCCTAGAAAATCAATTTCCTGTAATAGGAATTTAGATTTAGAAAGATTGATTCTCAATCCATAGGAATTTAGTCTGCTGAATAAGGTTTCAAGGTGGCTATAATGCTCTTCCTCTGTTTTAGAGGCTACCAGAATATCATCTAAGTAGACAAATGCAAAGTCCAAGTTTCTTAAGACTTAATGCATGAATCTCTGAAAGGTAGCAGTAGCATTTCTAAGACCGAAACTCATTACATTAAATTCGAATAGCCCAAAAGGAGTAATAATGGCAGTCTTTGGTTTATCCTCTTCAGCAATTGGAATCTGATAGAATGCCTTGCATAGGTCTATTTTTGAGTACACACGAGTACCTTTTAAGATGTGGTGGAAATCGTCCAGTCTAGGGATTGGATAACGATCTGGAAGTGTAACTGCATTGAGTCTTCTATAATCACCACAAGGTCTTAGTGACTCGTCCTTTTTTGAAACTAAATGTAGTGGACTTGCCCAAGGAAAATTTGAGGGTCTAATTATTCCATTATTCAACATATATTGAAATTCTGCCTTAGCAAGAGTTAATCTCTGTGAATCTAGACGACGGGCTTTTGAGTGAATTGGCTGACCTCTTGTAGGAATATAATGCTTAACGCTATGTTATGCTTCTACAAAATCTGATGGTGGCCTACATAGGTTAGGATATTTGGTTAGGATAGCGCTGACCTTGGATGATGAATTTAGAGTGCTTATATTTCCCATGTCTGAGATTGACTGAATGACGCCTCTTATGGAAAGATTAGTTATTCCATCAATTAGGCGTTTATTTTTTATGTCAATAACCAATCCAAAATTGTTCAGAAAGTCTGCTCCTATTATTGCTCTGTTGGTATTGGCGATTACAAAAGGCCATTGAAATTGACGTCGAAGTCCGATATCCAAATTTCTAACCTTTGTTCCATAGGTAACAATTTCTGTACCATTGGCTGCATATAGTTTATAATCAGAGCTAGGCATCCTATTTTTATCCTTTGGAAGTATTATAGATATATTAGCACCACTGTCCACCAAAAAGCGCAATCCCGTGTTTTTGTCCGTCACAAATAATCGGAGATTGCGACAATCTTGAATGCCGGCAGAAGAGCTTGTCGCTACTCTGTCCGCCGGTTGGAGTTTTCCGACTCTTTCCAACTGCACGGAGACCTGCATTTATTTTGCAAGCAATTAGATCCAAAGCGAAAATGGTAATAGCAATATCTTCCTCTTGGATCGAAGGATCTTTGAGAATTACTTCTCGGTCTTGACTGAGTCGTATTTTTGGATCGAGATCTAGATCTATCCAGTCTCAATTCGGACACCTGCCGTTCAAGATCTTCCAATTTGGCGATCAAGCGATCTGTTGATGAAGAAGGCACTTCCGCATCACTAATGTCCTCATCGCTTACAATAAGTATATTCTTTATGGATGTGGGCAGTTTATCGAGCCATAAAGTTTTTATTAAATTGTCAGAGATATCTGGGGTAGCGAAGGATCTGAGCTTTTGTAGTAACTGGACTCGGCTTCATGTCTCCGAGCTCTATACCAGAAATTAACTTTTTTGTCAAATTATATTGACAAATATTTACATTCTTATCATATCTTATCTCAGGTTTTAGTGGAAAGAATTTTTGTTTTCGTTTGTTTTTGAACAAATCTCTCCCGCCTTCTCATTGGACGAATGTGGCCATGTTTGTACATAAAGGGGGCTATGGTATGGGTCGAGGCTACCCTACCCACCTCTTAGAAGACCTCTCCAATTCTCCAAGTCACTGCCAGAACGGGCCACTATTGTTTATACAGATGGCTCTCGGTCAACCAATGGGGTTGGCGCAGCAGTGGTGCTCCCACCTCCCTATTCACCACTGAAACTTAAACTCCACAACAGCTGTACCTCCTTCCAGGCGGAACTTTTGGCGATTCTTTATGCCACCAGATCTATTAGGATCATGCCGCGACAAGACTTTGTCATTGCTTCCGACTGCCAGGCAGCTCTACATGCCATCTGTCACCCCGATATCCCTAGAACCCCACTTACTGCAGAGATAATCAGAAACCTCAATACTCTGGACAATGTTCAACTCTGCTGGGTCCGGAGTCATTGCGGCATAGTTGGAAATTAACAGGCTGATGAAGTCGCCAAAGCCGCAGCTCAATCCAAATTGCCTTTACACTTCGCAACCCATCCTAGGAAATATGTCCGCTCTCAAAGCAAACAGTTCGCCCTCCAACTATGGACCGACCTCTACACCACAGACCATGCTACAAGAAATCTCAGAAGAGTAGCTGCATCTCCTAGTCTTCTAATCTCAATTCTCCCCAAACTAAAATATTGCAACGTCACCTCTACAATTCTGACAGGACATGGCTTCGTTCAAGCCGACATCGCCAGAACCTCCAAAAACAACGACCCCATATGCCAACACTGCCACCAAGAAAATCAAACAGTCGACCACCTCCTATTCAGTTGCCCATCCTACCATCTTCAGAGATTCCAGACCGCAACTCTACTTAACACCAGCACATTCAACCAAGAAGCATTGAAGAACCTCCCCAAAAATAAAACAGCCTGGCGACATCTAATCAGTTGGATGTCAACTGCAACAAATAGACAATAAGTCAGAAGACAAACCCGGACAGTTGGCGACTTTCGTACGCTCCAGGAGTCCGGGTTACGTACAGAATAATAATAATAATGGGTCGAGGCGAGTGTTGTGGATTATTCGTGTGGCGACGCTTAAAGTGTTCTCTGCGTGCTATATCCCTGTCTGGCAATCTCCTCGCATACCTGTGTAACTCCGGTCCGATCCCTACCTAAGCAGCAATAAAGCTAAGTACTGTTTTTTTATATTTTATTTAACAAATTGTGATTTATTATTTACTTTTTTTTTTTTGGTGTTGTACTTTTGAGTCCACGATTTTTCTGTGTTTAAGTTACTCTTACTGTAGGCCCTAGTATATTGTATCTTGTGTTAACCCGTACAAAGTAACATTTGTCATTGGCGAGCCCTGCCAGGATTACTGGTGTTTTGCACGTGTAAATTCCTGTAATTTTTACGTGCGGTTTTTTTTTTCTTTGATTGAGTGGTTTATTATTATTTTTTGTACTCCATCATGTTCGCGAATTCTATGCTCATCTTGTCAGTGTTTAATGGGGTTGATCTCGAATCTTTCATTCGGGAAGTCGAGCTTAAAGCTCGAGTAGGCAAATGGGATCCTGAGGTCAAAGCATTGCTCATGTTCGAGGCTTTATCCCCTGAAGTTAGGTTGAGCTTAGAGGACATGGGTATCCGTAACGATAGCAGTTTCAAAAGTATTGCTAGTAAACTGAACATATTGTACCCTAAGAAAGCGCGTGGTATTAGGGAATGCCTTAAATTAATAGAAGGTCTTAAGCAGAGAGTTGGGGAAAGTCCTATGGTTTTTAAAGAAAGATTCCTGGCCATTAGAGATAAAGTAGAGTACAGTTTTGACGATAGCCTAGTGTTCGAAATTTTCCTCGAAAATGTGCTCGATAAGTATAGAGAAGCTATTGTTCGCAGTGAGGCTAAATCAATAGACAAAGCTGTCAGTGTCATGGCCACGGAGGATAGTGTAGAACCCCGTTGCAGCTTTATGAAAGGGGTATGTTCAGTAGAAGGGGTTGAAGAAATAAATAGCATTAAGAGTGAGATGAAGATGCTTGGTGCCAGTGTAATAAGGATGAAGCACGAAAATGAGCAGTGTATTATAGATCTTAGAGGTGAGATAGAAAAACTGACTAAATTGTTGGGCGAAATCAGGCTGAGTCCACCTGAGTGTAGCTTAGGACATATAGCTAGTGATTTCTCAAGACAGTCTTCTATGTTTTCCAACCGCAATACTCTTGACAATGCTGAGATAGTGAACATACGTTCATATGGCGGAGTTCAGTTTAGAAATCTGCCAATAGTTAAGGTGAATATTAACGGCAATATGTGGCACCTGTTATACGATACAGGAAGCCAAGTCAGTATTATTGATTCTGAAAAGTGTAATGTCTTGAAGGAGAATTGGGACGATGCACTTAAAACTTTACGTATAGTTTCAGTGACAGGCCACGAGCAGACACTTACACGTGTTAAAACCTGTAGAGTTGGTAACGAAAACGGCAGCGAGTTAGGAGATATAAGATTCAGGTTAATGTCACTCGGAGATAAAGGCTACGACGGGATTCTGGGAATCAATGATATAAGGAGATTCAATATCCCGTTGCCACCAATACGGGGAAGTGGCAACATGATTTCCTTGAAACCAGAAGACCATGATTATGTAGAACTTAGCTGCGTTGCCAGTGAACATAGACCAATGGTTTCAAGCTCCATAGATGAGAAATCAGTGAGACGCATTGAAAACGAGGCTGTAAAGTTGCCACCTACTGAGTTTAACAGAAGCTGTGAGTGTAGCGCTGGGTCTGTTAATAGTTTTAGAAAGCCTACTTGGGCTGAGAGGTTAAGGGTGATGCGGAAAGCAAAGGAGACTGTCAGACAGTTTATGTCAGGTAATTCTGCTAAAAAGCGTATGAATCCTATGCCACCTTATACCAAAAGTTTCGACAGAGGAGATCTGGTAATGCTATCTGTTCCTAAGACTGAAGGTTACTCCAACGTCTATGGGCCTTTCCGTGTGGAAGCTAGGGTCTCCGATGTTAACTTTAGAGTAAGAGGGGTCACCATGCACGATGTGAAAGTTGTACATGTCGATAGGATGAAAGCGTTTAGAAACAGACGTTAAGAAGAGCTTTTAGCTCTTGGACTTGAGAGAACTGAATGGAATTGGATCGTTCGGTTTCTCATCAAGTGAGCGCCTGTCAGTACCCTAAGTCTCTACCTAACATACCCAGCCGGTCCCTGATGAGAGCTTATTTGGTCCCCCATTAAACTCTGTCTGCTAAAGCATATTATATATGTGGGTTTGGTAATCACTCCTGGTAACTCACGTAGTATGCGCAGATTATTTTTTTGAAGTTTCTTTTGGGAGGAGCAAAATGGAAGGCACCTTTATGGAACGACCCGGATGCCTACTTCTCCTCTCTTTAGTTTTTTTTTTTTTTTGTATCTTTATAACATGGCTCCCGTGAGCTTTTTCCCTCCCGACAGCGGGAGGTTTTCCTTACGGGACAATGAGAATGTTTGGGAGATTTGTTAGTTTCTTTTTCTTTTTTTGGAAGGATACCTTTTGTCAAATTATATTGACAAATATTTACATTCTTATCATATCTTATCTCAGGTTTTAGTGGAAAGAATTTTTGTTTTCGTTTGTTTTTGAACAAATCTCTCCCGCCTTCTCATTGGACGAATGTGGCCATGTTTGTATATAAAGGGGGCTATGGTATGGGTCGAGGCGAGTGTTGTGGATTATTCGTGTGGAGACGCTTAAAGTGTTCTCTGCGTGCTATATCCCTGTCTGGCAATCTCCTCGCATACCTGTGTAACTCCGGTCCGATCCCTACCTGTTGGGGCACGTTTTTGTAACCATACCCCAACAGAAGGCGTATGTACAATCAAATCAAATGGATACATGGCTTCCCTCCCACATAGACTTACAGACCATTCTTTTTGCCCAGAAACCTAGACAACAGATGACACCAGACTTCCATGCCGAAAGCTGATGCCTGGTAAAGAAGAAGACATCCAGAGACATCCGAGCTGGAAACTGTTGTTTCATATGTACATATATTCCCCTCACCAAAAATTTAGGTAAAGGTGACCAGAAAAAAAAAATGGAGAAGGAAGATCTCTAAAAGACTGAACCGAGAAAGGAAAGCGTTATATTACAGTGCAAGTGAAAAGGGGCCTGTGTCAATTTTAGCTAAGACGGAGGGGGGGAGCGATATATATATATCGTCCCGAGAAAAAGGGAGGATGATATTTCAATCCATGTGGATGGGAGGGCTGGCGTCTGAAATTTTACACTATCGCCGTAGATGTTACTCTCTTTAGATTTTTGTTTTGGTAATACTATATGTTCTATTTTGATGGAAGAGGCCTGGAGTCTGAAATCTTACACTAGTGCCATGTTGTTTCTCTTTTGAGATTTTTTTTTGTTTTGGTAATACGATATGTTCTATTTGGTGAGGCCTGGGGGCGTCTATGAAATTGATACTGGAGCCGTTGGCCATTTTGATTGGTTTCTTTCGGCCAATGAAAATGGAGAGAGGGAGGAATAAAAGAAGGTTCTTTGCCAAAAGGCAGGATTTTCGATCGGAGTCGCTCAGTGAGAAGGACGATTTTTAGACGGGCCTGAGACGTAGAGGAGACCAGACCTTGCCGCCGCTTTCGAGAGAAGGTAAGCCCCTTGCCATTATGGCTTAGCCCTCTTTTTTTTTTTTTTTTCTTATTTTTCGAACAGAAGCTAATCTATTTAGATTCTGAATGGGCCCTAAAGGGCTTTAAGTGACTTAAAAAGGAGTGTTAGGGTTCGTATATTTTGTCCCGCTAGAATAGATGGAGATCTAGGTTTCCCCCCCTTTTTGTGTAGTAGCCAACCTAGATTTCGCATGGGCCTTAAAGGGCTATAAAGTAACTTCAGGTCACCTCTATCTAAATTTTACTATGTAAATAGCATATCTCGTCAGTATAGACATGTTCCCAAATTTTAAGATATTTTAAATAAATGTCTAGAGAAATTTTCTTGTTTCCTCTGTTACCTATTTCATACATAATTTGCCTTATGGTGGTATTCCCACTGTTTAAATGAAATGTTGTATGTTTCTTACCTATTTGAAGGGAATGTTACTAATAATCAAGTCTCCCATAAATTACCGGCCACATACATTGCCGCGAGTGTCTGTGTTTCAGTGTTTTATAGATTGCCCAATTTAATAACGATTTCATGGGTTGTCTGATAATATTGTATAATAGTGTCGCGGCTGTTTCCATCTTTAGACCATTGTTCTGACAATATTATATGCTCGAACCTTGTTTTAGCTCAACCCTTAATCAATTACAGAGTTTTTTTTTTCCCCCTGTGAATGTGATGATGTAAAGACATATGCCGATAGTGCATCACTGACAGCTGTGCTGCTATTATACAACATTAAGGTCTTCCTGCGGGTTATATACATGGGGTTGTTGGCCTAATTTGCTATATATATATACTTAAGTAAGGAAACTTTTAATAAGTCACATTGTGTATCCTCCCTTTTCAACTATCCAAACCGGGAACCCATCATACCTAAGCAGCAATAAAGCTAAGTACTGTTTTTTTTATATTTTATTTAACAAATTGTGATTTATTATTAACTTTTTTTTTTTGGTGTTGTACTTTTGAGTCCACGATTTTTCTGTGTTTAAGTTACTCTTACTGTAGGCCCTAGTATATTGTATCTTGTGTTAACCCGTACAAAGTAACATTTGTCATTTTAATTCTCAACCCTTCACTTTCTCTGAACAATTCAAGTAGTCGTGATTTACATTCAGAGTACTTGTTGTCGCTTTTGCTATTAATTATGTCCCAAATGTTTTCTATATATTTAGGTTCTAATTGGGAGATCAAATAATTAAATTTAGTGTCTTCCTGAATAATTCCACCTATTTTGAACTGTGCTTCTACCTGGAAGAACCATATTTCAGGTTTTTCAACCCAGAAAGGCGGCATTTTAACACTAACTTTGCATATTTCTGAGGTATCGCTTGGCTTATTTTCTGTTTCCATTTTACGTAAATTTAAATTCGACACAACAGCTTAGAGATAAAGTTAAAAATAAAATATTGAGATAAAATAATAAGGAAGATAATATAAAAACTTATCTTAGTCTTGAGATGATATCCCGATATCCTGGATGATGCTTCTTTTCAAGCTTGAATCACTTTTTGCATTTCTTTATCTCTTGAAATCTTCGTATGCTTATGCTTTTTCTTTTCAATCACGTCAGGCTCACCAATGTGGGGTGTCGATTTATTAGTCCAGCGATGGCTCAGAAAGTCTCTCAAAGTTAGTGTTTTATTGGAATTTCTTATTAGCTACATTTATATGGGAGGACAAAAAGGACAACACCATGGAATGCACATCTGGTCCTTTCTGGATTCCACCGCTGTGCCGCCCTGGCGCAGCGGTCCTCATCTCCTGATTTATGGCGCTGCTTGTTTATTTTTCTTGACGGCGGGGTGGGCATCCAGCAGGCCCCCACAGTATCAGATTTCATTTGTTTTGGAATGAAGAGTAGTAGAGGTCGGCAGATTGGAGAGATTCCAAAAATTTTATTAAAAAATCTAATAACAATTTTAAAGCGGTTGTTCTCAGATGATGTGGTTCCGCCATCTTAATTTTCAAAATACAATGAACCTTTTTTTCTGTTCAACATTTATGTTCTTAAGAGTTGTCAAAACGGAACCTCATAATCATAAGTTTTGTCAAGTATATATCATTCAAAGAACTTTCTTCGAAAGACAATCTGCATCTTGGCACTCATTAGGTTATTCTAGGATGGAATTTCTTGGTTGCAACCACTGAAAGCAATTGTAGACTTTGGCCAATCTAGAATATACATTTCAGAAGGACAAACATGATGAATAAGCAAAATTTACAGGACGACTTGTCATCGAAGATAGCCAGGCATTATCATCTAAGTCAAATAAAATGATCTGCTTCAACATCAGAAATTAAAAGCCTAAAAGTCGCGGGCTCAAAATGCAGTAATATTATCATCATACTTGCAGTAATATTATCATCAGGCTTTATGAAAAACAAATTAGTTAAATTATTACTGATATTTGATTATTTTAAAACGCGTTACTAGACGAAATAGAGTGGTCTTTATGATTCAATTATCCTAATAATTTTATTAGGGACTTTTTAAAAATATTTTTAATGTATTTATTTTTTCCATATTTTTGCTCAATTATTTCCTTCTCTTCTCTATTGAATTAGATTAAATAATTATACTAATGAAAATAAATAACCCTGGTTCCTGTACGCGTAAAAAAAAAAAAAAAACATCTTTAGCAATAAAAATTATCTTAATAATAGTCATCTCCTAGGAAACCATTATTTGTTTATTTTGCTCGCAACATGAGTATTTGTGATTGTTTTATACTCCAAAGGATATTTAAATATGCTTATAATGTGGTCCGAGCTTAAATTTTAATTTTAAAAATTTCACATATACTTTTTAATAATTATTAGTAATTTAACGGACTTCCAAAATGTTAGTACTTTTGTTTATTAATTATAAAGTAAAAAAACCGCCATCCATACAAAGAAATAGAACTACAAAGCCCAAATATTTCTTTTACAAACAAAACAAACTTTATTCTTTCCTTACTATGATAAAAAAAAAGTGGGAGGGCTTGGCCACTAATTTTCATCTCAGTAAGGACCATAGAAAGATTTTTTGTTTGTAAAAGAAACTTTAGTTTTTTCAGAATGAAAATCATCCGTTTCTAATTATACAGTAAATCGAAAAATTACCTTTAAAAAAAAAAAAAACTAATATTTTAAAGCAACCTGTGAATAGTATTTTAAATACAAATAAAAATTCCACAAATTTAATTTATTGAATTTCCTCATATATATTTATAACAAAGTTGCGGGAGAATGGTAATTGTGTTCCAAAAATGGCATCTCTCCCTTTGAAAACGTATTAAAACAATGCATTTTGCTTCTCATTCCTGTATAAAATGTAAAGATGGTGATGAAGAAGGAGTCAAAATACAAGTTTTGGCAAATAGAGACAAAAGCCAACCTCTATACCATGATTTCCTGCTATTGGTTTCATCAGTTATATAGCTATATAATCATCTTCTTCTTTCTTATCTCCACTCAATCATATTATAGGGTATCAAGCTTGTAAAACTTGAGACTTTTGATGGTGTCTGCTTTGACAACCATCATTTTTTTTTTTTTTTGCTTATCCCTAGTACACGTGGTACAGGCCATGATAATCATGGTGGGTAGTTAGCGACTGCTTTTTACTGTAAGCGCACCACATGTCTACACATGTGAAAGCAGTTCAACTTTGCACTTACAAATGTGCCAGAGCCCCGTTTGGTTACTTGCACTCGCTGGTGGGGTTGGACTTTTGCAAGAATCGGGGGGCCATTGGAGCATTTTTTTTTTTAAACACAAAAAAAGTGTCCAATGCGGGGATCGAACCCGGGTCGTAGTGGTCGTAAACCAAACGGTTTAACCAGCCTTCCACCGACCCCCCGACAACCATCATGACGGGGTGAAGTAGAATGAGTCTGCCTTTGTCATTAAAACTGGGAGCACTACTAAGTGGCAGGCCGACTTAGCTCCAAAAGAAATGGCCGCCTCTGACATGAGGAACAGACTCCATGTGCAGCCGCTCCTAACATGGACTACAAATGCTGCTCATCCTGTACCCAGGATGAGGAGCCCTTACAAGGTACTATCAGCCGGGCCAGCTGAGCCCAGGTTTTTTAGTGAGCTTGTTACTGCTCCCCCTCCTCCATCCGGGCTTGGGACCGGCGGAGTTCTATATAATCATAATAACCATTATTATATTATAGAACTTTATATTAGAAGTAAAATTTCAGTGGACAGTCTTAAAATAAGGCTAAGAATTATTTCTGTTGTTTATTTCATTCTTACTTGTTATATACTAGAAGAATGACCTGGCTTCACCCTAGAAATCCCCCGAGTGAAGTATCCTTCATACTGAAAGTACATCAATAATAAATAGTAGAAGTGCCATAGAATAGCAATACAGAAGAAACACATAAACTACAGGAAAAAAAGTGTGTAATGACAAAAATTGTATTATATTAGTGTTTAGGTATTTGATTTAATTATTTTTTGCAATCCATTTAGTTGTTTCAAAATTAATATAGTTTAAATAGACGGCAGCTTTTCCACCAAACCCCCATTAACCTTTGAAATTGCCTGAGTTGAGTGACTGACTGTAAAGAATCTTGACTGCGATGCCCATCTTCTCAGTAAGAATAAAAAAAAAAAAAGGTTTATAAAAAAATTAATCCAAAATACTGGCATGTAGATATTTTTCTGTAAAAATAAAAGAGCAAATGGAAATATTAGGCAAACATATGTGTTCGCTAATGATTGTGACTGCATTTTAAACGATTTTTAAAAAGAGATTGAAACAAATAAAGGCCAGAACAAAAATTAATAAAAAATATGAAATCCTGATAAAGCACAATTTGGATAATAGATTATAATAAAAGAAAATAAGACCTAATCCAAATAATTTATTAGTGTGTGACTAGGTTTTATTTTCTTTTATTAAATATGAAATCCATTATTTACATACATTCACAAAAGCAAACGATGACAGAATTGATGACTCTGATACTTGTATTAAAGTATATAGCTCTTGTAAATAAATAAATAGAGTCAAGGGAAAACATGACATCTATATACAATAAATGAAAGCATTGAAGCACAAATGTTTCTTTTAAACATAAGACAAACTTCTACTGTCCTTAGCTCATCAATGGTAGATTAAATTAGTGAAACCACTGGGAAGGTTCACCTACTGATGAGCAAAGCCCTCCCAATATTTTTTCATCGCAGTAAAGAAAGTAGTTTGTCTTATTAACACAAGGTAATAAGACCAAATAAATAGTGTGACATTTCGGTAACAACGTTGTTACCATCTTCAGAGAAAAGTGCTGAAAATGGTAACAACCCTGTTACCGAAATGTCACACACTATTTATTTATTTGGTCTTATTACCTTGTGTTTATAATCTACTAGCCGAATGACCCGGGCAACGCCCGTGTTTTACCCGATTGAATGTTTTGATTCAAATACAATTTATTACAATTATAAATTGGCGCCTTAAATATATCCCTAATGATAATAGTACTTACATATGTACATAAGTATGTGTATATATACACCTTAATAGTACAAAAGCTACATACCTATACTTTCGATATTTGCGGACCTATAATGAGGTATTGTTAACAATAGATTATTTAAGGAGCGATCCGCTCCAACACAATAGTTACAAAAACAACAAAGCGAGTGGGGGGGGCATGATGGGGGGGGGGAGGGGGGGGGGCAAAGGTGGCGTGATCGTAGCAAACCAATAGGAGAGCGCCATTCCAAAAAAAAAGCAAACGGTGACAGAGATGAAAAAGAATTGATGACGCTCGTAACTGTATATAGAATAATCTAAATTGTGCCTTATCATTGGATTTGGTCTTATTACCTTGTGTTTATAATCTATAATCCAAATTGTGCTTTATCATTAGTTTGTCTTATGTTTAAATTCAGGCTTTAATTCTACCATTTCTTATTTATAAATGGAGATCACATAAAGATGTGATTAATTCACAGGTCAGTTTACAAGTGGTGAGTTATTCACATTGCTATATATAGATACAAGAAAATAAGACGATAAAGCACAATATGGAGTATAAATTAAACAATTCGTGTAGATACAAGAAAATAAGACCTAATCCAAATAATTTTATAGTGTGTGATGTTTTGGCAACAGCATTGTTATCATCAGACAAAAGAATAAAATAAATCAATAAATTTTTTTAAATGGATTTTTTTTTAAATTATTCTTTTGACACAAGGTAATAAGACCAAATCCAAATAAAAAAAATAGTGTGTGACGTTTCGGTAACAGCATTGTTACCATCTTCAGACAAAAGTACTGAAACAGTACAAAAGTAATGTATAAGTACAAAAGTAGATTCAGTACTTTTGTCTGAAGATGGTAACAATGCAGTTACCGAAACGTCACATACTAATAAATTATTTGAATTAGGTCTTATTTTCTTGTATCAATGATCTATAATCCAAATTGTGCTTTAGCATTGCTCTATATAAATATATTGATGATGATAACAGTGTGACCAGTGAATCCTCCAACAATGGTAGAACATTACTCTTTGCCATCATTTTGCTGGCAGACTTTATTCACTTGATGTTGTGCCTTTGACATTGTCACATGTAAACAAAGGAACTCTTCTTTACACCAATAAGGTATTTTATAATGATACATTAGCGCGCCATCTGTTATCAAAATTTGAAACTATTATAGACGCGAGGGGGTCGTTGGAAGGCTGGTTAAACCGTTTGGTTTTCGAACACTACGACCGGGTTTCGATTCCCGCATTGGACACTTTTTTCTGTTTAAAAAAAAAAATGCTCCAATGGCCCCCCGATTCTTGCAAAAGTCCAACCCCACCAGCGAGTGCAAGTAACCAAACGGGGCTCTGGCACATTTGTAAGTGCAAAGTCAAACTGCTTTCACATGTGTAGACATGTGGTGTGCTTACAGTAAAAAGCAGTCGCTAACTACCCACCATGATTATCATGGCCTGTACCACGTGTACTAGGGATAAGCAAAATATATACAGTCGAACCTCTTTAATTCAACACCCCAAGGGATCAGAGCTTTCGGTTGAATTAAAGGAAGTGTTGAATTAAGGTTATATGGTTATATGATTAGGTAATCATCTAACTCGCTAAAATATATATTTTTTAATAGCTTTGTAATATAAATTAATGATATTAATTGAAACCATTGTGTGTTTTTATATTATTTTCATGATTAACTTTTAGTATCAGTGACAAAATGGCATTAATACATATTTTAGAAACATAAATAATTGTAACAAATAAATTTATTGGCAATGTGTTTCTTTTCAGTAATACACTGCGTGACATTGAAAATGGAACACCAATAAATAGTGGCCAGAAAGTGATGAAACTCGGCAGACAGAGAGAGACAGGAACGAACAATAAGTGATCTTTATTTCAAAATGATAGCCATAATACAGAGCGAGAACGGCGTCGGCTTAGTATCAAGTAGGACCACCGCGGACGGCGATGCGCGCAGCAACACGTCTAGGTAGAGAGTCAATCAGAGTACGGATGGCGTCCTGAGGGATGGCTCTCCATTCCCTCTCAACCATTTGTCACAGTTCGTCTTCTGTACGCGGCTGTGGCAAGGCATGCAAACGGCGTCCAATGATGTCCCAGACGTGCTCGATTGGTGAGAGATCAGGAGAGTACGGTGGCCAGGGAAGCATCTGTACATCTTGCAGAGCTTGTTGGCTAATGCGAGCAGTGTGCGGTCGGGCGTTATCCTGCTGATAAAGGGCATTGGGTACCCCCTGAAGGTAGGGGAGTGTCACCGGTCGCAGCACATCATCAACGTATCGTTGGGCCGTCATAGTGCCCTGAATACGAAGTAAAGGTGACCTGGAATCATACGCGATTGCGCCCCAAACCATGATTCCACGTTGTCGCACGGTGGGGCGTTCCACAATTGCTGCCGGATTGGACCTTTCCCCACGTCGACGCCACACGCGTACACGGCGACTATCACTGGACAAGCAGAAACGCGACTCATCTGAGAACACGACCCTGTGCCATTCCGTCATCCACGTCGATCTAGCCCGGCACCATTCCAAACGTTGGCGCCTATTCGGTGGGGTCAATGGCAGTCTTCTTAGCGGACGGCATGAGTGCAAGCCATTAGCAGCCAATCGACGGGAAATGGTTCTGGTCGAGATGGAATGATCTAGGGTGTCTTGCACATGTTGCAGGATGGCGGTACAAGTGGCTTGTGAGGCCGCCACTGCTTGTCGAAGGATACGCCGATCCACACGTGCTGACATCTCTCTGGTTGCACCGACATTCCTATAAATTGCCACATTTCCTTGTTCCAACCATCTTCTCCACAGTCGGTGCACCGTGGACGCACCAAGGTGTGTATCAGCTGCGATTTGACGTATGGATCAACCTGCCCTTTTCAGTCCGATCACCATGCCCCTCGTAAAAGCGTCTGTCTGCTTGAACTGCCTCCGTTTACGATGACCTGGCATTCTCTGTTATTACACGTGTCTTTTGACACAAGAACAAAATTTCTACAATGATTTTCCTTGAAGAAATAACGACACGAATACTGTCCTTTCTGCAAGTTCCTTCCCTTATATCTTACTCCATGTGCGCACGAGAGCTGCGCATTTTACATCATTTGCATAACTCGGTTAGGCGCGTCTACCCTGAAATTTGCATAATTTTCTGGCCACTATTTCTTGGTGTTCCATTTTCAATGTCACGCAGTGTATAATCAAATATTAACTCTACAGACATTAAAATATTAAATATAATATATTAAATAATATTTTATTCTAATTGAAAAATATAGCAGTTGAAAGGAAATAAATATGGTAAATAAAAAGAAAATTTTAAAATATTATTTTAAAATAATCATGAAGATCTTTTAAAAAATTCCTTTATAGATATCTGTTTTTGCAATGAAATCCTATTCAGGATGTATTCCAGATGGCATTTTGAAAAAACATGCATGCCTTTCTTCCTCTGAAATGTCTTTTAATAAATAAATTTTAATGTATTAAAGGCATCCACTGCTGCTGCAGGTGTTATTGATTTTGTGTTTAAATCTTTTATAATAACACAGAAATGGAATATTGAAATAAAATGTTATCATAATCATTGTTGGATCATTTTATAAAGATTTATTTATTTAAAAAGAAATTATTTATAAATTTAAAAATAGCTAAAATATTTCAATGTTAAAAATAAAAAAATAAAAATTATTATTAGTTAGCGCATGATGCCGAAATTCCCGCGTAAAAAAAACAACAATAACATCCGCGAAATTGCGCAACGGCACTGCAAAGTGAAACTTAAACTAACCAGAAACCAAAAGTGCGCAGGCGCGATCGTATCGACGCCCGCTGTTGCCGATCGTCGCCGCCCGCCGATGCCGATCGTCGCCGCCGTAATACCGTTTAGCGGTAAAGTTGCATGTAAAATAACATTCAACTGTCGAAATTCGAATTTTAAAATGGTCGAACTATCGGAACTGTCGTATTATCGATACTGTCGAATTACGGTTTGTTATTTGATAGGCCGGAGGTCGGGACATCGGAACATGGTCGAATTATCGCCGAGTGTCGAATTGGGGTGTGTCGAATTAACGAGGTTATACTGTATATATAGATGCGTATGATTCTTTTTAAAAATAAACAATTTCTACTGTTCTTACTGCAATGGAAAAATGTGGCATAAGTAGAAAATGGATGTAAACAACTGCAATGCCATGAAATCTTCTCTCTCAATGTATTATAGTATTTTAACTAGATACAAGAGAGAAAATAAGATCTAATCCTAATAAATTAATAGTGTGTGATGTTTCGATAACAGCATTTTTACTGAAATATCACACACTATTGATTTATTTGAATTAGGTCTTATTTTCTTGTCACTATAATCTATAATCCACAAATTGTGGTTTATAATTTAAATATATTAATTTAGGACTAAAATTCTATGTACATTACAGAAGTAAAATTTGTGTGTTATAAAGAACAAAAAATAAAAAAAATATTATCTCTTCTTTTTTTTTTTTTGCTTATCCCTAGTACATGTGGTACAGGCCATGATAATCATGGTGGGTAGAAGTAGGCGACTGCTTTTACTGTAAGTGCACCACATGTCTACACACGTGAAAAACAGTTCAACTTTTGCACTTATCAATGTGCCAGAGCCTCATTTGGTTACTTGCACACGCTGGTGGGTTAGACTTTTACAAGAATCAGGGGCTATTGGAGCTTTTTTTTTTTTTAATCAGAAAAAAATGTGTCCAATGCGGGAATCGAACCCAGGTCATAGCAGTCGAAAACCAACGGTTTAGACCATCTTTCCATTGACACATTTATCTCTTCTTAAGGTGGCTCTCTTTGTAAATTGAGTTAGGTCAAGAGCTTCTACCAAGGTTCCCCAGATGGGTGTCCATCAATGTTTAGTGAGGTCCCTGATCTCTATTTATGGAACTGAAGAGAGAGAGAGATTGAAACTACTTTATCACAATGTCCATAAATGATTATATAAGGTTAAATACAGAATAAATAAGATTATATATAATGATAAATATATGAATAAATAGATATAAATATAGATCGAAAACTTGCCGGGAGGAAATTGATCCATAGAAGCACAGGGCGCCTCTCCCGTCAGTAGATTGTGAAGATTCCATTAGATCCTGTGTGGATCTCATGGAATAAAGTCCGCCCTAGACTGACGAGGGCCATTAGCCCAAAACCATGGTCTCTAGGTGGATCCTTCTCAGTTTGCCAAAGCTGGTGTTGTGGCTTTGTCACCAACCCGAGGCCACTAGTTTGCCGCGATGGTCAATAGATGGCGTCAGATTTTGACGTTTATTTTGATGGGAGAAGTGCGCTGTGCTTTTATAGATATAAATATATAAAATAATTGATAAATATACATATATATACAATGTCGTCATTGGTGGTGCTCATCATGGGAAAGACTCCGCCACTGATGGACTGCAAGAGTTCTTTCCCACAGAGTGGACAGGTCGATGAGAGAGAGAGAGCAATGTGTGTGTGAAGCATGCATTCATCCAAGTCTTCCCTGGCTGCGAGCAATGAGCCACTAGCCACCTTTCGTGCCATGGACCTCCGCCACCAGTACAGACATGCTCAGAGGGAGGCTGCGCGGATCCTACAACTTCGACAGGATCAATTGGAGCTCCGTAGAGACAGGTAAGTTAAACCTATACCTGAATGGATGGTTCAGTAGCCTAGACACCAAGATGTTCCTTCCATACAGCTGATTGACCCACACCATGTCTGGATCAGACTCCATCAGCTGGTGCTGGAGGAGGAGGAAGAACTGCGCCGCGCACTCCTAGAATGCCAGGACACCCCGCAAGAGAGGATGGCCAAGATGCTCCAGAAACTCAAGGAGATCAAACAGAAGAGGGAGGCTGAGAGAGAGGCTTTTGTGAAGGAGAAACGGGACCAGCAGTTCAGGTGAGAGTCCACAGTGAGCTTGTGTCCAGAGTTTCCTTCCACCAAGAATTGCTCTAAAGTGTGTTGGCTATCTAGGCAAAACAGATCAATGCAATTTTGGGGGTGAAACTGGCCAAACCTCTAAAAGGGTTCTCCACTGATATGCCCTCTTAATATTTTAATTTTAATAAAGACACAGTGTAGTGCTTTAATTGTAAGATAATAAAACTATATATATATACATGCAATAGAACCTATATGAGTGGATACTCCCACATAACCAACACCTCTATAGAGAGGAAATTTTTCACATTGCCAAAATTAGCATTTTTACCTCTGATAAGAGGATACTTCTCTTTAAAACCACTTTGGCTCTACACCTAGGTGTTGTTCTTCAGAGAGAGGTAGTTATAGTGTATATGTCATAAATTAGAAAACATGTTTATTGACACATGAGAAGGAGACATCAGCCATGTTGCAGGAACAACACCCCAGAGTTGCGGCCCTTCCTCTCCCAGAAGATGGTGCGGCAGGTATGCACAGAGCGCATGGAACAGCTCCAGATCAAGAAGCAGATTCAAGAAGAGGAGCTGGCCCGAGAACAGATGTTTGCAGAGCTCTGGAAGAAGGATGCAGAGGCCAAGACATTTGCAGAGCAGAGCCGCCAAGAGAAGTGCCGCAAGCGTAACAAGGACACCCAGGCCATCCTCCTGGAACAGATCAAAGCTCTGGAGGAACACAGGGCTGTTAAGCGCAAGTTGATCTTGGAGGAAGCAGAACTCATGGTGAGACAACTTTGTTTTTTTTTTTTTTCTTTTATTATTCTTGATCAAAATGCTAAGCAAGCACTCACCAAAACTAAAATGGAATGAACCTCATTATGCCATACTTCCTTTATAACAGCAACTTAGTGATCATGTTTCAAAATCCCAGTTGTGTCAAGCATATTTATAATAATAACGTGGTTATAACAACATAGAATCTTGGTCAAGTGATGTTTTTATAGCGAGGTTCCACTGTATAACAAAGTCCGCCTTTGCCGGTTCCAAGCCTGGATGAAAAAGGAAGAGGGGGAGCAGGAACAAGCTCTCTAAAAAAAAACCTGGGTTCAGCTGGCCCGGCTGATAGTACCCTGTGAAGGGCTCCTGATCCAGGGATACAGGATAAGCAGCGTTTGTACTCCATGTTAGGAGCCGCTGCACCTGGCGTCTGTTCCTCATGTCAGAGGCGGCCATTTCTTTTGGAGCTAAGTCGGCCTGCTACTGAGTAGTGCTCCCAGTCTTAGTGACAAAGGCAGATGCATTCTACTTCACCCAGTCATGATGGTTGTGAGATAAGAAAGAAGAAGAGAAGACTGTATAACACCAGCAATTCACCTAAGATAGTAGAATTAAGTCTTTCACAAGGTATATCCATAAAATATTGAGGCAATGTTTTTTTTCACAGGGAATAAAAATTACCAATGCATTTTTATAATAGTAAGGCATAATTTGGATTATAAATTATGAACACAAGGTAATAAAACTAACTCCATGGATTTGGTCTTATCTTGTATTTTTATAATGGGATATGAAGCCTCAACAAACAAATTATAATACAGTAGAACCTCCATGAGAGGACACTCACACTAGAGGGCACCTCTCTATAAAGGACAGTTTTCATTTATAAAATTACAATTATTACTATTTAGTAACTCTCCGGTAAGAGGGCATCTCTCTCTAAAGGACACTTTGGTTCTGAAATCAGATGTCCTTTACAGGGAGGACTACTGTATTTCCTCAAAGGGGGCTTTGCATGTGCAAAAAGTTATTTTTGTTTGAAAAAAATGTAGAGCAGAGAATGCATATCAAACCTTGTGTTTTAAACTTGGTAAATCTCCATCAGAAACCTACCAAATGATTTCAAAAGTGTGTGGTAAGGATGCTTTATCTTTTTAAAAGGGATAAAAATTTAAAGAAGGTTTAGAACATGTTGAACATGCTCTTCACCCTGGCTGACCTTCAACAAACATCATATCTGAAAATGTTGAGAAAATCAAATTTTTGATAACCAAAGATAGATTTGACAGTAAGAATGCTATTTGAAAAGACCAATACAGTAGAATAAACTCCCTGTAAAGGACACCTAACTGCAGATCCAAAGTGTCCTTTAGGGAGAGGTGTCCTCTTACTGGAGAGTGTCAAAATAGTAAAAATGGCAATTTGGCAGATGAAAACTGTCCATAAAAAAATTTACAAAGCATGGAATGGAAGGGCCCCCTTCACCAATAAAGAAAACACCTGTGCTTACCAATCTAGAATCAAGACAATGATGGCGATCCAAAACTATATGTGTGTGTGTTATGATGCACTAGCACGCCATCTGTTGTCAAAATTCTAAACTATTATAGACGGATTCTTTTTTAAAATAAACTATTTCTACTGCTCTTACTGCAATGGAAAAATAATGGGAGGGCCTAATAAAAGACACAAATTGAAATTTGCGGAAGAGCAATTGCTCGAAGCATATTATATATTTATAATTGTATTTAATTCTGTTGTCCTCAAAGCTCATGTCCATAGTTCATCTAAAATACCCATTCCAAGAGTCTAGCATCAGTATCAGTATAAAAGGAAATTCAAAAAATACAATATAACAGCTGTATGGTAGATTAAACTGGTGAAACCGTTGGGAGGGTTCACCACTGATGAGCCAGGCCCTCCCTTTAATTTTTCCATTGCAGCAAGGGCGGTAGAAATTGTTTATTTTAAAAAAGAATCATACGCGTCTATAATAGTTTCGAATTTTAATATATGTGTGTGTATTGACCATCTCTGCAATCTGCCAGGAATAGGTTGGTAACATAGTCACAACAACAGAACTGGGATTTCAGCATGATGGTCCTCATCAACCTAGGGCAGGCAGGCACAAGAGATTCATGAAATCCTCAGAATTTGTCAAAGAGGTGTTTAGCTGGTGAAGTGGCTAGACCAATTCTATGGCAGAATATAGGTGGAAAGTTTGCTGATAGAAATTTCAGTACAAAGAAAGGCTACACCTCTCCTGTCAAAATAGATCCAACCATTGCAAGATCTATTGACCATTGACTGAACATAGTCTTAGTGTCTATGATGGCAATAGGTGAGTGACCCAATTCAGAACACTCACCTCATGATTTCAAACTGTTCTCCTTGTCATACCATTTTTAAAGCTTGAGAAATCTGTCCACAGGACTGATGAGCTGGTCATCCAGAATTTTACCAAGCTGGTGTTGATTGAAGCAGTCAGTTTAATAGAGTCATGTGTCTGTTTATTCTGCACTTGTAGAATATAGAAAAACAAATCACACATTAATTTCAATCTAAAATAAAAGAAGATACTAGAGTATGAGAAAAATTACTTTGAAAGACAAATTAAAGAAGCTTTTTATTTTTCATTTAAAATAAATGTTCTACAATTAACAGAATTGAAGAAAGAGGAAATATCAATGATATTTACAGATATGATTTTAATTATATTTAATAGACTGATGATGGTGATAGTGATTTTTAATTTTGGAATCTTTCTTATTGGTTTTCCTCTATAATCAAAATACTGCGGTGTGACAAAATCTGACTTGGGCAGACATCTTGTACGCAGCTACAACCATGTGCTTTTACTAAGGCAATATAAATTTGAACCCTGGTCCTAAGAATTTTTCCTCTGGCTTTGTTAAAAAAGTTAGAACTATATTTTAAAAAAATTAAAGCAATGATAAAATTCATCTATAGGTAACATAAAATTTTCTATCCCCATTAAATAATATTGAAATCCTAGACGAATTAATAACTAGGAGAATAAATGTTGAGGCTTAGAGTTTGTAGAAATTCAAGTGAATGGCTCCTTAGTAAAGGCACAAAATCACATGCTTAGCACATGAATGACCCCTGATTAAAGTCACAAAATCACATTCTGGCACATGGGTGGCCCCTGAGTAAAGGCACAAAATCACATGCCTTCACATGAATGGCCCCTGAAGTTGATTTCTTGCTTCCCTCTTTCTTCTTATTATTATTTTTTTTCCTTTTTTTTTTCTTTCTCTTTTTACTCTGTATATATCGTTATTTCCTTTGTCTCACTGCTTTGTTCTTATGCATACCTCTGGTGAATCCTGTATAGGGTCAGTGACCCTAAATAAAGGCTTTTTTGTTATTGTTGTTGTTGAATGGCCCCTGAATAAAGGCACAAATAACATGCCTTCACATGAATGATCCCTGAATAAAGGCACAAATAACATGCCTTCACATGAATGATCCCTGAATAAAGGCACAAATAACATGCCTTCACATGAATGACCCCTGAATAAAGGCACAAATAACATGCCTTCACATGAATGACCCCTGATTAAAGTCACAAAATCACATTCTGGCACATGGATGGCCCCTGAGTAAAGGCACAAAATCACATGCCTTCACATGAATGGCCCCTGAATAAAGGCACAAATAACATGCCTTCACATGAATGACCCCTGAATAAAGGCACAAATAACATGCTTTCACATGAATGGCCCCTGAATAAAGGCACAAATAACATGCCTTCACATGAATGACCCCTGAATAAAGGCACAAATAACATGCCTTCACATGAATGACCCCTGAATAAAGGCACAAATAACATGCCTTCACATGAATGACCCCTGAATAAAGGCACAAATAACATGCCTTCACATGAATGACCCCTGAGTAAAGGCACCAAATCACATTATGGCACATGGATGGCCTCTCTTTGAGTACTGGCATAAAATAACACTCTGGCACATGAATAGCCCTTATATCATACAACTATCAGAGTTATGTTATTTGACTGGGGCTGTGTGTAGAAGGAGCAGCGGAGGATCATGCAGCTGGAGGAGCAGTACTTTGTCCTGAGGCGGCGGAGACAGCAGGAGCAGCACCGGAGAGTGCTGGACAGGGAGCTGCGCAGGAAGCTGACCAGAGTCCACCGGGAGCTGAGGGAGGACTTGGAGCTGGAGAAGAAACTGTTGGATGACATCTTGAAGCAGACGGATAGCCAGGAGGAACAGCAGGCGGCTGCTGCTAGGAGGAAAGTATGTTATCTTAGGTCTGGTCCTTTCTTTTTGTATATTCTTGACCAGAGACTGGGTCATAGTATTGAGACCAGTTTTGGAGAATGTGTATAAACTGATCAATACCATATCTAACACAGGTCTTAGATATTTCTTTATCATGAGGAAACCTGTGTAAAAGAACAACTTAAAAGCCTGCATATTTTATATACTTTTAAAAAATAAGGTTAAAAAAATCTGACTTTCAGGAATAAGTTTCTTTTTAAAAAACATTGTTCAGATCTCTAGCTTTTAAGCCCTTCTATAGGAGAAACCATGATACAATAAGATACAAGTTTATGATAGAATCATATACTGTTTCACATCATTTCACATAAAAGTGATGAGGCACAATTTGGATTGTAGATTATAAACACAAGGTAATAAGACCAAATCCAAATAAATAAATAGTGTGTGGCGTTTCGGTAACAGCGTTGTTACCATCTTCAGACAAAAGTACTGAATGAGAGAATTTTACCACAGCATTTATATTTGAAAAAACTTTTAATTCTAAGAATAATAATCATCAGGTGTTTATCCCATCTGTTTATCAGATAAATATCTTCTTCTTATCTGTTATCTTGTTTACACACTTGATAACAGGAACTATTTAAAAGCATGCTGTGGTAAAATTCTCTCATTCGGTACTTTTGTCTGAAGATGGTAACAATGCTGTTACCGAAACGTCACACACTATTTATTTATTTGGATTTGGTCTTATTACCTTGTGTTCATATAAAAGTGAAATTTAGAAAGTAAATTTTCATATTTACACAATTTTCATATTTTCATATATACACAAATGGTGCCAAAATATATTTTTATAACATTAAATAAAGCAAAAAAATATAGACAACTAGGATATGACTATGGATGAATGATTACTGAATAAATTGTAGTTACTGTCATAAATAATTTTTTTGGTTTTCACTGTAGAACTTCATGGAGAAATACCTTCTGTATATATACAGTAAAAACCAATAAAAAAAATTATTCATGACAATAACAATGATTTATTCAGTAACCATTCATCCATAGGCACTGAGTAAAAGCATAAAATCACATGCCTTCACACAAATGGCCCCTGAGTAAAGGCACAAAATCACATGCCTTCACACAAATGGCCCCTGAGTAAAGGCACAAAATCACATGCCTTCACACAAATGGCCCCTGAGTAAAGGCACAAAATCACATGCCTTCACACAAATGGCCCCTGAGTAAAGGCATAAATCACATGCCTTCACCCAAATGGCCCCTGAGTAAAGGCACAAAGTCACATGCCTTCACACAAATGGCCCCTGAGTAAAGGCACAAAGTCACATGCCTTCACACAAATGGCCCCTGAGTAAAGGCATAAAATCACATGCCTTCACCCAAATGGCCCCTGAGTAAAGGCACAAAGTCACATGCCTTCACACAAATGGCCCCTGAGTAAAGGCATAAAATCACATGCCTTCACCCAAATGGCCCCTGAGTAAAGGCACAAAGTCACATGCCTTCACACAAATGGCCCCTGAGTAAAGGCATAAAATCACATGCCTTCACACAAATGGCCCCTGAGTAAAGGCATAAAATCACATGCCTTTACCCAAATGGCCCCTGAGTAAAGGCACAAAGTCACATGCCTTCACACAAATGGCCCCTGAGTAAAGGCACAAAGTCACATGCCTTCACACAAATGGCCCCTGAGTAAAGGCATAAAATCACATGCCTTCACACAAATGGCCCCTGAGTAAAGGCACAAAGTCACATGCCTTCACACAAATGGCCCCTGAGTAAAGGCATAAAATCACATGCCTTCACACAAATGGCCCCTGAGTAAAGGCACAAAATCACATGCCTTCACACAAATGGCCCCTGAGTAAAGGCATAAAATCACATGCCTTCACACAAATGGCCCCTGAGTAAAGGCACAAAATCACATGCCTTCACACAAATGGCCCCTGAGTAAAGGCATAAAATCACATGCCTTCACCCAAATGGCCCCTGAGTAAAGGCACAAAGTCACATGCCTTCACACAAATGGCCCCTGAGTAAAGGCACAAAATCACATGCCTTCACACAAATGGCCCTTGAGTAAAGGCATAAAATCACATGCCTTCACACAAATGGCCCCTGAGTAAAGGCATAAAATCACATGCCTTCACACAAATGGCCCCTGAGTAAAGGCACAAAATCACATGCCTTCACACAAAAGGCCCCTGAGTAAAGGCACAAAATCACATGCCTTCACACAAATGGCCCCTGAGTAAAGGCACAAAATCACATTCTGGTGCAAGGATTGTCTCTGAGTACTGGCATAAAATAACACTCTGGTATGTGAATAGCCCCTTAGTAAAGCTCAATATCACACATCATCAGAGCAAGAGTTAAGCCATGTTATTTGACCAGGGCTGTTTTTAATCTACCAGACCGCTTCTTTAGAGCTCTAATACTGTATTGGATCATTCTGATTATATATGCTACACTGAAGGGTGGAAACCTAGAAATCGCAGTAAGGACAGTAGAAGTTTGATTTATTTGTGAAATGAAACATTTACGTCTTAAATGTTTTCCTTTTTTATGTATACAGTATGTAAAAACTAAATATTAAAATTTACTTTCTTCCACTTTTATACAAAATTATGTAAAATAGTATCCAATTATATTATGAACTTGTGTTCTTTTTGGCAATTTATTGTATCATGTTTTCTCCGGTAGAAGGACTTTCATTCCCAAAATCTAGAGATCTGAATTCAATTTTTCAAAATGAAACCTTAGAAGCCTGTCATCTTAATACTGATACAAGGGATTATTCTGTTGAATTTAAAAAAAAAAGAGGGGGTCGGTGGAAGGCTGGTTAAACCGTTTGGTTTACGACCACTACGACCTGGGTTCGATCCCCGCATTGGACACTTTTTTCTGTTTAAAAAAAAAATGCTCCAATGGCCCCCCGATTCTTGCAAAAGTCCAACCCCACCAGCGAGTGCAAGTAACCAAACGGGGCTCTGGCACATTTGTAAGTGCAAAGTCGAACTGCTTTCACATGTGTAGACATGTAGTTCACTTGCAGTAAAAAGCAGTCGCTAACTACCCACCATGATTATCATGGCCTGTACCACGTGTATTAGGGATAAGCAAAAAAAAAAAATTCATTGGGAAAAATTTTGCAATTTTATCTGACATCATATCTAAATACTCTATTGCTGCCTCATTTAGGTTGATTTTTTTTCTGATCTCTTTTGGTTTTGAAAATTTTTCTTTTTGCTTTAGAGATCTCTATCTGAAGCCTATTTATAACTTTGCTAAGCAGGTCAAGTGCTGCATTTAAGGATACCTTCCTCTGTTACAGTGAAACCACTTTCTAATGGGAACCTTGCTGAAGTGCTTTTAGAAAGAGGTGTCTTCTTACTGGAGAGCAGCTAATTGATAAAATGGTTATTATAAGGTCTTTGTTGGTAGCACCCACTGTGGGAAAGACTCCGCCAGGGGTAGACTGCAAGAGTTCTTTCCCTCAAAGTGGGCAGGTCAATTGTGATGGCTGGCATTACCTAACTGTCCTTTGTATAGAGATGGGCCTGCTAGCAGGAGTGTCCCTTCATGGAAGTTTTGTATGTGGGGTACCATCAGTTTACATGACCATGGGTATGTTGTGTGTACCATCAGTTTACATGACCATGGGTATGTTGTGTGTACCATCAGTTTACATGACCATGGGTATGTTGTGTGTACCATCAGTTTACATGACCATGGGTATGTTGTGTGTACCATCAGTTTACATGACCATGGGTATGTTGTGTGTACCATCAGTTTACATGACCATGGGTATGTTGTGTGTACCATCAGTTTACATGACCATGGGTATGTTGTGTGTACCATCAGTTTACATGACCATGGGTATGTTGTGTGTACCATCAGTTTACATGACCATGGGTATGTTGTGTGTACCATCAGTTTACATGACCATGGGTATGTTGTGTGTACCATCAGTTTACATGACCATGGGTATGTTGTGTGTACCATCAGTTTACATGACCATGGGTATGTTGTGTGTACCATCAGTTTACATGACCATGGGTAGGTTGTGTGTACCATCAGTTTACATGACCATGTGGGGTCCCAGAAGGAGCTGTGGGAGGAACAAAAGCAGTACCGGAGCTACCTGGCGGACCTGGCAGCCAAGTCCCAGGAGCAGGAGCGAACTGCGGAGAGAGTCTACCAGGCCGACAATGACGCCATGTGGGAGAGGAGGGAGAGAGAGTGGCGCCAGTGGGAGCAAGCCAGGGACAAGCTGCGCTGTGAATGTATCTCTGGCACCTACGAGATCATTCAAGAACACCGTAGGTCCTTGTTTACTCTTACAGTCTTCCTGACAGCTTTACAGACAAATTGTGAGTCTCCCTCCAAAATTACATTGAAATTAAATGTGTGGATGTATCTCTGGCACCTATGAGATCATTCAAGAACACCGTAAGTCTTTGTTTATACTCTTACAGTCTTCCTGACAGCTTTACAGACAAATTGTGAGTCTCCCTCCAAAATTACATTGAAATTAAATGTGTGAATGTATCTCTGGCACCTACGAGATCATTCAAGAACACCGTAGGTCCTTGTTTACTCTTACAGTCTTCCTGACAGCTTTACAGACAAATTGTGAGTCTCCCTCCAAAATTACATTGAAATTAAATGTGTGAATGTATCTCTGGCACCTACGAGATCATTCAAGAACACCATAGGTCTTTGTTTACTCTTACAGTCTTCCTGACAGTCTTACAGACAAATTGTGAGTCTCCCTCCAAAATTACATTGAAATTAAATGTGTGAATGTATCTCTGGCACCTATGAGATCATTCAAGAACACCGTAAGTCTTTGTTTATACTCTTACAGTCTTCCTGACAGCTTTACAGACAAATTGTGAGTCTCCCTCCAAAATTACATTGAAATTAAATGTGTGAATGTATCTCTGGCACCTACGAGATCATTCAAGAATACCGTAGGTCTTTGTTTACTCTTACAGTCTTCCTGACAGCTTTACAGACAAATTGTGAGTCTCCCTCCAAAATTACATTGAAATTAAATGTGTGAATGTATCTCTGGCACCTACGAGATAATTCAAGATAAAAAAAAAATGCTCCAATGGCCCCCGATTCTTGCAAAAGTCCAACCCTACCAGCTAGTGCAAGTAACCAAACGGGGCTCTGGCACATTTTTACAGTCTTCATGACAGCTTTACAGACAAAATTGTGAATCTCTTTAGCTAAATCTACTTTTTGGCTGAAATGTTGTTGTGAACTATAGTTCCAATAAGTATGTGTCAGCTTGTTGTATATAGAGAGGTGGTAATGTTGTTATCATTATATGATAAGTTCATGTCCAGGAAATTGATTGATTGTCATACCGGAGAGTTGCTAAATTGTAAAAATGGTAATTTTGTAAATTAAAACTGTCCTTTGTGGAGAGATATCCACTAGTGGGGTGTCTGCTAAAGGGAGGTTCTACTCTATATATATATTTGATCATCATTTAAAAAATTTTTTTTTTAATTATCCCTAGTACATGTGGTACAGACCATGATAATCATGGTGAGTAGTTAGCGACTGCTTTTTACTGTAAGCGCACCACATGTCTACACATGTGAAAAGCAGTTCGACTTTGCACTTACAAATGTGCCAGAGCCCCGTTTGGTTACTTGCACTCGCTGGTGGGGTTGGTCTTTTGCAAAAATCGGGGGCCATTGGAGCATTTTTTTTTTATCAGAAAAAAGTGTCCAATGTGGGAATCGAACCCGAGTCGTAGTGGTCGAAAACCAAACGGTTTAACCAGCCTTCCACCGACCCCCTTTGATCATCATAAATAAAGTATGTTTTTTTTTTCTCTTTCAAAACTTTTGAATTATTTAAAATAATTCTTAGGTTGTGAAAATTTATGTAATAAAATTATTGTAATAATTAAATAAATATATTAAAATATAAATAATTAAATAAATAAAATTATTATTAAAAAAATCTATTTCTAGAGATCTTATATATTGCAATGAATAAAACTTTAAAAAATATTATAAACTTAAAAAAAAAAAAACGTTCCCACGCCGGGAATTGAACCCGGGCCTTCTGGGTGAAAGCCAGATATCCTAGCCACTAGACCACGTGGGACTACAATGATTTAGTCTTATAATAACTTTTAAAATGTTGAAAATATGGTCACTGCCACCACTAATGATTTATACCCTTCTGCTTTTAAGTTTCATACATAGGAATATCTGTGGAAATAGATTTTATTGTATAATACTAGCCGAATGGCCCGGGCAACGCCCGTGTTTTACCCGATTGAATGTTTTTATTCAAATACTATTTGTTACAATTATAAATTTGCGCCTTAAATAAATGCATATATTAGTTAATAACTATAGCCTATGTGCTTTATCTGTCTATGTACTGTTGGCTTCCGTAGGCATCTCATACTGGGAAAAGGAAAGAGAGGATTTCATTTAGTTATTAACTAATATATGCATTTATTTAAAGAGCGACCCGCTCCAAAATAATAGTTACAAAAACGAAAGAGCGAGTGGGGGAGGCATGATGGGGGGGGCAAAGGTGGCGTAATCATAGCCAACCAATAGGAGGGCGCCATTCCAAAAAAAAAACAAACGGTGACAGAGACGACTGATGAGGAATGACGCTCGTAACTGTATATAGAATATATACGGAGAGTTGATAAATAGTAAAAATGTTATTTTACAAATGAAAACTGTCCTTCATAGAGAGGTGTCCTCTAGTGTGAGTGTCTTCTCAGGGAAGTGTTCTGTTGTTTCTTATCCCCTTCTGTAAAGATTACACAAATTCCATGAGTTCATGCTCCTCAAGCTGTTTTATGATAAGCAGCGGCCTCTCCCAAAGGTCCTGTAAACACATATATATATATAAAACTATTTTTTAAAAAAGTAAGATATAAAAATTAGTTCTAATTTTCAGTGATAATTGAGTCTCTAAGTTTTTGATGATATTTAATTCTGATATATCTAGATAATCAGTTTGATATTTTTTCTCATTTATTCTTTTGTGTCTGATGATGGTAACAAAGCTGTTACCAAAATGTCACACACTATTAATTTATTTGAATTTGGCCTTATTACCTTGTAGCTATAATCTTTAATCCAAATGGTGCTTTTATCATTTCCAAGAAAGTGTTTAATTTATTTAGAATTGTGCGTGATGAAATATAAAATTCTATTTTACACAAATAAATTTACTGGCAATGCGTTTCTTTTAAATATCATCAAATATTATCTCTACAGACCTTACTGCAATGATATGAGTTATTGAATGAGAGGGCTTGGTTCATCAGTAGTGAACCCTCTCAGCGGTTTCGCCAAATTAATCTCTAGACCGCTCTACTATTGTATTGGACTGGTTTTGTTATATACCCTGCATTTTCTATGGAAGGCAGCTTAGGGGTGTTTAGTGTCCATAGTTCACTAAACACCCCTAAGCTGCCTTCCATAGAAAATGCAGGGTATATAACAAAACCAGTCCAATACAATAGTAGAGCGGTCTAGAGATTAATTTGGCGAAACCGCTGAGAGGGTTAACTACTGATGAGCCAAGCCCTCTCATTCAATAACTCATATCATTGCAGTAAGGTCTGTAGAGATAATATTTGATGATATTTAAAAGAAACACATTGCCAGTAAATTTATTTGTGTAAAATTTTAACGATAGATGGCAATAAAATTTAATTTACTAATAAAATTCTATAAAAACCAATTTCATGATACAGTAGAACCTGCCTTTTTATTTGCAAAATTACCATTTTTAAAATTTAGCAACTCTCCGGTAAGAAGACACCTCTCCCCTAAGGGCACTTTGGCTCTGCAATTAGGTGTCTTTTACAGGGAGAATCTACTGTAATGGTAATTTTGTAAATGAAAAGTGTCCTTTATAGAGAGATGTCCTATAGTGTGAATGTCCTCTCATGGAGGTTCTACTGTATCCTATTCCTTATATGATATCAAATAGATTGAAGAATGCACAGAGAGGTTTTGAAAGAAAATAAAAAGAAGAATAAAGAAAGAGATTATAGAGACTCTGCTGGCACACAGTAGAACCTCCCTGTAAAAGACACCTAATTGCAGAGCCAAAGTATCCTTTAGGGAGAGGTGTCCTCTTACTGGGAGAGTTGCTAAATTGTAAAAATGGTAATTTTGCATACGAAAACTGTCCTTTGTGGAGAGGTGTCCTCTAGCGGGGTGTCCACTAAAGGGAGGTCATACTGTATATGAATTTATAACAAAAATATTGACGGCTTTACTGATTGTAATATGCGGGGGTACTATTCTTTAGAGTATACATACATCACTCTGTAAGAGTCTCTTTTATATAACTACAACATTCATTATCACAGGGGGGTTTGATAATTTCTACATACAGTAGAACCTCCCTTTAGCAGACACCTCTCCACAAAGGACAGTTTTCATTTGCAAAATTACCATTTTTTTAATTTAGCAACTCTCCAGTAAGAGAATACTTCTCCCTAAAAGACACTTTGGCTCTGCAATTATGTGTCCTTTACAGGTAGGTTCTACTGTGTTACAAAAAAATTATAAAACACCACAACTCTTTTTATTTGCATTAATTAAAGGAAGCTTTCTGGCAGGTCCTTTCTCATCTAACAAAAACGTAGAATTTCATATCCAAATGTAATTCTACTGTCCTAAATGCTTATATCCATAGTTTGCCTAAACCCCATTTCTAAGATTTCACCCTTCAGTGTAGCATATATAAGCAGAATGATCCAATACAGTATTAGAGCTCTAAAGAGGCGGTCTGGTAGATAAAATTGGCAAAACTGCTGTGAAGGTTTTTCAACGGATGAGCCAAGCCCTATTTTTTCATCGCAGTAAGGACAGTAGAAGTTTGATTTATTTGTGAAAGAAACACTCGCGTCTTAATGTTTTCATTTGTTATATATAGATGACGCGGTATTGATTTGTATTAATATGTTATAAATGGTTTATTATATTGTATTGCCTTAACAGTATTTTATTAAACACATTCATTCCCTGACTTGATATTTAATAATATCAACAGGGTTAAACAATATTTTTTTTATTGTTAAATACAGTAGAACCTTCCTGTAAAGGACAACACCTAATTGCAGAGCCAAAGTGTCCTTTAGAGAGAGGTGTCTTCTTTCCGGAGAGTTGCTAATTAGTAAAATTGGTATTTTTGCAAATGAGAAACTGTCCTTTGTAGAGAGGTGTCCTCTAGTGGGGTGTCTGCTATTGGGAGGTTCTACTGTTTTATTATTGAGCAGTATTTTTTTATAGAATCATACTTTGTTGTCCTCTGCAGCCTTATTACTCCATTGTCCACCCTCTAGATTGTCCCACACATTGTTTAATGAGACTGTTAGAATGGAAATTTTATATTTGTGATCAGAAAATCTTGGTCTTGAATATTATTTGTTCTCTTAAATAGAAAATTAACACTGTGTGAATGTTTAAGATGTCCTAGAGTTTATATAATATACAGTCACAATTTAGGATCAAAAATACCATTTAAGATCAAGATTTTCTCATACTGA